>OX375874.1:14248181-14848181 GCA_947359465.1 Metellina segmentata | reverse complement strand
TCCAAACGATTTAATATATTTTCAGGAAACTTTGCATACTGTGAGCATGTACATTCATTTAGTGACTGAACGTATCCCCGTCTTCCACTTCTATGTTCGATTTTGTTACGCAAGTACAAGTATCACATAAAATTTACTAAACATATTTTAATGTTATGTTCTATATTTGATACACCATATTTTAGTTTAGTAAATACACTACTTAAAATTTCTTTGCTTTCATATTTTCGTAAGTTTCATGCTAAAACCATCTCATTAAGTATACTTAAGTAAACCATAATTTCGAAGTTTTGGAGTGGCTAGAAGGTGGATTGAGCATTGCAATTACTTGGATTGTTTTACAAGTACTGCAAATCTAAGCGATTTCTCCAAATACTTGGGAAATATATTTTTCAACGATTGGGAACGGAACGGTATCTTGTGTTGGTTGTAGTGATAGTGTATGTTTCTTTCGCTCTGAGTTAATTTCGCATTTATAAATATTGTGCACTTTTTAGTTGTAAGTTGTGGCAATTGAGCGAAAGCAAGAGCTAAAAGAGAATCACGAATTAATATTTTTAGAAAAATTTTTCTTCCAACTTTTATTTCGCTGCTTCTTTTTTTTAATATTTATTATTTTTATAAATTGCATTTCCTTTTATTACACGCATTACCATCACAAATTATTCGCTATAAATTGGTACGTAAGTCAGAATAAAGTAAATTTTACGTATAATTTTTCCGTTAGATTGAAAGCATCATTTTATTAAAAAATTCGGAACTAGAAATTCTGTAATATTAAAAATATTCTTTGTCACAATGACAGAAGGCCTATGTGGATTATTTTACGAGTTGAACCCTAATACACACTAATAGCTACAACTGTGAAAAAGAAATTTTCACTTCTGACACTTTTCAATTGAATTATGGTCGATTATATTGTTTTTTTTAAAGAGATTTGTTTGCTAAAAATTGCGTTTTCTCACATTTGAAATTGTCATGTATTTTAGGTATTCGAAATGTTCCACGCGCAATTCCAAGCATCGTATTCAACTCACAATCTGCATGTTCATTCTTAGGAAAGTTAAAAACAAAAGTTACCCAAAATGAATGTTATATCTATACTATTTATATCAATTTTGATTAGAAATTTAATTAATATTTGAATTTTAAATTGAAAAATTATATCTTGCTAGGAAAATAATTTAATCCGATTAAAAAAAAGAATGACATGGTTATGATACCAGGTATGTTTTATTCTAGGGTGTGTAACGTATATTGTAAATAAGTATTTTTGTATTCCGAACCATAGAAATACGCCTGGAGCATTTTGAAAATGTATACTTGGAATGAATCTGTTGCTTTCTTAGACCCCAGGAAATCGGCACTTGCCTGATTCATTACATTAAACATTTTGTTCAAACTAAACCACTAATTATGTATTCGGATCAATGTTGAAGGGGCAAAATAGGAACATAAAGTTTTCTTCCATGTGCAATTACATTACTGCAAGTCCCTATTTTAATGTCTCTCAAATTGATCACAAATTTCTGTGTAGTGGATATTTCTTCCATGCCCTGTGATCAGGATTTCGGATTGGTAGAAAAAGCAAAAATGTATCGCCCTAATATTTACTCTTCCAATGACTGGAAAGAAGTGCACGAAAGAAAATGCCATTCTAAGCTCTTACAATCAAGAAGGAGCACTTTTTTTCCTTAATTCAAAGCGTTTGGAAAAGAACTTAACGAGAAGAAAGATATACAAGACCAAAGAAAAGGCGTAGTGGCTTAAAATCCAGTGTCTAAGCTTTGAGAGATGCCAAACTTCTTTGCGTGAAATACAAATATATAATCCAGGATGGCAAACCCTTTAATACCTACCTATAAAACCTACCTTTTGGACCTACAAAAAAGAACATCGCAAGTCTTGAACACTTTAGAAATGTTGTACCCAAACGTAAACTGTGTATAAGTTTAGAAAAGAAAAAAGACCTCCAACTCATGGCTTATATCCCCCTCCCAATGCACAATGACTTTTTTTTTTAAATCTTCAAATCAGTCCAAGAGCTGCTAACGAAGGTCCACGTAAGTCTGGTGGAGAGCGAGTGAGAGGAGTTTTAAAGTTTTATTTTATGGCATGCAATTTCAGACCACTTATTTTAAAACAATAATTTATTTATACAATTTGGAATAAAATCTAGTTGAAAAATTGTGAGTAGTTATTAAAAAAATGTAAAAAAACTGTATTTAGTGTAATTGATAATTTTCACGGTATTCTCACCCAACATTTGTAGCTTAGTTTCTCTGCTGGTTCACAAATATGTTTTGATATGTGCTTAAACTTACTACTTTTTGTGAAAGTTTTTAAAAAATATAATTTTTAAAACGTTCTGAAATGTATTTAAAAAGTGTGTTGTAAAAAGAAAAAAATTTGCGACAGAAAAAGAGTTAAGAAATGATTCTTTCTTGGCGACTTTAGAAATGCGCCAAAAAAATCGCCAAGGTCGTTGCCATTGCTCATAGACGTAGAGTGTAGCTGTACCTAGTTTTCTAACACTTATGAAGTATAAAAATTTTTGTTAGTCTGGCTCCAAAATTAAACAAAAAAAGTTCCAACGTATACTGATACCTTAAGCAACATTAGCCTAACCCACATTTTGCTTTTATATTTTTGAAATGTACAGATTCTAATCTTCTAAAATTACAAAACAACTTATTTTCGATCACAGAAAACAAATTTTTAGAATTTCAAATCATATTGTGGATAAATTAAAATATCTATAAAAATGGTGTCAAGAAAACCGCATTTATTTCTGTCGGGTATGTTGGTGGGTTAGGTCACTCTTGCTGTGATACCCTCATATCTAAACAACTTGTTACATCTATCTTTGTATTATTAAAAAAAATTAAATTTCAATCTTTTTCAGGTTTATTCGCTTTGTCACGTGAAACCGAGTCTTAGGGTTCAACGGGCTAATGAATGTGTAGCATGCGCAGACGATAAACACAGCTGTATTTTTTAATTGATTCATTCATAAAATTTGAGAGCACGCGCTAGAGCGTTTGCAATGTTTTCAGAAGAACCGGAAAATTCGGTCGCCGTTTCCATAGCAATAGTTAATTATAAAAATATTAAGAAGAACTATTACAACAAACAACACGGAGAAGCTAAAACATTTAAAATTATGATGAGATTTCCTCTGAATTTTAACAATATGTTATGCTAAAATATTTCCTTTTTTATGTGGAAATGACATGTTTCGATCTTGACATTTTTTAAAACATTTTGTTTTTGTTTACACTATATTTTCGTATATGAGCCTAGAATTTTTGGAACTTTTCTAAAGCTAAAGTACTGGGGTCGGCTTAAATACGGATCCGCCAATCTCGCAAAAAAAGTAGGCAATTTTCCGTTACTCGGGCGCATGTGATAAATATCGGAATGAGAAGGGAAGGGAACCTTCAAATCACGTCGTACTAGATGTCCAGGATCAATCCAGCAGCGATCCATATGGGGATGGATTGTGAAGCAATCCCCTCCCCCTCGTTGTTAAAAAGCATAGTTCGCAAAGCGAACTAAATATGATTTCGTAGCAATCATCGGGGGTTGAGCGATAGCGAACAGGGGGCGGAGCCCCATAGTCTATTATAAAAGATCATTTTTCGGTCTTTTTCAGGTTTATTCGCTTTGTGATTGGTAGATAGCGAGTCACGTGTCAGCGAGTCTTGTGGTACAACGGGACTAATGAATATGAAGCACGCGCAGACGATAAACACAGTTATATTTTTTAATTAATTCATTCATAAAATTGAAGAGCACGCGCTACAAAGTTTGCAATGTCTTCAGAAGAACCGGCAAATTCGTTAGCCGTTTCCATAACAACAGTTGAATATGAAAGTCTTAAAAAATACTATTACAAAAAACACAGATCAGCTAAAACATATATATGATTCGATATCTCTATGTGGTAGGTGGAGAAAACGGTTTCTTTTTTTCTCCTTGGAATAGATTTTAGTGTCCTTTTTTTCTCCTTCATATTGTAGATTTGAAATTTAATCCTTAGATTTTAGTGTCCTTTTTTTCGGCTTAGATACGGATCCGCTAATCTCGCGAAAAAAAGCAGGCAATTTTCCGTTACTCGGGCGCATGCTATAAATATTGCTATGGGAAGGGAAGGGAACCTTCAATTAACGTCGTACTAGAGGTCCGAGATCAATCCAGCAGCGATCCAAGTGGGGATGGATTGTGAAGCAATCCCCTCCTCCGCATTGTTGAAAGGTATAGATCGCGAAACGAACTATATATGATTGCGTAGCAATCAGAATCATCGGAGGTTGACGAGCGATAGCGAGCAGGGGATGGAGCCCCCTAGTATTTTAAAAGTTTATTGAAAGCAATAACTTAAAAAAATATCAAAACAAATCGATTTACACTTATTTTAAAATGCTAGTAGGCTACCTTTGTAGTTCTGTACTGAAGACTTTTAATTTCAAAACAAATTCTTTGAATTGTTTTGCAAATTTTCAAGGTTCTGTACTTTTCTATTCTAAGGGCCTCATGGAAAAAGTGTATAGTTCAAAATGAATTCGCCAGAGGGATGAGAATTAAAAGAAAGACTATTGGACAGGGAATCTAGCAAGAAATTTCATTGGTAGAGGTCGGGAGTAAAGCGAAGAGGTAATTTTTATCTCACAGACGATTTGAGAGGGAAATACGTCTTGGGTGGTCAAAGGTGAAAGGGGATGGCAAGATATATGACCTATTGGACAATCAAGACGAAAGACTGAAAGGGAAGTAGGGTGATTAAGGGTCTGGTCTCTGGTGAGAAATTGTATTAGGGGGTTATTTTTAGGTATCATATATATATATATATATATATATATATATATAAATTCCAAAAAAATTCCAATAAAAGTCTTAAAAAATGATTAAAAAATGAAGAAATGTTGGTGGATCAGGGCGTCATCAGGGAGGAGCCTGACCCAAACAACATAAAATGGTATTTTCTACATATGAGCAGCATTAGGCTGAAAAAATTGCTCATACACTCCCCCAAACACCACCAAAAGCAAGTAAAAGAAAAACAAAACAAAATACCAAAACAGAGCAGGAACAAAACGAAATGAAACCCGAAGCCGCAGCCGGGATATCAACAACAACAAGCCTAAAAATTACCACCAAATGCCATCAATTAAACAATATAACTTATATGTTAACATCATACTTCCAATGCAACGAGTCCAAAAAAAGCAGAAAAATAAAATATAAATAATATGAAAATCCCCAGCCCCTATTTAAAAATATATTCATAAATAGCTATTCATGGGTTGTGTAGGTGTTGATATTAATAAACCTTTCAAAAATATTATTAAGGAATGAATACGGGTATTTGTTATTGAGAAGTGTGTTTTTTAGATATTTGCATTGTAATAAAAAGTTTGAATCAGAATTACAAATTTTTTTGAAACGTGCCAGTTGACCAGCTATCGTGTTGAAGTATATTCTTTTAGAGATATTGGAGTCCAAAAATAGTAATTTAATGACAGTAAATTTAAAATCGCTGCGTTTATCATATACATTAATGTCAACTTTGCCGGATGAAACAGAAATTTTTATGTCTAGAAAATCAGTGTTATTGTTATCCAGATTGGTTTTAATTAAAGAAAGTTCGTCTGGATAGATGGATTTCCAAATATTAGAAAAGTTGCTATTATTAAAAACAATTAAATCATCAATAAATCTAAAAGCAGTATTTATCTGAAGGCAAAAGTTTTTTTCAAAATAATGAAGAAATAAATTAGCAAGAATGGAAGAAAAATTAGAATCTTGGGGTATACCCTTAACTTGAGTGTAAATATACTCACCATTAAAAATAAAATTATTAAAAATACAATAATTAACCAAAAATTCCCATCCCTCAAAATCCAGATCAATTAAGTTTTTAAAATCATGATAGTAATAGTTCAAAACATCTCTCAATTTGTCCAGGGGTATGCTGGTAAAAAGATCTTTAAAATCATAGGTCTGAATATCATTAATAATATATTTATCCCAAAAATTCAAAACCTTGTTATTATCACATATAATCCAGGTAAAGCCTTCATCAATAATGGTAGCAAGGATAACTTTTAAATATTTAAATAGTAGAAAGCCAGGTTTAATCATATAAGAGTTATTACCACAGGTGATGTAACGGAATTTAATAGGATTTTTATGAAATTTGGGAATAACGGTAATATAAGGTAAAATTATGTGTTGATTGGAAATTTTAACTCTTTTATATGAAGAAATGATTTTTTTTAATAATGGTATTATAAGTAGATTTACAGAATTTATACGTATCTGAATTCTTAAGTTCGGCATCAAGTAAATTTAAATAAAGTTTTTTACAAATGAAAGCATAGTTACCTGAGGCTTTATCTACTGGAGTAATAATAAATTTATTTTGAATATCCTTAATGGCTGTGTTTATTGTCTTGTAATTACCGGTATTGTCAAAAATAGATTGAATATTATTATTAATAAAATCTTTAAAATGATCATATAATTTCCATTTCCATTCTGTAAACAAACATAAAGGGACTTTAAATTTAGAAGAGGTCATAAAACAGAAATTATCAATGTCTTCCAGAAAGCTTTTAAGTATACTATTTAGTTTAAAATTATAAATGGGCCTAAATTTAGTACCTTTATACATAATATCCCTTAATTGATCATTTTCAACAATATCAAGATCACCAGTCACAATGTGTCCTAAGTCTTCATTTAAGTAGGGTCTGAAATCTATGTTGCCGCACAAGCAAACAATTTTATCTCGATATAAATCAATCTTACTGCAAAAATGATTGTAATTAAAAAATTTTCTCCCCAATGGTAAATCATATTTAAAGCATTTTTTTATATTAAGAAAATTTAAAGGAAAAATATTATGTAGGTTATTCAAAATTCTGTTAAAGTGGAATTTATCGAAAATAGGATGTTTAAAACTTATCTTCATATATATTGGATTATCCTTCCTACTAGTTTTTTTCTTATTAATTTTAGAAAGTCTAGCCTTAAATAGATCATGGAGTAAAAGTAAGAAATGAGGATTGAGAGAGTCAATGTTTGTGAGTAAATTCTTAAATTTAAGACACGTACCATCATTCAAAGAAAAAATAAATTTTTTTAAGGGTTTAAAATTAAAATTTTTAATAAAGTGTTTTTTAAGAAATTTCAGGTTATTTATAAAATTATTAAACTGGTGAATATTATCAGAGGTGTTTAGTTTTTTATTTTCACCGCTTCCTCTATTATTATTATATTATTTTGTATATTTTATGCTATTATATATATATATATATATATATATATATATATATATATATATATATATATATATATATATGCACTTTGCAACTGGTACTAGTGATCTATAAACGTTGAGACTTGATTTTAATATTTACAATGCACGAGAAAATTGTGACATTAGTGAACACTTAACACTCCCCTATCCTTACATCACTCCTAACGCCATGCATATTCATTATTATTAGAAATATACACCGTTTCACCAATTCACACAAGATTTGGTACACGTATACTTTAGAACACTGGCTCAAAGCCCCAATTTTAAAATCTTAAGTTTGTTTTTCTGCAATAAATGAATATGGACAAGGAAACACGTTCTACAGGAAACTTAAGAAAAGGATACAATGGTTCTTTTTTTGGAAACGCGTTTTTCTCTATAAGCATAATTTTGTCACAAAGAAAGCCGTGCGAGTAATAATTAAACTATATAATTTTTCATAACTTATATTTTGTAGTGGAACACGAAAAACCCAAGCGAAAAACTCATTGATCATAACAGCGTAATTTTGTTATTTGAGATCTGGCCAACCAAAATGAATATTTTATTTTACTAGGAGGCTCCGCCCGCTGCTCGCTATCGCTCGTCAACCCCCTATGATTGCTACGCAATCATATTTAGTTCACTTTGCGAACTATACTTTTCAACAATGAGGTGTAGGGGATTGCTTCACAATCCATCCCCATATGGATCGCTGCTGGATTGATCCCTGTAGCGGTCAATGTAACTTAGAAGCATCTATGAATGCTGAGTATAATCTTTCTTTTCTTAAAGGCTCTACATCAAAACCTGGCAATACCAATTAAAAAGAATATAAATTCTTGCAAACGAAAGATTGTTGTTCTGCTTATGATTCTGATTTAAAAAAAGCAGTTGAGCAGCAGTTCTGTTGTAGTCAATATGTTCGTTCTTGGCATGCTGTAATAAAAATTATTACTTGGAGATATTGCTTGTTTTCATCTCTTGTCTTGTAACTCTAAGAGAGCTACAAACTGGTGACCCGGACGTGATCGTAACTTAGTTACTGGGAAGGGAGTGATGTAGCGGTCAATGTAACTTAGAAGCATCTATGAATGCTGAGTATAATCTTTCTTTTCTTAGAGGCTCTACATCAAAACCTGGCAATACCAATTAAAAAGAATATAAATTCTTGCAAACGAAAGATTGTTGTTCTGCTTATGATTCTGATTTAAAAAAAGCAGTTGAGCAGCAGTTCTGTTGTAGTCAATATGTTCGTTCTTGGCATGCTGTAATAAAAATTATTACTTGGAGATATTGCTTGTTTTCATCTCTTGTCTTGTAACTCTAAGAGAGCTACATCCCAAACCTCTAGTACGACGTTAATTGAAGATTCCCTTCCCATTGCGATATTTATTGCATGCGCCCGAGTAACGGAAAATAGCCTACTTTTTTTGCGAGATTAGCGGATCCTTATATAAGCCGCCCCAGTACTTTAGGTTTAGAAAACGTTCCAAAAATTCTGGGCTCATACACAGAAATATAGTGCAAATAAAAACAAAATGTTTAAAAAAAATGGCAAGAACAAAACATCTTATTTCCACATAAAAAAGGAAATATTTTAGCACAGCATATTGTTAAAATTCAGAGGAAATCTCATCATAATTTTAAATGTTTTAGATTCTCCGTGTTGTTTGTAGTAATAGTTCTTCTCAATATTTTCATATTCGACTATTGCTATGGAAACGGCGACCGAATTTTCCGGTTCTTCTGAAAACATTCCAAACTCTAGCACACGTGTTTTCAAATTTTATGAATAAATTAATTAAAAATATAACTGCGTTTATCGTCTGCGCGTGCTCCAAATTCTTTAGCCCGTTGATCCACAAGACTCGCTATTACTTGACTCGCTATTACCAATCACTAAACGAATAAACAGAAAACGATCGCAAAATGTTTTTATAATAGAAAGATAAATTTGATTTAGAATCCCATGTTTGTGTATTTGACTTAACACAGGGAAATGTTTCGGTCATATTTGAGCATTACCAAATTTCATATATCATTATTGCCTTTATCAATAATTTTCTTGTCTTTTTTCAAATTGCACCATTTTTTCTCAGGAAGTCGAAATTCTACACTTTGCACCTCTTTCGTTTTTCAGAATTCAGTATTTTTTAATAGGAATTTCGTTCCTCTTAAACTTTTACATATTGCAATATATTATTTAGGAATTAAATGTATATATTTGCAACAGAAGTAAATTGTAGAAGCTATGAAAAAGTTAAAACGAAGTTAAAAAGTATGTTTTGTATAACTTAAATTATTGCATTTTCCTATAAAGAAGTGATTATTCTAATTCACTTTTCAATCAACATTTAACCATTTCAACTCGAGCAACGCCGGGTTTTTCAGCTAGTTATTTATAAAGAGCAAAGAGACGAGACAGATGACATCTCCAACGTCGTGCTCACACAAAAGAGGCCGGAACTAGATTAAATTAATGTGAGCGGCAGTGCACCTTTTCGTGACTCAACTTTGCGCTGCGATTGCATCAACCGGAATTGCATCAGCACAAAATCGAAGTGCATATACAACATCCTTTTCTTTAATGCTCTTTTGAACGCGATATCGTTCGTTTATGCATCATTTATATTTTTCAAGTTTTTAAATTTTTCGTCCTTTGTGACACATAAAAATTAAGCGTGGTACCCAGGTTTCGATATGTAAGACGTAAAATATTGTTTTGTTGCCTATGAGTGCGAGAGTACTCGCCGTAGATTCGACATTTTTATGAAATGAGTTGAGCAATTTTAACTTAAAAGAACTTAAAGAATGAGAAAAAAACTTTAAAAGAAAAAGAACCTAAGAAAGGGAATTCCAAGTACCCACAAAATCATCTTTTGTAGTAGTAACCTTAGTGTCACCTTTCGTCACTTTGTAACTTTGTCGTACAGCAAGTGTGTATGTATGTAAAATGTATTACATGGATACGCGTGTGTAGGATTTATGTCCAAAGTAAGTTGTACAAATTATAAAGTTATTGAGAAAAAGTGTTACAATTTTATTTTATTCCACGAAAGACAAAAGTGGTTGTATATATTCTGACCATTTCTTCAATCCAGAGTTAACAAATTCAACCCGAGTAAGGTTGGGTAATTTTGCTAGTATGAGTCAATAAAATTGTTTAAATTTGTCACGAGATTTGGATATATGGACTGGGGTATAACCCTCAGAGCGATTTTTCCTAAAGTAACAGAGATGTGCGTCAGAAATTTTCATCAGTCACTAATTTTTTTTAAAATAATGTCACGAGACATGAACATGTCGATTGGAAATTAAAAACCACAATTTTGTCGCTTCAATTTTTTCAATTTTTAAAAATTTTGTCGGGATGCCATTATGAGTAATTCCCCAACAATAATCACTACATGGACTATCAAAGCTAAAATATTTATTTACAGCAACAAGGAAGGCAGTATTAAAAATTATATATCTCAGCCGGAATACAAATTCTCGAAAACTTCAAATTTTGAAAACTTATTCTGATTGTGCGAGAGCTTTGAAGAAGAAAATCTTTTTAAAAGGTATTTATAAAAGCTTCGAACACGAAAGGCAATGCATGTAACTGTGTTTCTTCACTTCAAAATAGATTATTAGAATATAAGCTAACGGATTATAGAAATTTAAAAGTAAACGATTAATGATTGTCTAGAACTAATTCAGTTGCGCATACCAAAAATAATTTCTAAAAATTCCAAGCTACTTGTCCTACTTTAAAAGGTTTTGTGCTGTATATTTTACTTATAATGTTTTAATCTCTATCGTCTGTCCCAAATATTCAGAATTTTTTATGTTTCATAAAGAAAAAATAAGGCTAAAATAAATAAGGTATTCGAATTTAAAGTTCATACAATTATTTTTAGAGAAATAATTGGGCTTTCACAGCAGAACCTTTGTAGACCTTATTTACGATACATTTCAAGAACCGCTCTTTTCAATCGAAAGCTCATTTTAACCTGAACAATGCACAAATAAAAAGAACATTTACTTATGAAAGCATCTCTCTCTCTCTCTCTCTCAATCTCTTCTCGGTCGATCATTTCCATAAATTACCCCATGTCCCAGGAAAGATACCCGTCATTGTGGATTCTCTACAGTAAACATGGCGTTGTCATGTCTCCATTCAATACTTCTATGTATTCTAAAGAGAAAAACTCGTCACGCCTCTTTTTAAGACCAATGAAAGCGTAAAATATAATTTAATGTGTCTGCAGAATTGATCCCAGACGAAGAGTAATAGTCACATTTGAAAAGAAAAAATTATTACAACAAATTAGTTTTATTGATTGTTAGAAGGTCAATACTCGGCAACTATTGGATGATCGTTTACAATTATAATATGTCTGACAATTATTCTGAAAGCATGTTTCTAGTCTCAAAATGGTGGGAAATGGTGTCTTTGTCCTCGGCGGTGAAGCTGTTCTTTCTATTTAATGACATTTTTTAAATGGTCAATATTCTGCATTAATGTATGTTCTGAAAGAATTTATTTAGTTTTAATAGAATACTCCCAGAGTTTACTTGATTTAGTTGAAGGAATAAGTTTCAGTTGAATGAACCACAAAACCATCGACCAGACAGTTTTCGTGAATCACGAAGAGAGTAAAAACAATTTGAGTCGACATATTTTGTGTTTACTGAAGGAACTGTTTCGTCTTGAGCAGACCGCAGGTTTTGCGATTCGCGAAGTATCCATCACATACTTCATCCGTCATTTGGCGCGCGCGCGAAACAAAGAAATTGAAAAACTTCCAAAAACGGACTTATCATAAGAATGCATGAAACACTTTCAAAAGTTCGACGCTTTGACGAGACAAGCTTATTCGAGAAAAAGAAAAATGATGCATATAGCCGAAAATGGGAAGTTGAAACAGAAAATCTGATTTGCTGCAAAGAAAACACTGCGTTCAGTGCTATCTTGGTGGTGGGCTTGGTGATCGGATTGCCAGTGTCACCATGCTCTCTACAAGACAACGACATAGGAAGAACAGCAAAGATCTGGTGCTACGGCCTGGGAATCTTCAAGACGTTCACGTTGATCGTCACAATGGTTTACTTGCAGCACATATTTCCATCCTTCTCAATACGTACCACTTTCTACGGATATAACGTATTCGGATATATCACGATGGTTGTTATATTCTGTAAGCGAAAAAGACTATACGTGGCCCTGAAGGACTTAATCCAGCTGTCAAAAATAATGAGACCCGGCGCTTACGTTGGTGGTAAATGTATAGCTTTCCAGATTATGGGATTCGTAGGCTCCATTTTCTTTTTGGCGGTTAGCGTAGTTATTTTCTTCTTTTACGAACAGAAGGAGAATTTCCACAAAGTAATGTACACCCCACCTTTTATGAGAAAGGAATTCAAGGACATCTACCAACTCTTTGTCACGCTGTGCATATCTTTCACTATCGGCATAAGTGTAAGCACTTGCGGATTTGTTGTCTTACTCTGCGCCAATGTGTACACAACGCTTCGACATCTTATTCGAGCCTATGGGCAAAGACTCAAGGATCACGCATACAGATCTTCTTGGGCTGTTGAGAGCATACTGGAAAACTTGAGCGTCTTCAGGAAGCTTGCCTCCACCGTGCGCGATATGGATGCTGCCGTTAGTTGCTATGTGTTTTTCTTGTACAGTACCTTGATCAGTGCATTTTTCAACACGGCGACCATGGTTATGCTCAACGATGCCAGCTACATGACACCCGTCAGCATTTCGTACAGCGTTTGGGTCTTTGTCTCGGCGTTGGGAACATTGGTACTGCTGTGCTGTTTCGGGTCGGGAATCATTGATGATGGCGAGGACCTCAAGAGCAGAATGGTTGAATTTTCCGACAGGTGTTTAAGACTCTCCCCTCCAGTCGAGGTCGCTCAGGTGTTAAACATTCTGTTGGACATCATCCTGCAAGTGAAGATGGAAGTCACAGGTGGAGGAATGTTTGTCATCAATAATGGATTGATATTGACCATCGCCGGTGTGATGATAACCTATGGGGTTCTTATTCTTCAAATGGACCGCTAAATGTTTTTATTTTCGTCGATCCAATTATAACTCATCATGGGGTCATTCCACGTCAGTTCAACCAGGGTCCGACACCCATGGTCTCAGATTTTGATGAAACTTGGTATGTTTGTTCCTTTTATAGATTTAAGAACACGTATAATTTTTTTTTGCTCAATCTCAAATGGCTTATGTTTTATAGCCTGTTAAAGTTTTTGGAATGCTCCGGTTTTTATCGATCAGACGGAGGAAACCAAATTTGTTTTTTATAGAAAATAAATTATATCTCCCTTGTTTATCAACCAATGATGATGAAATTTTTTAAGAGTTTGCATCAATATGTAAGGAGTCCAGAAAAAAATTAATTATACCTGCAAGTATCTTATACATAGTCACAAAAAAATTCCAAAGTTCTATTTAAAGATTTTAAAAATAAAATGGCGAGTTCTACGCTAAGTGGAATATCTTCAAAAGGGTTAAGGACAATCAAAAAATATTTTTTGTATTCTTGTTCTAAAAGATATGCTCTACCACATGGAAAAATAAAATGAATGGTTTTTTTCACTCCTTTATTATTTTTTCTCACTTTAAGATAGAAATCACTTGACTCACTAATTTTCTTAAAAACGTTCAATTAAAGTTACAATTTTAGTAAAATTTTAACTACAAATGTCACATATCAACCAATTACAAATAAAATTAGACAAAGCTAACACAAATTTAAAATTATTAAAGTAATATAGTGTAATTAATATTGTTAATCAGGCCTGTGTGTTTGTGTACAAAAAAAATTTAAAAATAGGTTATCCACAATTATATCTTGAGATTATTTAGAAATAAGATAAGTAATTTCTTTATTTTCAACAATTAGGTCTAATTAAAGTAAATAAAATTACATTACAATTTAAATTTAGTTTTAAAAACTAGTTCTAAACTAGTCAACTCACTAACACAGTAACTTATTTCAAGAAATATTATAAGCAATAAATACACTCAAGCTGTGACAAAAAAGATGTGTCCTCAATTTTGATTAGTACCTGATATGGTGTGTTTTGGCTGGTGCCACTAGCACACACTTAGTGTATGTTTGCACAATACATCAAAATGTGATTTTATTGATTCTTTTTGAGCAGGTATTGAAGAGGATTACAAAGACCTTTTTCGTATATTGTTTGTGAAGGAACAATAAGAGAATGTATGCTAAGGCATTGCGACAAGTGTCCATCAAAATATAGCCTTGTCCAGTTTTTACAGTCAAAATTTGAGAACTATGATGATGAAGACCCTGTCGAGTACAATCAGTGGGTTTTGACTCATCGAACTGAAATGATAGGGTGCTCGAGCTCAGTTGATGAGGTTAGTGATAACTTAGTAGAAAAACTGAACAGGTCAATACCTCATTCATACATTGCTAAATCACAAGATTCATTTATTAAAAGTTTAAAGGAAACAGTTTCCTTAAATACAGCTGTTATCTCTGGATTTTAGTGAAAATTATGCTTTCACAATATAAAAAGAGGCGCAAGGTTACCTCTAGACCTCAGATTCATGCACTATTCATCCTGTCATTATTCATTCACTGCAATGATGCAAGCAATAAAAAACTGAATTTACCTCTTTGTATCAAATCTGATGACCTTAAACATGACGCGAGTATGGTGTATGAGATCCAAAAAACTGTAACTACCTTTCTGAAAGAACTACCCACATAGCAAACATTCACTACTTCAGTGACTGATGTTCTGGGCAATATATAAATAAATACAACTTCATTAATCTGTGTCTGCATGAAAAGGACTTTCAACTAAAAGCCCAGTGGTCATTTTTTTCAGCCAGTCACTGCAAAACAGAATGTGAAGGAATATGGGTTTAACGTAAAACACTATTATATGTATTTTTATATGTATTCTTAAATCCATAAAAGAAACAAACATGCTAAGTTTCATCAAAATCTGTGATCATGGGTGTCAAATCCTTTTTTTTTTCTGGATGATTTGACATGGATTGACCCCATGTTTTTCTTGTCTTTCTTTTTAGAAAAGAGGTTGGTAATTGATTTAATGTCGCATTGGAGTAACACAACGGGTCCACCATCCGGGATCAAACTTGAAGGCAGATCAGAGTACTCCTTTTTTTTGGAACAACGGTCAGATGACGAGGTCAAAATTTGAACTGGCACCCCACTCCCCAAAATTTTACATCACGCCAACACGAGGACGTTCGATACTGCGACATATTTAACAATAAACACTCGATGGCCTTTAGTAGGAACGAGTTTCGAGTTTGAAAACCATTGGTTGGTAATTCGCGACTCAACCAACTGGGTTAAAGCGGCTAAGTCAGAACATAGAAGTAATAAAAGAAATATTAACAGTTAATTTTTGGCTTTCGTAGAATGAATTGTGCTAAAATAGTTTCAAAACTACCTAAATAGGAAAATTATGTATGTAGATGTCACTTTAGTTCCTAAAAAAAATGTCTCTAACAAGAAAGTGTTCAAAACTTTACTCAACCACCATTAGTGCCCACTTGGTAGAGTGACGGATTAGTAACCTGAAGTTTGCGAGTTCGAAACTTGATCCCCGCAGGGATGTGTACGTGGAGCCACATTAAATCTATCAAGGTCTCAAATGTCCTCATGTTGGAGTGGTGTGCAAGTTTCAAGAGAGAAATGTCAGCTGAGGTGTTAACCTCGTCATTTGACCGTGGTTCAAAATTGTGAGGACTGTCCACGTATCTTTCTATCTTTTATCTAGGATGTCGCCAATAACCCGTTGTGTTGCTTCAATACGACATTAAATACCTACCTTAGACTATAGAAATCAAAAAGTGAAGTGCTGTCGACCGCAAGTGCTCTATAAGCTAGCTATATATAGCTAGCTTAACAGTGTTACAGGCTTCAACGTCCGCGATTCCATTAAAAAACCTCATCAACTTTCCTAAAATTTTGGCTATCACTTCATAAAACTACCCTTTAAAGTTAAATTTTTATTTTCCAACTGATTTGCCTTTTTTATTTATACACTGGTGTACAAAATTATCATTAAATGCATAGAAACACGGTTTAATCAGAAACTGTGAGCTATAATTTTATGAATTTGTGCGGAATGAGATATTACATAATAACACATAAATACAAAGAAAAAATTTAAGAACACTGAATATTATATAAAACTGCAGCATGATACGTAGAGTTCAGAAAAAAAGAATACTTCAGAAAAAATTAAGGCCTGTGAATTTAATATGGAATGTGATCGCCCCTGACTTGTACACGCATATCACAACGTGATTTCATGTCGGCAATAATGTTGTTAACCACTGTTTGGGAAATTAAGTTTCACTCCTCCAGCAATGCAGTCTTCAGGGCATTTATATCTCTAGGAGGAAGATGTCTCCGTGCAACTGCTTTTCCAAGGTAGTCCCATGAGTTCTCTATTGGGTTCAGATCAGGAGATTTTGCTGGCCACGGTATTCGCCCAGTGGCTACATTTTCAAGGAATTCGTCAACGAGGTTTGCTTGATGTGGACGAGCATTAACGTCCATAAATATAAAATCAGATATACATGCCCTGCAGAAAAGTTTTGCATAAGGTTTGAAGACCTCATCGCGATACCTCTGACCGGTCACGGTAATGGTAATTGTAATGGTAATTTTAGTTAACGTCGTACTAGAGCAACACAAAGGGCTATTGACGACGGTCCGGGATCAGTCCCTTAAGGGAAAGAACCGAGGACAACACCTCGTAATTTTGAACCACGGTCAGATGACGAAGCAACACCTGAGCTGGCACCCCACTCTCCAAACTTCCACGCCAACCCAACGTGAGGACTTTCGGCCACGACAGATTTAAGGTGCACCAGCCGCCTCTACACCATACGCTTACAAACATACATGCCCGGACCCGGATTCGAACCAGGAACCTTCCGATCTAGAGGCTACTGACCGGTCACAGATCCTCAGTTGAAAACGTGTAGGGGCGTACGTCCATCGATCATTATACCTCTCCACACCATCACTTCCAAAACGATCACATTCCATAATGTTCGAAGGAAGATTTCGCATTCCTGCTCCCTCCATTTGTAAAAATGCTTAGAATCAGTTGTTAAACTAAATCTCGACTCATTAGTAAAGAGAACATGGGTCCATTAGTGTTGACTCCAGTTCTGATGTTCTTTGCACCAATTAAAACGATTATTCTTGGGTTGTGAAGACAGTGAAACACATACCCTTGACTTTCTGGCATAAAGGTTTTTTTCACTAAATCTTCTATATACAGTTTGCCGTGATACAACAGTTCCCGTGACGGCCGTAAGCTCTGAACTTAACTGCCGGGCAGTAGACTTCCTGTTACGATGCGCAGTTATTGTTATATCTCGGTCTTGAGAAGCAGTTGTTATACGTTTACATCTTGTCCAGGCCTCCTTACAATAGTTCCAGAGTTCTGAAATTGTTTCCATAGCGCAGAGACCGTCTTGAAATATTCACACATCTCGCTCTTTCCACGATTGTCTGCTCTGCTTCTAAACGGCCTATATGCGCCACTTCACAGATTCTTCCAAATGATACTTCGAATCCATAACAAATCGTTTCGAGTCCTTGCACACTGAAATCAAACGGTGTATTGCAGAAATTCACATTGCGCAGAGCGCTTAATTCATCGTCGGGTCGGATGATGTAACGCCTTGATTTGTATATCAAAAGCCGTTTGATCATTTTTGATAGGATAATGCTAATTAGGCGTGTCTTTCACACATTGCCAACAAAAATAGATTACATCGTTTGGGTATTTCATGGAATGTAATTATATTTGGGTGTGTAAAGATAATTTTGGACGTGTATTTTAAGCCCTTCTATTATTTTCCAAGATGATAATTCTTTCTCACTATAACCTAATGCGGAGTATAAGAGTCTGCGATGCCGTGGACTTAAGAGGCATCTGATTTACAGAATAGCTATTCTTTATTATATAGACTGGTATTTTACCGTGGTTCACAATTACGAGGTGTTGTCCTTGAATCTTTCCCTTCTTTGTTCAGCCCGGACAGTCGTCAATAGTACGTGGTTGCTGTTCTAATGCTCCGTAAATTCAACCAACTTACCTACCTATTTCATACCTCTGCTTCTAAAAAATTACCAGCTGTAAAATATAACAGTGGAATACCTTAAAAATATATGATGATTTTCCACGACAAAAATAAAGCAATAGATGAATCTTTAATAGCATTGCTCTGTGGTTGCTATGCTGAAACTGTGTGCCTTTTACTGACTGCATGGTTTAATTGAAATAAATCGAATGTAGTATTTTATTTTGTAGAGGACTCGATTTACTTTTTGCATCCCACACATTATTCTGAGAGCTATCAGATAATCGTCCACAGCGCTAGCACTTTGAAAGCTGTAGTAGGGACAGGTTCATAATCCTAAATGATACTCTAAATGATTCCTTGTGTAAACTTGTCTTGGAGCATGTTCTTTATTGAACAATTTATAAGATCAATCAGATGAAGATTATACATGAAACCTTGAATTCTGTAAACTAAATATATTGTTTTCAAGAGTTTTTTGGTTAAGAGAGCTCTTTTACTTAAAAAGTTTTTAAAGTAATGTAATGCTTTGTGTTGGAAGCTCATGTTTCTTTACATATTAAGCTGTAAGAAACAAGTTTGCATGCAGGGTTTAATTTACCTCACGTTTCTTCAATAAGTTAAATTTTGCAAATACTCAACTCTGTGTCACAGCTGTGCTTTCTAAGCCTAGGTACGTTGTCTGGTGTTTTGCGCAGCTTGGCCTTGTGCCATAAAACTTAAAGTATTCAATCCTAAACTGTTCCTGAATCTTTACACAGAATTTGAAAATTATCTAGATCGCTTTAATGTGGCTCACCACATACGGATTGAAGGAAATAAAGCAACATTTTTGTTTCATAAGATATTTTTATATGGGTGGTTGTTTTTATATTTTATGGCACAAGGGCCATATTTGGCCAAGCTGCACCAAACACAAGATAAGGTCAAGTGAAATATGACATTAAAAGGGAAAATAGACGGTTTATGAAATAAAATAGTGGGATGAAAGCAGAAAAAGATTGCTTCGTTATCTTGGGCGTTATCACTAGGGTATGTTTCCTGGGGGGGGGGAGGATTTTTTTTTTATAGGGACTTTTTTTATGCAAAAGAAAAATTGAGGTATTTTAAGGCTATACAGTGAAACCTCGATTTAGCGTAACTCGCATTTAACGATTTCCCGTGTATAACATCATTTTTCATTGGTCCCAAATACACTCTATAACAAAAAAATCGACGCACCAAGAAGGAATCATCCGATTGCTTTGAAATATCGTATGCAAAAATGTTTTGACCAAATATGCAAATGATTAAAATTTGGTGTCCAATGAATGAATAGTGCGATCTCCAGCAGATGTATATAAGGAGTTGTTCTTGAACTGCTGTTAAAAATTTCTGCTGCATTGCGATTTTGGATACCTTTTAACGACTGAAAAAATGCCTCGACGCAGGATTCGAGCTCATTACGAGCAACTTTCAGAGTTTGAAAGAGGTCGTATCATTGGATTGAAAGAGGCAGGTTGGGCAAATCGGAGAATCGCTCGTCATGTGAGTCGAAGCGATGCGGCGATTAGAAGATGCTGGCAAGAGTGGGTGGACAATGGCAGATTTCAGCGTCATGATGGTAGCGGTCGACGTAGGGCCACAACAGATCGCGAGGACAGAGTGATTGTCAGATCAGCTGTCACAGCGCCTGATTCATCGTTATCAACCATCACTCGTGCGACCCACACACGAGTGTCCACCATGACCATTCACAGAGGGATGAGGAGCGAAATCTACACTCGTACCGACCGTTACGCCACTTACCACTCACGCCTACACACTGTCGAGCCAGATTACAGTGGTGCTTGCCTCGATCAGGCTGGAATGATGCTGACTGGGGACGTATAGTCTTTAGCGACGAATCCCGCTTCCAACTGTGTCCTGACGATCATCGAAGACGTGTCTGGAGACGACCAGGGCAGCGTGCCGATCCTGCTTTCACTATTGCACGCCACACGGGCTCTCAACAAGGAGTTGTGGTCTGGGGTGCCATTTCCCTTTATAGCCGGACCCCTTTGGTCGTCATTAGAGGTACATTTAATGCACAGCGGTACGTTGAAAACATTCTGAGACCTGTTTTGCTACCGTTCCTTTCGCAGTACCCAGGGCTTATTTTTCAGCAAGACAATGCCAGACCACATACGGCACGTGTTGCTATGAACTGTCTTCAAGCTTGTCAAACACTTCCTTGGCCAGCCAGATCACCAGATCTCTCCCATCGAGCATGTCTGGGATATGATGGGAAGGCGACTGTATCCGGTAGGGAATGTTGATGACGTAGTCCGACAATTGGAGCAAATTTGGCAAGAAATACCGCAGGAGACCATCAGGAACTTTATCGGTCTAAGCCACGCCGTGTGGCAGCTTGCATCCAGGCTAGAGGCGGGTCAACACCTTATTGAGCTCGTTACTGTAACTCTGAAATAAATCATTCAATTATTCTGAAATTTTAATCATTTTCTATTTTGTACATAATTTTCCTATCCACCAATTTTTGTCTCTATCGGACAACTCCTTCTTGGCGCGTCGATTTTTTTGTTATAGAGTGTAATTATCTATACTTTCAATGTTAAAAAAAAATCCCGTATAGTATTTTACCGTTACCACTTCAAATTCACCGCATTTAACATTTTTTCAGCAGGGAGAACTTAAAGCGATTTTCTTAAAATAGTCATAATAGAAAGCCAGCACGTCGTTGCCCGTGAGTTCTTTTCATGGCCTTTCAGACATTGAAACATTAAAAAGAAAATAAAAAGTTCTTTTAAGAATGAGTCCCACCACCACCCGATGTGTCGCAAATTCGCATAAAATGTGGACTACCTGAGGTATTGATATGGTGTAAAATTTTCCGCAGATTTCAAATTCGTTGAAATTTCCACTCTATCTTTTACGATCACAAAAATATAAACTTGGACTAAATAATAAAAAAAGAACTAAACGCAAGTAAAATTTTTTCATTTGCTTTGTTTCGCTGGAATTGTTTGTGCACAGGAAATAAAAAGGAAAAAAAAATTTAGAATCTCATCACACTGTTGATATTCTAAGGAAAGCCAATAATAAATAAATGCCAGTAAATCAATTTTAAAATGTTTTAGATTAAATTTTAAAATTCGGTCTTCGAACAAAATTAGGACTACCTATTAGGGATGCGACATCGACAGCAAAACATCGATGTTCAAAATTAAAACATCGATGTTGATAAAACATCGTTCCAAAAACATCAATGTTTTTAATATTCAGAGCATTTAAACTTTTTTCTCCATTTCTCAAAACTGGTTTAGGAACTAAGAATGCAACATCGACAGCAAAACATCGGTGTTGAAAATGCATCGCCCCCAAACTATCGATGTTTTTAAAATTCAGTGAATTCAAACTTTTTTCCTCATTTCTTAAAACTGGTTTAGCACCTAGTGATGCTACATCGACAGCAAAACATCGATGTTCAGAATTGAAACATCGATGTTGATAATGCATCGCCCCCAAACTTTCGATGTTTTTAAAATTCAGTGCATTTAAACGTTTTACCCCATTTCTTATAACTGGTTTAGCAACTAGTGATGTGACATCAGCTCCAATACATCGATGTTTTTTATAAAGCATCAATGTTTTGAAAACATCGACATCGATGTCCTATCCCTACTTTTCAGACCCTTCACCTTTGGTCTAAAAGTATGTTCAATTTGCTGATTATGAAAATTATGCTACTCGGTTATTTTTTAAATTTTTATAACGGTACTTTTTTCATATAGAAATAAAACATCGACAAGTATAAACATCGATGTTAAATACATCGATGTTTTTTTAAAAACATCGACATCGATGTCGCATCCCTACTACCTATGTACCAAATTTCATTGCTGTAAATCCTATAGATTCGTTTGGACACCACACGCACGCAGACACTTCCTTTTATAAAAGTAGAGATTTACAGTCAGATGACGAGGCAACACATGAGCTGGCACTCCACTTTCTAAACTTCCACACCAACCCAACGCGAGGACTTTCAACCACGACAGATTTAAGGTGCACCAGCCAACTCTACACCATACGCTTAGAAACACCCATGCACTGACCCGGATTCGAACCAGGAACGAAGAAAGCGTGGGAATTACCTTGCTGGAAAAAACGGAGATAATCAGCAAAGCCAAAAATTACAATGAAACCAAAACTGATTTTGCCAAAACTATTGGAATTCCATATTCCACTTTACAAACAATTTTACAGCAATCGGATGTTGTGGAACGAAATTACGAAAAGATAGGAAAATTAGCTAAAAAGCGAAAAACTGTGAAATAAACACCGTTTGAGGAATTGGAAAATTTTCATTTCCAATGGTTCAACGAAGTTCGTGCAACAAGCATTCCAGTGAACAGTCCCGTTTTGAAAGAAAAATACAAATACAACAAATACAAATATTGACGACCAGCTACAGGCTCGAGCCCAACAAGGCTGGTCCTTTGTTTATGAATTCCCCAATTCCCACTGACTATCCAATTGTATCTTAAATTCGTACACTCCCTTTATTTTCTATAACACTTTAATAACTTATATATTATTTAACTTACTTTATAATATTTAACTATATTTTCTGGCAACGCGTTCCAACTGTCTATTACCCTATTAAAGTAGTAGTTTTTCCTTAAATCCCGATTAAAATGTGTCTTATTCAATTTATACCCATGGCCCCTTGTTCTGTTATCCCTATTGAAATTCAAGCCCTCTGTGTCCCCTTGTTTTACCAACTTGAAAAGCTGAATTAAATCCCTCCTCCTTCTTCTTTCCAGTGTATACATGTTTAGCTTACTTAAACGTTCGTTATAGTCGAGATTTGCTAGCCCCTTTATTATTTTTGTAGCTCTGTGCTGAACCATTTCAATTAATTCTATATCCTTTCTCATATATGTAGCCCAGAATTGTACAGCATATTCTAGATGTGGTCTTACTAAGCCCTTATATAACGGCAAGATTACATTCTTATCCCTTGAAGTTACAGTCTTTTTAATATACCCCAATAACCTATTAGCCTTTTTACCCGCAGCTGAACATTGGTGACCCATTTTAAAATCCCTGTGAATTATCTCCCTCCTTTACCTTTACTCCCTGCAGACAGTACTCGGCTCCACTGTTCCTGTAACCCATACGCAGAACTTGACATTTCCCTACATCAAATGACATACCCCATTTTACAGCCCATTCGGATATCTTATCAAAATCCCCTTGTAAAGCAATAGAAATCACTTCTAAACTAGGAATTCAATGATTCAGCTTCAAACGGTTGGATATACCGCTTTAAGAGGCACAACTTATCGTACAAGTCTATTTGTACAACCATTGCCGTCTTTGATAAAAGAATATGCTCCAAAAAACATATTCAATGCTGATGAGGACTGGTTTATTTTACAATCTTTTTCCTGACAAGACTTTTACAGTATAGGGTGAGAATTGTCATGGTGGTAAACTATCAAAACAAAGATTGACTGTTTTGCTTTGAACTAACTCAGGCGGGACTGAAATTTAGGTGTTTCTAGTATGTGAAGAGCTTTCCTACAGAATACGTCTCAAACAAAAATCTTGGATGACAACAATTTTTTAAAATTTTCTTAGGAAATTGGACAGACAAATGCGTTTACAGAAACGCAAGTAAAATTGGTAATTTTAGTTAACGTCGTACTAGAGCAACACAACGGGCTATTGACGACGGTCCGGAATTAGTCCCTTAAGGGAAAGATTCGAGGACAACACCTCGTAATTTTGAACCACGGTCAGATGACGAAGCAACACCTGAGCTGGCACCCCACTCTCCAAACTTCCACGCCAACCCAACGTGAGGACTTTCGGCCACGACAGATTTAAGGTGCACCAGCCGCCTCTACACCATACGTTTACAAACATCCATGCCCGGACCCGGATTCGAACCAGGAACCTTCCGATCTAGAGGCTAACACCTTAACCACTATACCGGTTGGTCGGCACACAGAAACGCAAGATTCTTTAGTTGCTTGATTAATGCACAGCCCATACTGTGCATTTAAAGTTTAAAACGGGCAAGTGAAATTTTCCCCTTATCACAAGCAAAGTTCAACCACGAGTGATTTTTGGATCAAACGATCATTTAAAGTTAAATATTGAACACAGCTGGTGAAAAAATGTCTATGAATATAATCTGGTTCTGGAGACAGTCGATAATGTGCTAGAAGTTCTTCACATGATTTCCTCGGTGTGTGAGAGAGTACGGAAGAAATGTATCTCAAGTTCTTTAGTAAAAGGCAGTTTTTTGGAGGTGACATGATGAATTTGAAAGCGATGAGAGAAAATGAAGATCCTAAGGAAAAGGGAAGAGTTCTTCACTACCTCAGATATACAGTTCGAGGATTACCTAGCTTCTGATACGAACGTTGTGATATCAGAGATTCCGAATCTAAGTGATTTTAAAGACTCAGAATCGGATAGTTCAAGCGACGAAGATGATGCAAGAGATAAAACTCCGTCTGCAACGGAAGCTATTCAGGCTTTGAATATAGTAAAATTTCTCTCGAGTCAGAACAAGTAAAAACTTACAAAAACTCGTATATGTGAAGAATGATGTAAATGATTTAGCTAGTAAAAGCTAAACACAAACCTAAACAACATATTTCTTTAAACTATTGCAAAGGAAGAAATAAAGGTATATAATTACTTAAATTAGACTTTATTTCATGCTGTTTTCTTTTCTCCGACCCCGATTAAACGTTATTTCTTTCCGGTCCCTTGAATACGTCAAGTCAAGCAAATATCTACTATTATAAAACGAAGTGTTTGTTTCTTGCCCGCAAAGTCCTGACGAATCTATGGCACTTACAGTAATGGGATTTGGCACACAGGTAGTCCGATTTTTTTGCAATTTTTGGGTCGCAGCAAATTTAATCTTGAACATTTTAAAATGAATTTTTTTTTTTTTTACCGTTCTTTCGGGAAATGAAGAAGCATAGATAAATTTAGACTCTTCTCCCTCACGTCACAATCGACATCAGCCTTTGGAGCCATGCCAATTTTCTTTTACCTTCAGTCTTGAATGGGAGCGAACAGATTCGAATGACCTTCGTTTCATTCATTTTGATTTCCTGAGAAACGAATTCGAGTGAAACAAAAGAAATTATTAAAGTTAGCACTAGCGTTCTTCAGTGCTTTTTTTTCTATCTCAGCGATCGTTAAAGTTAGAATAAAAATTTAAACTGATTTGAAATCTGCGGAAAATTTTACACCAGATTGATACCTTATACGTTTGATTTTCTTTTAAAAATGATTTATCAATTAAATATTTATATTCTTTGGTTTGCGAAGCAAACCAACACAACGATCAATGTGACTCCCACGAAAAAAACACCACGGGCAACTCCGTTATAGCTGTTATCCAAAAGGCTACAAATTCACAAACCAAATGGGAATCTGTGATGGCTGTTATTCAATAGGCTACGAATTCGCAAACCAAATGGGAATTCTCATAAAAGCAACTGGCACGGGCAACGCCAGGCTAGCCACGCAGTGGCTAGTATTTTACAAAGTAATGGTAAAATATGTATAGCAATTCGGTAGCCAAGAAAAATAACCTTTTCTTTTTTCTAAATCTCGTTGTTTTATACATAATTTGTTTGTGGAATAAATAATGACAAGCTTATGAACATATAGTAATGTACACTTAAAATTGGAAAAAGTGAAAATGGTAAGGATATCATAAAGTATTATCACTAATACAGTGACGTGACAACCTTGTTCCTTCATATTTAATTCTTATTGTTTATAAATTATTTTGTTTCGGTAAAGATTTCAAACACTTCAACAGACTATTATACATTCTGTATTAATATTATTTATCATTATTATTTTTATCCTACGCCCAGCTCAAGGCCTTTCGGCCATACGCTGTCTTGCTGTCCAATATAGAGAATAAAGTCCTTGGGGAGAAGTATCCCTGGTGTCAATGTCCTGTAAACTAGAGCACTCCACAAGGTGTTGTCTGTTCATAAAACCATCGTAACAAAGCGGACAGATTGGGGAGGTAGCCACCCGAATCTTATGTAGGTGTTGTTGGAGATAGTCATGTCCGGTTAATAAGCGGAAACAGGCCACTCCAATCCCTCTTGGTAGATCAGTAGGGATTCTTCCCTTATTACTCAATAGGCAATCCCAACTCCTTCCCTGTATATCACTCTGAAACTGCAGTTTTCTTTGTTTCTTGAACTGAGAATTTATGTAAGTCCTGCAGTTCCGCAAAGGGAGAGGTGGAGAAGGTTGGGGCAGGGAGAGGGCCGATTTAGCCAATCTGTCAGCTTCCACGTTACCCTTTATCCCACAGTGACTAAATCCCACTGTGACTAATAATTGATTATTTATTCTGAGATTTATGTAATTGCTTCTTGACATTTCCAGGTAAGCAATCAGTCAGACTCGACAATCAATTAATAAATATATAAGCTTTAAGCTAAAAAAAGGGAAAAATCTAACAAGGATAAATTGATTTTATTGAACAAATATAAAAGTTTTATTTTTATCAATCACACTTTCAGTTTCCATTCTTCCAGTCTTGTAATGGATCCTAGAAAAAGACAAACTCTTTTTAATGAGAGAGATTTAGATCTAAATAGATACATAAATAATAGATAGACAAATTATTATGTAAGAGAAGGCATTCTGATAGGTTACCATTATTCAGTTAGCTTATAATCTAAAACACTAACGTACATGGACCCAAAATCAACGTTATTTGTGTATCGTCGAATGGCAACAATCAAGGTAAATAAAATAACCCAGATATTTTGAATTTTTGCTGTTTTCAAATAGCAGATGTCAATTTCTATGCAAAATAAGGAATTAAATTGCAATATTTATGTTTGAACTGACTTTTTATTTCTTCCTTTGATGTAAAAGTAATTTAAACGTAATTTTGCTACCTGGTATCTGGCCACGTCAGAATTATTGTTTACTTTTATAATTTGATTTAAAATTTCGTGTTTGGATATTTGAGTTGAATGCGAGATGTTGCGGACATATTTGAGGATTCCCAAGTATTATAAATATGTGTTCTTTTTGCTAATAAATCATTATTGTCTTTGTCAATATCGTGAAAAGTCTTTTGTCGCAATATTCTATTTCACAATATATTCAGGAAGTCGAAATTCAACACATTTGAATAAATACGTACGTGTTTTTTTCCTTCTGAATTTGGCATTTTTTCAAGGATTTTTTTTTGCATTATGTGGTCTGGTATATTACCTATTGCAGAAATATTATTTAGGAGTTATATTTTAATGATATGTCTATTTCCAGCAAAATATCACTAGACATGGGTAATTTTGTAGCGGTATATGAATATTTCGACCAACTTTCCTTAAATATTTGATTGAATACACAATGATTTGAAGAATTGTTTCATAAAAATAAATAAAATATACAAATTTAAAACATGTTTAATTACGGTGTGTAAAAAAGTTAAAAAAAAAGCACTATTACACATCGTCGAGCGCTAGCCGGCGCAGTCCAGCTAGTTACATATATTTGGCCAAGCTGCACCTAACACAGACAACAATGAGGGAGGAAGAAAAAGTATAAAAAGGTGGAAGGGTAGATGAAGGTAAAAAAGAAGGGAGGACAGATCACTCGGGTTGTGAAGCCCATATTCACAAGACGTGTCCCTAAAGGCCGTTTTAGCAATAAAATTCCAAAAATTTAAGTAATTAAAAAATTACTCACGTCATAAAATCCAAATGTCATGTTTTTATAAGGTGTTGAATTATTTCAGTTGCAAGATTGTTTCTGTTTTCTTTAGTAACCTTCAATAAAAATACATTTCCTTACTTGCATTTAATATTCCTGAACATAGCACATAATTATCTAAAAATTATAACCTTTTTTACATTACCATACCTGCCAACATGTTAATTTGGAAATAAGAGTTCTTTTAGTGACATGCAAGCTCATGAAATGTAGATATAATTTACATTTTTAAAGCTCCTTTATATACATAAATCCAAACAATACAGATTATATGGAAAAATTTAAATTGTAATATAATGTTTTCCTGAAGAAATTAATTGAGAATACGTAATAGTTGGCAACTCAGAGCATGCATCAGGTCCTTTGGGAAACTAAATTTTAGGTTAATTTGAAAATTTCATGTGAGACGAACAATCTTACCATACTCCAACATGCCCATACAATTCTGCAGCAATACTTAATTCTCTGGAGAAATGTACACTGGCAGTAATGTATTACATTTTTGAACTCGCCCAAACTTAGTCATCCAATTTTTTTAAATACACATTACAACAATTTGATTGTTATTTTCACTAAGAACATAATTCTTCATTTTTGAATGTCTAGTGTTCACTGTTGGAGCTTGCAGATGTCCTTTAAAATTATTGTAAATTAATATATTTTCAACAGAAGTTGGTTGACATAATAGCTGTTCCAACATGAGTTAATTTTACAAGCATAATATTAATATCTATATACATGTTTTCCATTGACCTTCTAATGAAATAGATGGAGCATGTGTGCTAGAGTGGGCCAAAAAAACTCATTTTTTTTTCAAGTCGTAATATCGCGGAAAAGTTGCGAATTTGGGAGACTAAAAATGGGTAAAAAAAAATAAATAAAATCGGTTTATATCTTCTAGTTGTGCATGTTCTCTAAAGTTTGCCAAAATTTGGAAACATTTATGTTTTTACGATAATTTTTAACCTTTTTAAATTAGCCTCTTCCTGAATGTAATAGCTCAAATTCTTATGTATTAGAAGCACAGAAAATGTTTAAATATTATTTAAATCCATCAACATCTTCTGGTCACGCATTACCTTCAAAGTTAATGAAATTTTGAAAAAATTTACAAATAAAGGTAGATTACAATTTAAGGGGGGAAAAATACTAACAACTTGCATGTTTTTTTTGTTTCTTTATTGAATACAAGTTTAAATGTTTAAAAACAAATTATATTGACCATTAGTAATATTTATACACAGATTTTTTTATTGAAAAAACTAAGTTTTGTGTGAAGAGTTGTAAGTTCAAAATCATGTTGAACAATTGAACATCTCCGTTTTTAATTAATTCTTAGCTGAAGGTACTTTGAAAACTGATTTATGGGCGAAATTAGGCATGGTTAACCTTGACAGCAGAGTCGTTCTGATAAAACCATCCCTAGACTCAGCTCCGAAAACATTTCCTGAGGCTTCTGTCACAAGGTGCACACATTGTTCAACTGCCTGTGTTTGAACACTGGGAATGTCTTGAATGCTATATCCCAATTAGGGACTGAGTTACTTTGAATATGTGATTTAATCTCATTGTCACTGATATCTTTTAATAATGGGGGAGAAATGAAATCACAGTTTATCCAGTTAATTATTTCCGAGTTGTCATAAGCATTGAAATTGAGTTTTGGCGGCATGAATGTTCTGATAGTTGTTCTCTTTTGACCTAATTGTCTCACCTTTAGAATTTGTCGAAGTCTGAGCTCTCTTATGTGTTTTTTATTATCTTGTGTCATGGCTAACATTAAACGTTCTGTATGAGCAAAAAAGCCATTTATTTCGATCGCAGGGCCGACAATATTACGTAAATCTTCAGAAGATTGATATGAAGATAACTTCGAAGATTGTATTGATTGGTACACAAGTTTTGGTTCCTCTGTAAAGTATTTACTTCTTTTAATACTACACCACATTGTCATGTATGACTTCAAAATAAATATAACTATTTCTTGAAGTTCAGGTGTGGGATTTTCTTCACTTAAGTACAATCTGAGAGTTCGATTTGCTGCTGTCAACCACCTCGGAGTGCGACAAAGGACCAGGATCTCGTACAGCCAAATCCTCTTTACAGTTTCCCGACTTTATTGCCATGGAAATATCGAATGTATATTGCTGATCCTTACTTAGTATACTTCTGTCTATTGTGAGGATCTGACAGCCAATACTCTTGAAGCCGATCACTGGACGTTTTTCGCAGCCACTTAGCGCTTCTCCAATTGGTCCTCTGAAAGATTTCGGATGCATTGATTTACCGTCTAGGTATTGAGACAGATGCCGGAATGACAGTTCATTGAAATGGAGAAGGTAAACTGCCCATTGTAACTGTTTTGCCTTATGTATTTCGATTCAGTGAATCCAACCATTATTCCAAACTGAATTAATAGCAGTGCCATCACTTCCTATAACAACTAATTTTTCAAGATAAATACCATGACCAGACAGATAAGAAATAATAGAAGTAACAGTATCTTCAGAACTTCCAGAAGTTAGAGTAACATGGCCGATGTAGAATGAACCAGGTCCTTGAATTAGCAAGTAATGCTCCTCCTTTTTTACTTTACGGGACTTTTTCGAATGTGAGCTAGATCTACCACTTAACGTGTTATCATTCCTTCCATCCAAATAGAGACCTTGTAGTGGAAATTTCGTCAGATTTACAACACAATTCAGCCGTAACATTTTGTTTTTGTCTATAACATGGGCGATGTCAGAGTCAGTAATTAATCCAAAGTCGTCCAAAACACTTGATGCGATTGCAGCAGTAGCGCGATCAGAAACTCCATAATAATCGCTCAGTAATACAGTAGATTTTAACTGAATTCTAATCTGCCAATTATTAGCAGAAACTTTTTTCGGCACTTTAAAATCTGTGTTGGTATCACTATCTTTACTAGAAGTTGTTAGTATTTTTTTCCCTTGAACTGTAATTTACCTTTATTTGTAATTTTTTTTCTTCAAAATTTCAGCAACTTTGAAGGCAATGCGCAGCCGGAAGATGTTGATGAATTTAAATTAAATCCTAATAGTATGTTGTGGTTTTAATACTCAAGAATTTGAGCTATTACAATCAGAAAGAGGCAAATTAAAAAAATATTGTAAAAATGTGAATTTTTCCAAGCACATGTGTGACCAGAAGTTATAAACCGATTTTTTTTTTTAACCCCTTTTTAGTCTCCCAAATTTGCAACTTTTCCGCAGTATTACGACTTGAAGAAATTTTTTAGTTTTTTCAGCCCACCCTAATGTGCGCAGGTATGTGTTATTTCTTCCAGTCACTCAGTTGGAAGATCTGTCACATAGGTTATGGGAAAAAGCTTGAATCCTAAGTTAGTGATTAGTTAAAATGATTATGTACCATGATCAAAAACACTAGTCTGTACTTCAATAAACAATTGGCTAAGTTGATTCATAAGCCCAAGATTTACCCCTTAGAGATCTTACAACAGAAAGGGATATGTGAGTTAAACGTGAAAATAGGTTTAAATGCTACAAAATTTTGAATTGCATTAGTGAATGGAATGCTGTTGAAGTGAATGTTCAGAAGCTATTGACTGAAGTATGGAACTTTTATCATACACTTTGCTGGAATTAAAAATAAGTACAAGAAATATGGCTGTATATTTTGGATTAATTTTATTTACTCTTGATACACGAAATGTGTATAACATTGTCTATATTGGCTATAAATAAGTTTTGAAATGTGAGTAACATCACTGCAATCAATAGATATGAACAATTAAAACCCTGTAGAGCAGATTCTATGCACATGTCTGTTAGTGTAGTGAATTTCAGAATTGCTGATATATAAAGACCAATTCAAACACAAAACTATGAACCTATTCATAAAAAAATTCAATACAAAGAAAATTAACTTTTTGAAATATGAACCCTCTAAGGGGTACACATGCATTTGTGACGATATTATGAAAGTGGTCTGTCATATTTCTTTATTCTGTGGTATTTAAAGCTTTGAATTTGGAAATTAATAAAAATATTAGCTTAAATAATCTAAAAAGCTCTTTAATTATTTTTGGTTTAATAACAACTTTGGCAAGTGCTATACGAATTAAACAAATAATGAACTGAATATTTTCAAATTTTTGACTTGCACCACTTTTATTATCACCGGCACATATATAGTTTCAAAAACCTGCTGGACTTTTAATCTGCTTTAATCTTCTTGACCTAAGTGTTTCCTAGGATTCCTCCAATTGATAGATCTTATTTAGTCACTAAATGTAAATTACAGTACTTGTATGTATCTTGTGACATCAAGAACATCTAGTGATATACATAGTGTGTAAAAAAATACAAATTCTGGTATTATTATCAGAACCTTTGATTTTCATCGTTCAGACTGTTTTAAAGAACACAAAAAAAGACCATAGTTTCAGCCTTATAGATAATTGCATATGTTCTGCGCATAGCTATCAATGACAACATTGATTAAGTATTGAAATATTGTGTGTTAAAAACATAATTGATATACATGAAACATATTTATCAAAAAAATACCTGAATTAGAATGCAGTCTTTTCTGTTTCTCAATTCATCCACAAAGGGCAAAGCATGTCTGGCTACAGGGATTGTAGCTAAGACTCTAATATCTTCTCTTGCAAAAGCTTTCTGCGCTTTGTCTAAGAAGGATTTACTAAACAATTCCATTTTTCCGATCTCATCTAGCACTAATACTGATAAGGGCTGTTGAAAAAATACCAAACTTGAATGAAATATTTTAAAGACAAAACATAAATATAATTTAAACAGTAAGTTTTCACTATTTGGCACACAGGTAGTTCAATTTTTTTAGATTTTGTATCGCGTCCAAATTTTAAAATTTAATCTAGAATATTGAAAAATGTATTTATTAGTTTTTTTTTTACCTTCTGTCTTTTGCTCTGGAATGTGATGTCACCCGTACCTCAGAAAGAAGCAAGCATATTTTGCGATTTTCTACCGATGACATCAGCCTTTGGAACCATGCCAAGTTTTTCGATTCTAGTGTGTTTTGATTTACGTTGTTGACAATAGTCACTTCGACGCCTGCACGTGGAGTTCATTTGCGAAGCAAATCAAATGGGAATATGCAGCATTCACCGGGGGTTGGCGAGATTATGCGAGCAGTGGTCATACCTGACCCCACGAAAAGAACTGTAAACACCGTGCTGGCCATGCAGTGGCTAGTGTAAAATGAAACAAACTCAATATGAAGTTGTAAAGCAATCCAAAGCAGTTTTTAAAGTTGGAGTAATAAAACAGGGTGGCAACAAAATGCTTGCAAAAAAAGTTCCGATATTTCCATGATATTACGTTTGATTTAAGAAGTGACGTGATCAGTAATTGGCATCGATACACAGTATCAACACGACAATATGCTACATTTTTAGGGTCAGATGGGGTAAAAGGATAATTTTTTCCACAAATATTTTGTATTTTTCTCTTAAAATATATTAATTGTTATTGTAAGAGTTGGAACCCTTAATGGAAATCTTACAATAACAATTGAAAAAACTGGAAAAACAATTCTAAATATTTTGATTGTGAACTTTTTATACCTGACCCTACATTATCATACTATACATGAAAATAAAATGCAAATATACATAAAAAATTGGTACATCTTCAGCGTATGCTTAGAGGTGGCAATGATCTTGATGGACAAAACATTCCGACAATAAAAAAATAGTTAGTTTTAGCTGAATTTTGTGAGAAAGGAATGATTTTTAAAAGGACCTTTAATCTTGAGAATCATAAAAATATCTTAAACTGAAACTAAAGTATAGGAAAATGCAAGTCCTTACATCACATTCAAATACTGGTAATGCTAATGCTTCAAACGATGGAAGTTGAACAGCATACTTTCCAACTTTTGGTAAACCTCGGGCACTATCATCGCTGAAACAGAACATCCTCCATGTAAAAACATTAAAAAAAAAATGAAAATATAGTTTATTTGTTATTGCTGTGCTTCCACTCAATAGAAAGCAAACAATTAAACATTTGCAAAAAAGTTTAAATCTTTTCCCAAAGAGAAATGTTTAGAGTTCACAAAGTTTTTGAGTGATTTTTAATTGAATCTCATCAGTATATTTTTATCTATTTTATATACGATATCTTTGTATATTTTTTCCAGGAAAGAAATAAATAAAATATTTACAATCCAAACAGTCTAATAAAATATTTTTCTTCAATTTTCTTTACCTTTTAACAACAGTGCTTCTCCAATGAATTTGAAGTTATGTTATAAAATGTCCAAATTTTAAAATTCAGAATTACTTGTGCATGTTTAAAGTAGAATATAATGAAATGAATTGGTAGCTAACTTAATGACAAAAATAAATAGTTCTCAGAACACTTACTGATATTTGAAGTAAATATTAGTCATTTAAAAAACAAAAATTCTAGAAACTACACAGCACTTAATAAGTATTGCAAAGTATTTAAAATTATTTGTAACACATTTTCTAGTAGAATTATAAATGCAAATGTAACTGAATATCATCAAATAAAATGTAAAAAACAATAGTAAATGAAAAGTTTTAAACTAGAAAAGCTAATAAGCATGGTAATCTAATCAAATAATTACAAGATATACAAATATTGCTTATAAGTTGTAGCAAGTATAATTAGAAAATCCTGCCATAAATAATTTTTTGAAAATATCTGTCAAAACAGCTTAACAAGACTAAAGAACACGTATGATAGAAAATGGGATGGAAAAAGCACATGCAACAAAACAAACCTAATGGAAATTTTGTTTCATTACAAAAGTTTTGTCTTTGTTTTTAATTCAAGCTTAACATGTTCTCTTCTTTTTTAATCATTCCTAATTTTTTGCCTAAGGAAAACATTGTGCAGCTTTAAAATACACATAATACTGTAGTATTAATACTTAAGGATCTTTTTACCTTACACGAGCTAGCAAACCACGTTTTCCAGACGTAGTTACAATATCAAATCCCATTCTTTCTCTACCATTTCTGACTTCTTCGGTAAAAAATCCTTGAAAATTCAGATTTTTGTCTTTCAAAAGTTCACAAGTCTTCTTAATAACAGTAGTTTTGCCTACACCTTGAGAAAATTTAAATGGAATAATGTTTGAACACAGTAATTTAAAAGAAAAACAAACAAAAACTAATAATTGGCATCAGATTTTTGACTAATATTTTTAATTAATTTTAATATTTATAAAAGAGAATTTTTCTTGCCTGGCGGTCCAGTTAAAAGTACGTGACAAGTTGACATTATAGTTTCCACGTTTTGTGGAAGAATTTGCTCTTTCACAAATTTTCATTCAATATTTGAGAATTCGAATTTAAAAAGAAATTGCACAATTGCCATAATACAAACAAAAACAACCGAGCATGTGTGAAGTTGTAGTTGTAGTTGATTAGCATCAGGTATTTTATTAAAACTTAAAAGGCTTAATAATCTTTCAAATATAGTATATTTCAGCTCAGATTGAAGGAAATCTGTAAAGAAACTGACATTTCCGACAAACAATATATATTTGAAATATTAAGCTAATATTTTAATATTTACAGAAGCAGCTGTACAGTTCAACTCAGTGCCAAGTGGGAAATACGAGCCAAAATATACTTTGGATCGGCGCGAATGTTCGCCGTTCGATCGATCCGCTATCTTTGTTATGGCGGAATTACAAAATTTCGAGCGCGTTGAAAAAGTGGGAGAAGGAACATACGGTGTCGTTTACAAAGCTGAGGACAAAAAAGGCAAACGATTTGTTGCCCTGAAAAAAATACGATTAAAGGCCGAAAGGGAAGGAGTACCCAGCACAGCCCTTCGCGAAATCAGCTTGCTCAAAGAACTCTCTCACCCCAATGTAGTTCGTCTGGAAGATGTAGTATATTCCAATCAGAAACTTTACCTTGTTTTTGAGTATTTAGATTTGGATTTGAAAAAATTGTTGGATAAACATCCTGGCGTTGGGCTCCCTAGCAGAGTAGTAAAAAGCTATCTCTACCAGCTGTTGAAAGGATTGTCTTACTGTCACTCAAGAAAAATACTTCATCGTGATCTGAAACCCCAGAATTTGCTAGTTGATCTCGAGGGTAACATCAAATTGGCTGACTTTGGTCTTGCTAGAGCTATTCAGCTTCCCATAAAAGCTTACACTCATGAAATCGTTACTCTGTGGTATAGAGCTCCAGAAATCCTCCTTGGTATGAAAGAGTACAGTACACCTGTAGACATATGGAGCATAGGTTGCATCTTTGCTGAGATGACTACCAAGCGACCCCTTTTTCCTGGTGATTCCGAAATTGATCAGTTATTTCGCGTTTTTAGAACTCTAGGAACTCCAGACGAAGAAACTTGGCCTGGTTGTACTAGTTTGGTTGATTATAAACCAAATTTTCCAAGATGGGCACCCCAGGACATTAATATACACTTACCCTCATTAGATATGGATGGGCAAGATCTTATTCTACACATGCTGACCTATGAACCAAGACTCCGTCTGTCTGCTAGACGTGCTTTAGTCCATCCATTTTTTACAGATGTTGCATATCCTGTCAAACCTTTTTAATTTATTTTTATTTAAGCCTGCCTCGAAAACAATACTATAAAGAGGAATTCCACTATTATGGATACTTGTGTTATGTAATATGCACTTTTAAATTCCATTTTAATTCAGTCATTGTAGAAATCTTGTCATAATATATTCATTGTGATATACAAAGTGCATCTTACATGTTTGTATGTGATGTGAAAATGTATTTAAAAATGCATTGTTTGTGATTCAAGTGTTTTAATGTGCATCTCTCTTTATTTCATAAAGAAGTGTAAAACATGTTTAGCTTTTTAAATATTTACTATACGATATCTTTGAATCAAATATTTAATTTAATTTTCACAGTAAAATGAATCATTCAAAGATATAGTTCTTGGTGTTTGAAAATGTATTGATAAAATAGTTTCTGAGTTTTTAGCAATGTTGACCATGTTAACTTTTATTTTTTATGTATTTTATAAAAAGGCAAACCCACATGTTTTTAGCTCCTAAAGATGTTCCGACAGATTTTTAATAGCTGTACTTTTGCCTAATCGTTTTTATTTTAAGACCATTTTGATGAGAGTAATATTGGGTTGGTAATAAATATCTTGAAATTAAGTATTGTTACTGTAAACATAAAATAAATAAACCTGAAATTTTGCTGATGAAAATGTTTTCCTTTACATTCTATTGCAAGAATTGAATGTCTTGTAAAGTAATTTTAACTTTGGTTTTCACACACACACTTTCCATTTAATTGTATTAAATTAATATTTAATGAACTGTGTTGATATAAATGCTTCCAAGTTCAAAGCTGATTCAGAGCCTTGATTTTTTCCAACATTTAAATAAAAGTGATAAGATCTTGCATATTTGTATCTTATAAGGGTCTCAAGATTGAAAAGTTTAGAACCACTGACTCAACATTTTATGCACAGTATAAAATTTTAATAAAAATATTACTTTTTTTGTAATAAGGTTTTTTTAAATTTAAAGCGGGTATATGCCACACTTTATTAATAACTTTCAAAATATAAATCAAAGAATATATTAACCAAAATTTTGCTTTCTCACAAGTTAAAATGCCAATAATAGCTGTTGATTATTAGCAGTTATACAATGCTCAGTGTAAATATTCATGCAAAATGCAATTAGGAAGTATATTGCATACTAAAGCAGGTGTTAAATACCATGTTCTTAAATATTTAATTTTGAAATTTTCAAATAAAACTTGTCATAATTTTTTTCAACGGGTTTCAAATGTCCATTTCAAATAGTGTTTAGTTACAATAGTTAGTGGTCAAGTTATGATAACAGGACACTTCATGTAAAGTAGCTGTATTCCTGATATTAATGGCAGATCGGTATAGTATGGGAATGGTATAGATCACCAGAAATTGAAATATTGAGTGAACATGAGCACTTGTATTAGCAAAACTGATAGTTAACTACTGGACAAAATCAATCTGAATTTCATTCTGTGTAGGGTCAAAGAACTGGATGTTCAATTGGCAAGTTGAAACACCTGTTAGGCAACACCATGTCAGATAGATCACCTAAATCAAGGTTTAATGACCTTGACAGTGCATATTTTTTTTTAATAGCAAAAGTTCTGCCCTTACACCCTATTTTAGTTGTTCAAATACAAACTGAATCAGTAAGTTGAAAAATGTGCCAATTAAGTAGTACGGATTAGACGTTGAAAGTCTAGCCAAGAAATTTTAAACTGTATACATATTTTCTTACTCAGTTTTTCATAACAATCTGGCTATCAGATTCCAACATTTTTCTCCTGGTTGCCAGGGCTTGGTGCAAAAATTCCAAATTCTCTGAAGAAAAATTCAAATATATATTCCTGTCTCCTATAAGTTAAAAAGAATTTTCATTTTGTGAATTTTTATGAAAATTTTTAAGGTAGGAGCTTTTTAGATTATTTTGCTTAATAAAAATATAATACTAGTTGTCAAGGTAGGAAAAAAACAAGTTGCCTGTGGCAACCCTGCATTAGGATCAAAGGAAAGAGTAAGTATATGAAAGGTGCACATTGACCTTTCCTTCCATCATGGATGTCAGTGAAGGTAATATTTTGGTCTTGCATGTTTTGTAAGTGTTTAGATTAATTCATGGTGATTGATTGCTCAAGGTTTTAAAATTTCATAAACGAAATCTTCCCTAAGTCTCATAAGCTTGAAATTTTATTGCCTGTACATTATCTCCTCATTAGATCTTAATCTAATTCGGCATAAGAGCAGTTGAAGAATAACTCATTAAATCTGTCAAGAGATGAAATGTACGATTCACTATGCAATTATTTCTTGCGTTTCAATGAAATCAAGCAGCAATGGGGAAGAGACAACTTATTGGTTATAATCTTGGCATTTCTGTTTATGTAAATAAAATGACTTACATGGCATTCATTATGCTGGTAATTTGCTTTATTATGAAATTGAAACTTAATTAAATGAATCCCTAATTTAGATTTTACATTATTTCTATGCAGTTCATTTTTTCATAGAATCGTCAAAAGTTATCTGTGTAATTTTTCAATGGGAATTTATTAGCTTATGGCATGGATTCAAAAATAATTATGAGGTTAAATTTAGTAATAATTCTATGTGTATTATCATTCTACAAGGCAATTTATTGCAGTCGCAACTTAAATTAAATTGGCATATCAATTATCTTAAATCTGTACCATATTTTTGCTGAGTTTACAATTTTATTAAAGATAACTGTAACAGAATTTCAGTATTCTGGAAAGAACCATACAAAGTCTTGAATATTAGAAAATAAAGGCTATTTTTTAATATTTAAAATTTCAGTCAATTGATAAAACAGAACCTTTTTTAAAAGTGCCATTAAACTTTTCCAATGCTCCAGATTAAATAACAGTGATTTCCTGAGAATTGGTTTGATTTAGGTTCACATCCTAAAATTTGACTTGATCCTGTTTTCTCGCTTAGAAGCAAGGATGAGAAAATATATTGGTATTCTGTTCAGAAGGATCTTAATTATAAATTCTAGTTTGATTAGCCAGGTGTTTCAAAAGGTGGAAAGCTTTTCACTCAAAGAACATTTTGGCTGCCCTCTACTCTTTAAAAACTAACATCTTCATTACAAAAGTCTAATTTAATTTGCTAAATTGGTTACAAATTATACCAAACACTATTACATTCATAAAAACAGCTGTCACAACCTTTTGCTATTTTTCAACCTTAATCTTGTATTTTAAGTAAACGTTATTTTCAAGGTTTTGAAAGTTCTCCAAAGGTATAATCGGAAATGTAATCCCTTCTTTTAACAAATAAAGCTGACGCAGAAAAATATTTTTCGTAAGGTAGGACATTTTTATGTCGACATGCCAATTTCGAAGTTTTGGTAGGGAGCTGTGGCAACCACGAAAGAAACATCAGAATCTGGTTGCTTGATTGTCCTGAAAATCATATTAAAAATTAGTTTTTCAATTTAAAAACATAAATTTCTTGGTGAGATCTTCAGTGTATGTTGGTACTTAATTTGAACATTTTGTGTTTTAGCCAATTTATTTTGTATCTTTGTAACTAAAACAGTGTTTAAGAGACCTTTTTTTATTTACAAGTATTTAATAGTTTATGAGTCCTAGTTTCTCATGAGAAATTTTATACAAAATGATCCAATTCACAAGTATATCCTTGCACTAATATAACAATTTTTAATAGGGATTAACTTTGAAGATGTTCAGTAGTAATAAACATCAACAAATACAACTTAGCAAGCAAATTGAAGTTACTTTGATATGAAAAACATTAATACCAATCACAAAATTGTTTATCAGTGAATTTCACACAAATATTGATTTCTTCTAAAGGGATGTCAGTTAATCCTTTTAATAGATGACTCCGTATAGAAATAATTTCCTTCTTTCTCATTTGATTTATATGTAAAATTGAGATGTAATTCAAATTAAGATCAATATAATAGTTTATAACAGAAAACTTATCTTTCTTTGTCAAGATGATAAAAATATTTAGAATAGAAAATGAGGAATTTTTTAATTTGTCAGATAAATTGTTTTTAAGCTCAAATAGAGAAAACAACTTGAAATACTTATGTTTAATTTCGACCTTCATATTAGGTTTCAAGAGTACATTACATTTTGTAGCTTAGCTAGTTATTGGATAAATAAAACTCGGGAAACTGAATTTGTCTCAACGAAAGCTATTAAGGAGCCAAGCTGAACAATTTTCAGAATGGACTGATTGCTCCCTGTACCAAAGTTAAAATTGTAATTGTTTCAATTAATTAATAAATAAATTATATTTCAATTAATAAAAATACTTAAATAAATATTTCTTACATAAATCAACACTTTTTTTTAATTAATAGTTACCCCTTGATTTATCATGCTTCTTGAGGAACAAGAAAAAAGCACAATATACCAAGAAAAACCTGTTTAAAAAAATGGAAAGGTAAATAATAAGCATTAACATATTTTTGTTTAAAACTACTCATTAAACCCAGAATCTATGGTAATACCCTTCTTCCCAGTGATACTAAGTCTGGGGGTAACATTTTTTAAATGATGGTTTAACAATGGGTATAATTACTTTGAATTCTGTCCTCTATGTATACACCAGGGCTCGAAATACCCGGGTGCACGTGAAAATAAATTTGTGCACCTAATTTTTTCCCGCTAGGCGCACCTAATTTTAAAACTTAGGTGCACCTTGTGCACCTGTATTAAAAAATATATTTCGAGGCCTGGTATACACTATTCAAAATTACCATAGATGAATATGCATGGTTGATAGCTAAAGCGCCTGTGAAATAGCATACATTAAAAAAGCAGTCTTAAACCCTATTTTAGTCCTTATACAAAATGAAATGGAAAAAACACAAAATGTGCTATTCAAGTATGAAAACAGATATTGAAGATCCTACCAAGAAATGTTAATTTTAAAAGTAAATAATACCTATTTTCTTAAGGTTTTTATAACAATCTAGCAACCATATTCTTATGTATTTCTCTTATGGTTACCACAACATGGAGTCAAAACTTCGAAAACAGCGTCCCTTGGAAAATTTCCCCCTCAAAATTACTTTTTCTTCTGTTAGTAGTTAAAAAAGGGATTACATTTTTATTAACCTATGGTAAATCTGATTAAAAAAAGTAAAATTTATTAAATAGGAACTTTTGGGACGATTTTGCTTAATAAGACACCCTGTAACGTCATCTAACAATTAGACAGCTGATTCAAATTAAATATTTATTTAAAGTAATTTGGAATATTATTTACAAAAATGAACAAGTCTAAAAAGTCGTATGCACAGCCATTGATGTTGAACCACCTATCGAGCCAGGAGCTAGGCTCCAAAAATCAGTCTAGAGGATGCCATTTGCTCCTCTTAAAATTTAAGTTCAATCACTTGAGAAACTTCTCAGATCAACTGTCCTCTCTGCAGATCCGTATGTGCGAATGTTGGGGATTTACAAACTACCTGCAAGGGGGTTTCAGTTGGAAACTGATGACACCCACACAGCTGCAAGAAAGTTCATAAAGTCAATCATGGAGCGGCTGTTCTCTCCGTTTCTCAAGTGTACCTCAGGTTTTGTTTACCCCTGTCGGGCGTTCATCTGAATACCAGACATGTGGTGGAGGATCGATCTGAGCTCCAAGATATGTTAATGGGAAAAACCGACCAGTAGAACCCCTATCACCAAGGCTAAAGCACAAAATGTGCTAATTAAGTATAAAACAAAAATTGCAGATCTCACCATAAAATTTAAAAATTTTCTAAACAAGGTTTTCATTACAATCTAGTAACTACATTTTGATGTTTTTCTTTCATGAGTGCTCAGTAAAAACTTTGAAATTGACGTTCCTTGAAAGGTTTTCTCTATGAAGAAAAATCCTAAAACATTTTTTCCATCAACGCATAGTTAAAAAAAATGATTGAATTTTTCTATCACTACTGGTCATACATTGACTGATCTGAACCATTTCTTTACTTGCATACTCATATCACTTAGTTTACATTTTTATCACTTCCTGATACAAAAATTGGTATCCTTTAGTATTCCGTTTTTAAAGAACAAAGAACAATATTCTTTAATATTTGCTTTCTGGATCTCAAAAATGGGTAAATACTCCCCCAAAGAAGAGCATTATTTCATTTACAATGCAGCTTTAATCGTTGTATCATCTAGCAAACTTTTATCAAACTTAATAGACAATAAACAATTCAAACCTCTAACAAGGGATAACATATGGTTACATTGCAATTGTAGTCTAGGTTATTTGGATTAGACTATACGTACTCACTAAAATTAATTGCCACCTAGAATATAGACGATATCATTTCAACACAAGATCAGCAGTTACAACAGCAAACGAAAGTCTTCCTTAGTTTTAACCGTGACTTTCTTTTGTTAATTCATTTAATATCTTTTATATATCCCCATTTAAGGCAGTATGAGCTGTCGTTTTTTACAAATAGGAATCTCTGTAGAATGAAAACAAGTATAACTCAGTGTTCTTGCTCAAATCAGTTCTAAATTGGGTTTTATGAATTAAACTTAAACCATGTAGTGGCCAAGTTTACAAAATTAAGGATTGAAAATTTTTTGACATTGAAGATTTAAACTTAGGAAACGTGATAAAAATTGGCATTTTTAGATTGTGATGTTATTCTCACCCGCACGATACAAGAAATATTCATTCAATTAAATTTTTCACATAAAACAGAAACTTAATCATTTATACTCATATCAAAAGTTTAGATTCAAAAATGTTTTTGAAGTGCAATCTGTTTCTAAAGTGCCCTTATAAATGTTCACATTTTGTACATGAAAACAATTTTCACAAAGATTTTTGGGCGAGAAATGAACCCTTATTTAAGCATCTAATAAAAAACTATTCCCCATCATATTCTGTTGAGAAAAAGGCTTCAAATAGCTCTTTAATTAGTACATTAGACAGCAATTAATAAAACAAGAAAAGTTATTTGATTATTTTAAAATGTCATCTTATTGATAATTATTGCCATCTAATATCACCATACAGCAAAATCATTTTTAGGATGAAGAGAGATGTACAGAATATGACAACATTCAGAAAAGTACATGCATGGTGATTTTTGAATCCAGCAAAACATACCAATACCCCTTATATAGTTCAATAGGGATAACAGAACAAGGGGCCATGGGTATAAATTGAATAAGACACATTTTAATCGGGATTTAAGGAAAAACTACTACTTTAATAGGGTAATAGACAGTTGGAACGCGTTGCCAGAAAATATAGTTAATTCAAAGGGAGTGTACGAATTTAAGACACAATTGGATAGTCAGTGGGAATTGGAGAATTCATAAACAAAGGACCAGCCTTGTTGGGCTTGAGCCTGTAGCTGGTCGTCAATATTTGTATTTGTATTTGTATATAAAATATTTATTTTTTATCAAGTGAGAAATACACTTCACTTTTTGGGATTGTACATAATACATGTTTTTCTAAGTTTAAAATTATTTACTGCTTTCATCATTCAAGTTGGTGTTTGTTATTTTATTTTATTCCAATACAAAATCAGAAACTATAATTCAATATGAAGTTTTATTGCAGGCCTGATTTAGGAGAACTTTTAAAAAGCAATCAAGATAAACTTACATGTGAAGCATTAAATATGTATAGCAAGTATGAATCTTTTATTTTAATATACAAGAATTAGAGAATCGACAAGAGCATGAAAAATTATATACAGAATGATTCCAAAAGATGAAAAGTGTTTCGAAAAATTGCCTCATTACTTTTGATCTTCACAAGTGCAGTGAAAAGCAGTGCACTTCTCCATAAGGCAAGAGTGAGGGATAGTAAGTAAAGCAAGGTTTAGTATAATTTCTTTTTGGTGGCAGTGAAACGTTCCATGTACTGTAAAAAGAAAATCTTGTTAATTTGTGAATACAAAAGTAAAAATATTTATAAGTAGATTAATTTTTTGAATAAAATTTAGTAACACTGAAACAATTGAGACTCGATCAAATTTCATCATAAATTATATTTTACCAATCAAAACTGCTTAATTACATTCTACAATGTGAACTTATTGCAGAAAATTAATTCTGCTTTTAGATTTAACAACCTTTACGTATAGTAAAAAGGCACATTCCATTTCTGTTTTTCAAAAATTGTTGAAAAAATGTAAAAAAGTGAGAAAAACAAAAACAAAAAACGCAGGTTAGCACAACGTAACGTCTGGATTTTGGACTTTTCTGGATTTGGGTACTGTATAAATACAGAAATGTCTGACTTGAAACTTGCATGCACAAGTATTTACTTAGAAATCTCCAATTGAGTTACTTTGCAAGAAAACTAAAATTCCACCAGCATTAAAAAAAAACAAAAAAAAAAACAGGTCTTTTTTAAAAATTTAATAGTTTGTTGTTTGGAGCTTTATGGCACATAGGTCATATTTGGCCAAGTTAAGCCAAACAGAAGAAGACAAGTAAAATATGCTGTGACTGGCGAAAAAAGAGGGATTTTTGGGAACAGAGTAATAAGATGAACATAGAAAATGATCACATGGGGAGTCTGAGAGGGAAAACTTACCAACTTGTTTAATAATTATTTTCTGTTGTTTTCTACATGGTAGGGAACCTAATATTTTTTATATTGTCTTTTTATACACACATTACATCATGCCACCATTATTACTTTTAATCCCACATGGCTGGCAACTATTTGAGCCAATAAGACTGATTAGTTTCATTGGTATTTATTAGCTAGCACTAAAATACACTCATGTCCAAAATTATCTTTACGTACCCAAAAATAATTATATTAAATGAAAATATCGATGTCATCCATTTTTGCAGGGAATGTGTGAAAGACAAGCCTAATTAGTACAGAGTGTCCTAAAAATTCCTGTACTCCAACTTAAAAAAATTATTGCCAGTGTTTTTTAAAAATTATGCAATTTTATTGTCTGTTTATAGTTTTATCGGGTCTTTAATATTTATAGTTTGGTTTTCTTCGCGCTCAAGTTGTGCGATAATAAAGTTCCACAATGTTTTGTTCTTCATTGCAAGATAGATAAGTTTATCATGCATTCAGAGAACTGCGCTGTTTAAGGTTAGGTGGAACACAAAACACAGGAGTGGAAGACAGAAAGTCGTTACAAGAAACTCAATAGATGATATTGCAATCCCCTCATTAATCTGTGAGCCGTTTGTCGGAACAAATGGGCACATCACAGGGATCAATACATAAGGCTTTAAGAACTTTGCATTTTCGTGCTTATTGTGTAAAAATGTTACAGGAGTTTAAGCCACCGGACAATGAGAAGCGGCTTTATTATAGCTGATGGTAGTGCGATTGACATCTCAAGAAACTTTTGGCCACCTCGTTCCCTTGATCTGAGCATCCCTGACTTTTTTCCATGGGTATATTTAAAGAACAAAGTTAAGGAAGATAATCACCAAACAATAGGTGATCTGAAAATTGCCATTACTCAAAGGATACAAGAGGTCACTACCAGCATCTTGAAACACATTTCTAAAAATATGTGCAAACGACTTCAGCTTTGCCTCTAAGAAAAGAGCGGAAAATTTTAAGATTTATATAAATGCAAGTTCAAATTTTTTCGCTATGTTAGGTTAAAAGTACTTTTCACCATTGGCATAATAATAATTGTTTTAAAGTTTGTTGTTTTCGTATAATAAATTCACGAATTGTCAGTACCGGAACTTGGCAGACAATCATGGAAGCAGCGAGATGAGTAAATACTACAAGACAGTCTCTGCGCAATGGAAACAATTTTAGAACTCTGGAAATGTTGTAAGGAGGTCTGGACAAAGTCATAAACGCATAACTGCTTCTCAAGATCGATATATGGCAAAAATTGCATGTTATAACAGGAAATCTAAAGCTCGGCAGTCAAGTTCAGAGCTTGCAGTCGCCCCGGGAATTGTTGTATCACAGCAAACTGTATACAGAATAGAAGGCTTAATGAAAAAGGCCTTTATGCCAGAAAGCCAAGGATACATGTTTTACTGTCTTCACAATACAAGAAGGATCGCTTTAATTGGTGCAAAGAACAGCAGAACTGGAGTCAACACCAATGGACACATGGCCTCTTTACTGACAAGTCAAGGTTTCATTTAACATCCGATTCTAAACGTTTTTACATCAGGGAGTCAGGAATGCCAAATCTTCCTTTAAACATTATGGAATGTGACCATTTTGGTAGTGCAGGTGTGATGATGAGGAAGGAATAAGGATCAATGAACGCACGCCCTTACACGTTTTCAACAGAGGAACTGTGACCGGCCAGATATATCAGGATGAGGTCTTAGAATGTTGTGTGAGACTTTTCAGAGGTGCACATGGATCTGATTTTTTATTTATGGACAATAATGCTCATTTACATAGAGCAAACCTTGTTGATGAATTTCTTGAAAATATAGCCATTGAGCAGATACTGAGGGCCAGCAAAATCTGATCTTGACCCGATAGAGAACCTATGGGACTACCTCGGAAAAACAGTTGCAGAGACATCCTCTTCCTAGAGATATAAAAGCCCTGATGACCGCATTGTTCAAGGAGGTAAACTTCATTCCCCAAACTGCGGTTAATAGCATTGACAGCATGAAATCCCATTGGGATATGTGTGTACAAGTCAGAGGTGATCACATTCATATTAAATTCATAAGCCTTAATTTTTTTTCTGATTTATTCTTTGAATTTAGAACTTTCTTTGTCACATATTATTGCCATTTTTATTGTTTCAGGCTAGTTTTATATCATATGCAGTGTTCTTGAATTTTCCCTTTGTATTTATGTCTCATTCCACACAAATTCATAAAATTAGTTCAGTTTCTGAGAAATCAGTGATTCTATGCATGTAAAGGTAGTTTTGGACACCAGTGCATTTAATTGATAAATTAAATGCAAAATTCAATAATATCCATTTATAGTAATCATAATAAAAGTATTTTATGTTAAAAAGATAATTTCAGAGCTAGCAACTGCATTCTTATTTGAAAAAAGGCTACAATTTTTTCAAATGGAAACAGTTCTATAGATAAAGAAAGGGTAATGTCTATAAAGTAAAGTGTGTTTTCTTACACTTTCCCATCCTTCTCGAGAATGAAGGTCCTTGGACTCAAACAAATTCCCATCGATTGCAAGAAGAGAAACCTGAGAATCAGTAAGAATTTTCTCAGGTACAGCTGAAAGTTGAAGACAGTTTTCCTCCAGGCGTAGAACTTTAAGTTTACTGCAGTCAGCAATAGCATCAGATAAAACTGAAATCTAATAAAGCATAAACATAAATAGAAAGTATTCATATCACAAAACCAAAATTAATTATGGAATGGAAGTTTGCAATTATTTGTGGTTTGTCTGTCATAGTAGCATAAAAGAGCATGAATTCTAAAAAAAGTGACAGAAAGTCTGCCAAAATTTTGAAATTAGTAGTTTTGGACAATTTTTTTAAAAAGAGTAGTACAATAATTTTGGAGATTTTGTTTAAAGAGACTAGGAGTACCTAGTTAGCAAGGTTGAAAAATAGCTAGTTACAGGACAATTTATATTTCAATGCTTATTAATAGGCAGAACTGGTAAGATTTGGGTGTTTCAAAACTGTGCATGAGAAAAAAATATCCATATTCAAAAATATTTCACTATATTTATTCCTATTTTAAAAGATTTTGCAATTTATTTTGTGTGATTAAATAAGTTGTTTCAAATAAATTTTTTTTAAATTTAATGTATAGTTTGCACTTCATTATTTCTAAAAGCAAATTTATCCCAACTCTTGCTATATCATGGATGTTGACACAGTGTGTTCCTCGGTAGCATATGTTGGCGCCACGTATGTATAACCTAAATTAACTTTTTATGGGTTTGTCAGCCTCAACATGGTTCCCACACCTTTATTCAGAAAAAATTCAAGGACTTTTAAGGACTTTTCAAAACCAAAAAAATAATTTTCAAGGACCTAAAACTTTTTATAACGACCTAAAACAAGGCACACGCAAAACTTGTCAATTAAAAAAAAATGTAAAAAATCTAAAAAAAGACAAATTTTTAACTTTATTTTTTAAACTACTAATAGTCTTTATTTTTTAAACTACTAATAACTATAATAGTCAAAAAAGGAAAGGTTATAATCAATTTTGGTTATAAAATTTGGATTTTCTTTCTCACAGAACTTCGGATTTTTTTTGTTGTTGTAAAGTAGGCTTCTCGTCTCAATGCTAAATATCAGGCTACTTGCACACCTATCGATTTTGGTCTGCGATAAAATATTGTACGATAAATTCTTTTGGTGGCACGAAGAAGAGTATGGGAGCTTGCATCCCGTGTCCTTGCAAAATCTCCATTTTGTTGACGTCCACTGCCACTACAACAGACGGCTGTCGTGGTTTATTTTGTTTGTTGTGAAGTGTCTTGCCTGGTGACAGAAACTTGCAATATAGAATAAAAAAGCCCTATCTTTGAGATCATTAAATATAGATTAAAAATTTCAACGGATTTGAAATATGCAGAAAATTTTACACCTTTAGACTAAATGTGATTTTCTTTAATTTTTTTTTTTTTGAATTATAACTTTTATATTTTTGCAATAAGAATTTGGCTTCATTTCTTTATATGCATGCCAGATTTCCAATGACGTCCTGACTGCTAAAGCTACGGTTTCCTAAGAAAGCGGTGCTGTTATCTAACAACCGTGATACGTCATGATGCAGCGGGCATAACAAGGCGGCCGTCTTAACGGAGACCAGAGGTGTCAACTTAGACGGACAGAATACAGTGGAGAATGGACGATCTAGACGGAGCATTATTAGTATATTACGTGGTGTCAAAGCGCAAAACACCGGTTTCATTCTGTATGGCGCACCTAGTACTAGTCTGAACAAAGGACGAAACTAGTCTGGACAAGTTCCAACGCAAGACGAATTACTCAATAATATACTAGTTAAATAAATCAAGTACTTTCAAGGACTTTTGACCAAGTTCCATAATTTTCAAGGACTTTCAAGGGCCCCTAGTTAGGAAAAAAAAATTCAAGGACTTTTAAGGACTTTTCAAGGACCGTGGGAACCCTGCTCAAGAACGATGTTGACTCAATATCGGATCTCTTGACACGATAGGAGATATTGCCGAGATTCTCTATAGGGCTTATTAGTGTTAAACAGAAATCTTCACAAAAAATAAATATGTAAGTATAAAAAAAGCAAACCTGATTCTGATTTAGATTTATTTCAATAGCAGACACCTCTTGCACATAATCAGGAATAGCCACAAGCTTGTTATGTGACAAGTCTAACATTTCTAGTCTCTTCATATTGGAAAAGACAGTTGGGAATTCTGAAAATTTGTTGCTGCTCAAGTTTATAGTTCTTAAATTGACCAGTTGCTTAAAAGATGATGGTAGTGAAGTTAGGTCATTATTACTGAAATTTATTGTCTCCAGTTTCTTTAGCGTACCAATCTCTTCAGGCAAAGAAACTGAAATAAATAATAATCTGAGTTAAAAATTATTCACTGAACTTATTTAAAGCGTTAAAGAAAGTAATTTAAAATATTAATCAATACTAAAATGTATAGAATCCAGTTATGCAACTAAATAACTGATTGTCATTAAGACAACAGGATAAATACAATTATGAATTACAATTATATACTGACAGATAAAATATTTTATTTTTGAGATTAAAAACGAGATTTAGTTGCCAATTAAAATTAAAGATATTGAAGGGTCGAAATTTCTTTAGATAAACGAGTCTTAGGAATATTATGAATCCTGTTTTACTAAGAGTAATACTATTTATGTAAAAAATATTTGTTTCTATACTTACCAGTTTAATATTTTGTTTGCTTAGTACAAAAACAAATATTTGTTGCATAAGGATTGAAAGTTAAGTACATAAATTAAGCAAACATATTGCCAAAATTGAAATAGTTGTAAATTCAAGATGAATATTTTGATTTTATCTTTTCTTATCATTATAGCTATATCAGAAAGTGAAATTTAACAAACTTGTTACATTTTACATTCCTTTAAAAAATTTTAACTCTACTATATGGACAAGAACATATTATTACTCATAAGTACTGATCAATTGCTTGCTACAGTAAGGCAACATTACTGTATTATTGTAATATGCAATCAACAGAAAAATTTTTATATGTGTATATATATACATATAAAATCACAGCATAAATTAGATTACAACTTACCTATTCTTATATGACTAGCAGTTAGATTCTTAAGGTGGGTAAAATTTCCAATTGTAGGAGGTAACTGACCAATTTTGTTGTTTGATATGTCCAGAGTTCTTAGGTTGTTGACTAGCTGAAAAAGCTCCCGTGGGAACTAGAGAAAATAATTATAAAAACAACGAATATCTGCAATAATCAAGTACAGAATAAATCCATAAACATGACAAACATCTATGTATTCGGTTACTGCAGCAAAAAGCAGGTCTCTTGCATATTTAAAAAAAAAAAATTTGTTTTCACAGAACCAATATCTAGTTCATACAAGTATACAATTTAATGAAGGGAAAAACTTGACTTACAAAGGATTAATATTTGAATAAATATGTAGCCATAGCTATACACCTCTGAAACTTCAGGAAATATACTATGAACATAATTTTAACACCTGAGTAAAATAATTTTTCCAGTCATCAATCATTCAAATTAAACAAGTTTCCTCCTAAAAAAATCTTGAACTTACAATTTTATAAAAATGGAACAAATCAATGCTTTGTTTCACTGAACGCATTTTCATAAGTTACTTCATTCCAAGGGCACCATATAATTTTTACAATATACACTAATAGGAATAGAAACTAGGAGACAAGACTATTTTCTCTCAGTTGCCAATACTGTCTACTTGGTGAAATTTAATATTTATTTTGAAAAAGTAAGTTTGGTTGGTTTCATGGGTTTTGTGATACAAAGGGCCATATTTGGCTAAGCGATGCCAAGCATCAAGTAAATGGACACACACAGCTTTATTGGCACAGTAAAGCATCCAGGAATTTAACCGGACAGGGATTGGAGCTATGCCGCTTACAACTTGTTAGCACAGAGGCATACCTAAAGAGTCAGGTTTTCATGAATGTATAAACACAGGTTGGTGACTAGGGCCAGGAATTTGTTGTGCCTCTTTAATAGCAAAAGAATGTCAGAAAGATTGTTAGTTGAGCTTTTATGGTGGCCATATTGCACCAAGCACTAGACAGACGTCAAATAAATGGACATACACACAAGTTTTTAATGTCAGAACGTAGATAAACAGAATTTGTGCAATAAAAGTGGACAAATACAGAAGCTAGGCATCAAAAAATAACAACTAAATCCAAAATCAAGGCTATCAAAATGAAATTGATAGGTATAAGATGAGAAATGACTGCTGATTTACGAACCCAGTTAAATGTTAAAAGAAACAGAAATATAATTCAGAAGTCAAAAATGTACTGTCATGATATACTATAAAAAGCAAACACTTACCGGTAAAATTCGATAGCACACATGAAAGCAATTTTAACATTGACTTCCAAGTGCCTTCATGACAATTTAAACAGAACGAAAGTTTCGGGAAAATCTGTTCCCCGTTTAGCAACTTGGAGCAATTCTAGGTAAAACTCAAATCTCATTTAATAGGAGTGTGACTGGTTATCATATTCTATAATTATTTCAAATAAAAGCTAGGAAAATTTTGTCAATTGGCGATGGTACCGTTTCATTAGGTCTAAACGGATCCCATTTCGCTAACTCCTTTCAACAACGTCATATCTCAAAAATCGGCGATTTTTAGTTATGCCTGCTTTTAGAATGCACTAAGAGTAGTATATGCCTGCAAGATCATCATGCCTCACCGCTCAATATTTAGCCGCTAGAGAGCAGATGTAATATTTATTTTTAAAGTATTTCAAACTACTTTTAAACTTCAAAATCACTCTCCTGAAAAATCACGTTTTTTGAGATATGACGTTGTTGAAAGGAGTGAGCGATTTGTTGAATGAATTCAGGAAAAGAGATTATAAAATAATATGCGATTGAATTCTGTAAATTTTTCAAACCAAAAAAGTACTCATTTGTATAAATTGAAATGTACAAGTATATATAGTGTGTGTAGTACTATACACATATATTTACGATATGTTTGTATATATACGATAGTGGATTTTCATACTTCAGTCAAACCAGTATTTGCTACTTGAAGAACACCTGTTTTCTCAGCATTTTTAATGTGAGGTTTTATGGCATTTCCCATTTTCACTGTTATTAATAATTTTAAAACAATATAACGATATTTAAAAGGGAAATATTGCACTGGTCATAACGTCAACATTGTAACTGACATTTTTTATTTACAATTAAACATTCAGCCTCTGAGTTGAGCAAAAGAGATACTGTTAAGATTTGTAGGTAGGTATTTAAATAATTTCAATGAACCAACACACCGGGCTATTGCTTCACTTTTGTAACTTTTAAATAGACACTAACACATCTTTCATTTCGAAAAAAAAAAACGTGAAATATTTGTCTGATCCATACCTTGAGCCTAGAATGGAGCTAATTTTAAGCAAACATTTTAACATAGACATGTTTGTTTTCTGTGAAAGACATTATGATTATTTGTTTGAAAAGTTTAACTTTCAAAGTTGGCTACATCTCACACTACCAAATTAAAATGTGAGTTTAGTTTCAGTTTCTATTGTTCCGCTCATTGTGTCGTTTTGAGTTTTATCCCGAGGTGATGAATGTGCCTTTGATTTAATACGTTCTCGAGAATTTCGTGTACAACTTTCTTTCCAGGATTTTCTTTCTGTTCATCAGTGGAATGCAGATTTTTTTAAACTATTCAATTTGGAAACATTCGATAAACCGTTAATTGTTAAAGAATGAAAAATACCGAATCAAAGAAAAAATAAACTTTATTTCAGAAAACCAAAGCACAAATTTTCCAATTCAAGAATTCATCGGCTTTCAGTTCTGGGTGTAGATTTCCCAGAGAAATGAAGTGGGGCCAAAAAGTCATCGTACACTTACGAATTTTAATGAAATACTGCTCTATCCATTAACAAAAATTGATATTTCAGAATGGGAAGCTCATAACAATATCTATAACTTGTTCGTAGCAAAACTATTTTAAATATTTTAAAAACATAGTAAAACTTTTTTTGGAAAATCAATAGTCAAAAAGTTACAAAAAATTACCTTTCAAAAGTTTTGTACACTTACAAAAAATATCTACTTATTAATAAATATTGTAATAATTCGGTAAATCAGTACTTAGTAGGATATCCTATAATACCCACAACAGCTTCTAAACGTCAGGGAAAATAGTTCACTAGGTTTTTTTTGTAATTTTCTGCATCAATATTCCCCTATTCTTCGAACATTACTTTTTTAATTTCGCTTTTCATTTTAATCTTTTGACCTCGGCTATAGATATCTTTCTTGGCGCGAATTTATAACTTTCATGGTACAACTGCTGCACCCGTCGTAGTCTAAATTATTTCTTTGCACGATTCGTATAACTTTCAAGCTACAGCTGCTGTATTGGCTTAGGTTAAATTCTTTATTGGCGCGATCACGGTACAACTCCTGTTCCGGTCGTTGTCTAAAGGTTAATGTACTCTAACCTCACTAGCGGGTCTTTCTAGGAATGGCTCTTCGTTACGTGGACGATTCTATTCAGGACCGTAGGTTGGTCGGTAGATATTAATTCGAGATAAGTGAATCGATTCTTCAGTTTGATTCTTTCGTAACTTGTATTGATCCACAGTGAGCTATGATTGATTATTTACTTGTTAAAATATTACCAGGACCGGACTGCGGGAAACCTCAATAGTTTTTGTGCATCTCCCGTCTTAGCTCTGTTGGTTATTCTTGTACTGCTGTCACCACGCAACACTTAAATTTTTTCTTCAAGTTTGTATTTCGACGATTTTTAACAGTATCTTCAAATATTTCACACTTAATATTCATTTTCTTCTTTTAGAAGTAAAAATATCTCATCTTCAATTGATTGAGTCCATATATATCTGCATGTATTAGCTCACTAACTGTTAAGGCTCTACTTTCCACGAGTTTAATATCTACCGACCTGCCTTCATTCCAAAATAGAATCGTCCACGCAACGAAGAGCCATTCCTAGAAAGACGCGCTAGTCTCTAACCTCCAGTTCGCTACAAATGTGTTCGATTGGGTTTAAATCCGGTGACTGAGGTGGTGCTTTTTGAACTCGCGGACAATTATAGACAACATAGGCGAACATTGAAAGCCGCGTGCTTAGGAACGTTGTCTTTAAAAAAAATCCAAAGTTGTTTCCAATACCCAAATTTTGGGCTGATAATTTTAAATTGTCTTTTAAAATATTTAAATAAAGAGCATGATTCATTATGCCATCAATAAATACCAGATTACCTAGTCCTGATGCTGACATGCACCCACACACAAGGATACCTCCACGCCATGCTTTACTCTTCCTACTAAGTTCTTGGAATTAAGTTACTCATTTTTTCCCTTCTCGATATAATTATACGCCCATCGGAACCAAAAATGTTAACCCTTCTTTGCATAATGGTGGAAATTTCCATCATAACATTGAATGCCCAAAAATTATATAAAAGAACAAGTTCACTTTAAGTTGATCGTGTCTGGATACCTTTTTAATGTCCATTGAATAAAAAAAAACCATAGCTGTCAAAAATAAGCAAGTGTCACTATCAGTAAAACGAGCTTGAAGTTGTCATTCCGCTGTTTGTTGTAGTTGCAATAAACGTATGATTTCGTTTTTTATTTTGTTTTATTATATTTGAGTTTCTATTGTGCTAAAAAAGTAAAAATGAGTGGAAAAAAGGTTTGTAACATGGGTTTCTGTTATTTTTAGAGCAATTTCTGAAAAAGTTTGCGTTTAATTTAAAAAATACCACATGATACCATCATATTGTTTTTTGCTAAATTTATACTATAAATATATACTAAGATTTTTTTAACCATTTTCCCTTTAATTTTGAACATGAATTATATCACCTTGATTTATTTCACCAGTAAAGAAAAAATCATGCAAAGAAGGGTTAAATTTGTTTTCATCTGCAAATAAGACATGATTCCAATACGTTTCGGGGTTAATTATCATTGATACTGTGAAGGAAAACCTAGTCTTTTTATTTTTCGCACTTACAAAAAATTTTCTTCGGGCAGAATGCTCATTTAATCCAGCTGATCTGAGCACTCGTCGAACAGTTTCAGATGAAATTGAAGTAGAAAATGTTTCAGTAAACTCTGTATAACTTTTTGCATTACTCAAACGTGGATTTTTCATAAATTTTCTTAGTATAAATCTCTGATCACGTTGAGTTAACTTTGCCGGATGACCTTTTCTTACTTTGTTTTCAAATCTGATTTATTCTTTAAAGCGTTTTATCACATACTGCACCGAGAATGGGATAAATCTACTAATTTAGCAATAATTCGAACTGATTTACCACTACTATAATGAAAAATAATAAATTTTCGAATGCTTTCCGTTGTTTCCTTGCGTCTACGAGCCATTTTTAAATAATAAATAAAATGTTACAAAGTAAGCCAGCAAAGTTTAAAGCCAAACGATTTTTTAAATGCCACCACAATTTGAAAATTTAAAAAAAAAAAAAAAGCAATAGACGATAATTTTTTTATGAATTTATCTGAAAACGTTTTGGTATGACCACTTTTGTGGCGTGTCTTTCTCTGACTCCTTGCATTTTCATTTTTATAAAAAAAATGAGTCAATATTTTAAAAGAAATGGTAGATTTTATTCATAATCATATAGAGATGACAAGAAAAATATCGGACTTTATATTACAATTCAATTTTGGGATATACAGTACTATTTTTATAAATTTTTAAAGTTTTCAAACACTTTTGTAAACTACTGTATATGCAAAAAAAAAGAAGAAAAAAAAATGCAAAAGGCGTTAAAAGGTGTATTGCCAGACGTTTTATACATGAAATGTAAAAACATTCCAAACGATGAATTTTGTTTTATTTATCTTCAATTACCCATCATTTAAAGACAAAACTCCTACGAAAAATATGCGCGACACTTCTCTTTGCAGCATAGTTTATTTGAAATTATTCACGTTGGAAAGTGTACGTGTGTCCCTGCTAATGGTCTAAAATTCGGTTAACTTAAAAATTAAAAAAGACTTACGGAAATGTTTTCCAAAAATTCGATATACAAAAGATTTTCTATTACAAATTACCTGAAAATTTTGTGCGAGATATTTTTCTTAATTTTTCAAATACTTTTGTTGGACCTATATTTCTTGCTCAAGCCCACATGTCATAGACTGGAGGACATAAACAATTTCAACGCTCTAAATATTCTTCATTTTTATACTCTTGATTGTGCGTTGTTTCATTGAATGACACTTAATGAAGGTTGCTATTGTTCCAGGAACATCTCATTCGATTTTGATATAGATTTATTTTTGTGAGATGGGTTTATTGATTTATAGTCACTTTTTTATTCCAATAATGGTTTTTAAATTTTAAAGGAGATAGAAGTTGTGTATCAAATGTGTGATTTGATTTCAAATATTTTTTTTCGAACTGTTGCTGCTAGTATGTAAATAAATAGAATCAATACTATATTCAAGATTCATGCACTCTTTAAATTATAGGTAGCAAGAGAGTGATAAGATTATCGGTCAAAACACCATTATCATAATGCTTTGCATATCTATGTTGCGCAATACAAAACAGATACTCTGTTCTATTTCATGAACTGGATTCATAACATCAATATTTGTAATTTTTTTTCTCTTTGTAGCGTGTTTTATTTTTGAGAAAATTTTAAGTTAAAATGCACAAAATTAAACCCATAGATATTTTTAAAGTGTGACATTTTAATAAATAGTAAGAAACACGTGTAATTTTTAAGTCCTTAAAATTATAATAAATATACTCTAGACAAGTTCTACCATTTTAAAATGATTATTCGTTGTGTTCAGCGTATTAATGAAAGAGTACTTTTGTGGTTTCAAACCAATAAATGTTTGTTTTACATAACTTCGATCAAAACAACTGCATATTATGATACGAACAACATTTTTCGACATTGTATACGCTATGAAATATCACGTAGAGTGTAATAAACGTTTCATTTTTTCAATGAAGATACTAATTAATGTTACACTTTATTTTCTGTTTTTAAATTTTTGAATAATCAAGTGACCTTATAAAGAGTTAAAATTAGTGTAGGTTCTCAATGTTGAAATTTCACTCTTTAGTCATGTTTCCAATAATGAAATTTGCTTAAACATAATATTGTACTGTTGTTGGTTCACCTAATTTTTTAACTGTGAAATACAATTGATATAACCATTGTTTCAACGCTGGAATTTTACTGAGGTAGATTTGATGAATTCTGAAATTTAATTGAATGGTGTTTAAATTTATGTTCATCTAGTAAAATTGTTTGCTAGATTTTAATTTAGTGTTCATTTTATCCCAGAAAAATTAGACGGAGTAATAAATTTGTTGTATTCCTAAAACAGGATATCGAAATAAACATCCAACATACATGAGCTCAAAATTTTTTTAAATTATGAAAACTCTTATTTATGATTTTAGGCTATTTAATTTATATTAATTCTTTTAATTAGTGATAACTTCGAAAATTATTACTTATTTTAATGATTACATTCAGACACATTTTAGTGATTTTCGAAAGCTTTAACAAGGGAATAAAAATTATTTTTACTTTGTATTCCAAAAATTACAAAGTGGGCATTTGAAGTCTAATTACGAGATGTCCTCGGATCGTTCTCTTCGGAATGGATCTCGGGTCGTCATCAATAGTCCGTTGTGTCGCTTCAGGGAGCAGTAAATTGAATTACCGATACCTTTCACCTTTTTCCATAATTGATCTTCAGTAGTATGAGGGCCACTTGAGCATTCAATATGGCCGCAGTTTAATAAGGGGTTGGGATTGTTGATAAGGAATTGAGGCTGATTACTGATAAAGAGTTGGGATTGACTGCTGATAAGAAGGGGTTGACGTTTGTTTACAGTTTTGGTAGGAGAGATGATGTCATTTTTTATATGTATTTCTATGGTGATGTATGACCGGTAACGCCATCTGGTGATGGTATGAGCAAGCATATTATTTGGAATGGAAAAAGGATTTTCGCGGATTTGAACCGAGGACCATGGGATTCTAAAGCAGATATGCTAACAATTGAGCAATGGACCAGTTGTGAGAAAGAGGTGTTTAAATGTACTAATGTAGTGGGGTAGAAATAGACTCGTGTATGTTTATTTTGGTGTTACATCTTAGTCCGTTTTTTGTGTGTTACATCTTAGATCTAATAGCTACTTTATAAATATAACTTTAAAACTTCAATTTGAAATATAAGTAATAATTTATAAATTTGAAAAGTATAAAAGAAAAAGAAAGTATGTATGCAAAGCAGAATGGCTAGTTGTGTTGATTTAGATATTTTGACATTAATACTTTAATTGCATTTGTTCTCATGATACCAAACGATGAACATACATGTTGGGTTGAGTAATTTTTATTTTGATTGCTGCAATGACCGATCAGAAAATCAGTCAAACTTATCGAGATACAGCTCAGCCAGGAAGTTTCGGTGGTATAAATGCTGTTTACCGTGCATTACAAAAAGAGCAAGGCAAAGTTCTCCGGAAACTAGTAAAAGAATAGCTCAAGAAACAAGATACTTACACACTTCACAAATCGGCCAGACGCAATTTCCCAAGGAACCGAGTCATTGTGAGAGGTATAAACGAGCAGTTTCAATCTGATTTAGTAGATTTGCAATCGCTAGCTAAGTTTAATAATGGATATAAGTATTTATTGACGCGTATTGATATATTTTCAAAGTATGCGTGGGCAATACCCTTGAAAGACAAGACAAGTCATAGTATTTTAAAGGCTTTTAAAAAGATTTTTACTGAACATAAACCTGATGTATTACAAACGAACAAGGGAACAGAATTTAAGAATATAGTGGTACAAAAGTACTTAAAGAAAATTAATGTTCACTTATTTACGACAAGCAATGAAACAAAAGCGTGTGTTGTTGAAAGATTTAACCGTACCTTAAAAGCTAAAATGTGGAAATATTTCACTCAATTTAATATACATAAATATGTAGATGTAATTGATAGATTGATTTACAGTTACAATAGAACATTTCACAGTAGTATTAAAATGGAACCAATATCTGTAAACATTGACAATCAACAAAAAGTATTTCAACTTATATGGTGATCTAGCACAAGTTGAAACAAAACCCAAGTTTATTGTAGGAGACATAGTTCGTATTAGTAAAACAAAAAGACGCTTTGAGAATAGTTATAAAAATAATTGAACAAGAGAGATTTTTACAATTTTTAAATTATTCCTAGAAAATCAGTAGTTTATAAGTTGAAAGATTTGGCTAATGAAATAATTGAGGGTACTTTTTATGAAAAGAACTTCAGACAGAAGGTGTCTGATTCTGGATACTATCCTGTGGAAAAGGTGTTAAAGAAGCGCAAGATTTGCAACAACGTAACAATTCCGTACCCTTTCTGTGAATTGTTATCCCTATAGTATGCCATTCCAGAGCCTTCCTGACCTGCATAATGCTCTTCAAACTTTTTAGAACAACAAACATACGAAACACTTGTCATATTGATGTCGCACAATGAACGTGTATAACTAAAATGAATGTGTTTTCTCACGTTGTTTGGTATTTATTGTAATTGTCGCATCCTAAAATGCAAAACAACATGTGCTTTATCTCTCTCAAAAGGCACCAAGTCTCCGGAATTAAAACGAATTTGTATCTCAATAGTTTGAAAATGTTGTATGACTGGTACGTAATAAGGACGATCGTACAAAGCACTAACTATTTCACCATCATTACCGGTTACCTTACCAACTCTGAGAAGAGGAGCTTGTATATTACCAACTGTTTGGGGCTCTACAATATCACTATATATGTATAATAAGGGGAATGAAATGTTAGGATTAGCAACAAAAGAACTTTCCAGTACACCTTGTATTACCTAACGAATAAATCCAATGACAGTACTGAGTCCCTCTTGTAAAGTAACTTTGGCATCGTTTTAAGCTTTAATTTTAACTCGCTTGGTTATGTTGTTAAACTGAAATTTTATCTTATTTTCATGTGATGGCAAGTACATAGCCTTTAGGATATCTGGTACCTATTCATAACATCCAGGGGGTAATTTTCTAGTAATTAATTTTCCATCTCCTAAATAAATCCGAACAAATTATTATTTTTTTCATTTATATTATACCATGTGTGTGGGTATATTATTTCAGCAAATCCCATCTCCCACTCGCCATTTAAACTTATAGCAGTGGGTAACTGTGTCGTATAACTAGAAATCTTGTTCTCGGGGAAATATTGTAGGGAGCTATCCGAAGGCAACGTCACGTAAAAAGACATTTTTAAGACTCAGCTAATAATAATATCTTCTTCAGTATTTATAGGTGTCTAACATCAGAAACCCATGCATTAAACTATTCTGGGTAGCCTAGAAATTTTACAAAATATTCTATTTTATTGCCAATCTTGCGAGTTAACACCTTTTCCACAGGATTGTATCCAGAGAGAGAGAGAGAGAGAGAGAGAGAGAGAATCAGACACCTTCTGAAGTTCCTTTTCATAAAAAGTACCCTCAATTATTTCATTAACCAAATCTTTCAACTTATAAACTACTGGTTTCCTAGGAATAATTTGAAAAATTGTAAATATTTCTTTTGTCCAATTATTTTTATAACTTTTCTCAAAGCGTCTTTTGTTTTACTAATACGAACTGTGTCTCCTACATTAATCTTGGGTTTTGTTCCAATTTGTGCTAGATCACCACATAAGTTTTGCCATATTTTTTGTTGATTGTGAATGTTTACAGTCAATGGTTCCATTTAATGGACAAACTCAATTTCCATACAATGTCAATGATTCCATTTTAATACTACGGTGAAATGTTCTATTGTAACTGTAAATCAATCTATCAATTACATCTACATATTTATGTGTATTAAATTCAGTAAAGTATTTACACATTTTAGCTTTCAACAACACTCCCTTTTGTTTCATTGTTTGTTGTAAAAAAGTGAACATTCATTTCTTTATGAACTTTTGTACCACTCTTTTCTTAAATTCTGTTCCCTTGTCCGTTTGTAATACATCAGGTGTACGCTCAATATAAAAATCGTTTTAAAAGCCTTTAAGATACTATGACGTCTTGTATTTCAAGTGTATTGCCCAAGCATACTTTGAAAATATACCAATACACGTCAATAAATACTTATATCCGTTATTAAATTTAGCTAGCAACTGCAAATACACTAAATCAGATTGAAACTGCTCGTCCATACCTCCCACAATGACTCTGTTTCTTGGGAAATCGAGTCTGGCCGATTTGTGAAGTGTGTAAGTATCTTGTTTCTTGAGCCATTCTTTTACTAGTTTCCCGGCCTTGCTCTTTTTGTAACGCACAGTAAACAGCATTTATACCACCGAAGCTTCCTGGCTGAGCTGCATCTCGATAAGTTTGACTGATTATCTGATCGGTCATTGCAACAATCAAAATTTAAATTACTCAACCTAACATGTAGTATGCTCATCGTTTGGTATCCTGAGAACAAATGCAATTAAAGTATTAATGGCAAAGCATCTATATCAACACAACTCGGCATTCTGCTTTGCACACATACTTTCTTTTTATTTTATATTTTTGTAGGTGGCGCTGGTATTTTCGTCTACTGACGCCACCAACGTCGTTAATACGCTGCGTATGTCAGTCGTTGTCGTGGGACTGTTCTGTGAAGTTGCAATTGTATCATGCCAGAACTAACAGACTTCGAACGTGGGTAAATTGTTGGAGCTCGTCTGGCGAGTGCTTCCGTAAGCAAGGTAGCCGAAGTGTTTAATGTTTCAGAAAATACTGTATCTAAGATTTATTCCACATATTTGAAAAGCAGAAAAACATCATCCGCTAAATCACAGCGCGGATGAAAGATTGTGTGGAGTGATCGTGACGGACGATCATTAAGGAGGATTGTGGCTAAAAAAGAAGACCGCAGCTGCAAAAGTTACTGCTGAAATGAATGTCGTACTCGCAAACCCTGTGAGTACCAAACAATAAGAAGAGAGCTCCATGAGCAGGGTATTTCTGACCGAGCTGCAATTCAAAAACCATTGATCAGTGATGCTAATTAATGACTGTAAAAGGAAAAAGTGGTGTTTAAGTCATAAAACCTGAACTATGGAGAAATGGAAGACAGTAATTTGGTCGGATGAGTCTTGTTTCACATTGTTTCCCACTTCTGGCCGAGTTTACATATGGCGAATGTCAAGTGTGATCAATATTCAGGATCACTGGGCTGTTCTTAGTTTGAACAAGTAGTTATTTCCATATTAAATAACTTTTATTTACAGTACAATTACGAAGTATCATACACAAATGGTTACATATTAAAGAGCGTGTTTACATGACGCTGGCAGGACAACAACTGAACTAAAGTAGCGTTTCCACGGTTGTGGTTACAAATCAGATCATTCGGTTACAGTCACCCGACATCCTCCCTTTTAAGATTCTTGATTACATATTATATAGTTCATTAACATATATACATTTACATAAAGTATATTACATATTATATAGTTCATTAACATATATACATTTACATAAAGTATATTACATATCATATACTTCATTACAAGAGTTCCTTAAAGACAACATGTAACTAATAGTTTTAACAGTCCAAATAGGCCTGTATCTCATTCATATTCTCTTAAGTATGCAGGTCTCTTACTTACACGACCACTTCTTGTTGTTGTGTTCCCTGATGTCGTTATGTCTTGTTGGGGACTGGAATTTGTATTAATATTTGCCCTTGTATCCCCTGTATTGCTTGGGTCACTAGTACTCTCCTCATTGGGGTTAGTTTGCTCTACAAATGGAATCTGTGACTTTCTAAGATATTTTCTGTTACGCCTTAGAATTCTACCAGATTTGTCTTTAACAAGGAATGACCTAGGAGTTGATTGATATTGTGCTACTACTTGGGCTGGTTCCCATGTTCCATTTTTGTAGTTTCTTAGACTTACATTTTCCCCTGGCTTTAGTTCTGGCAATACATGAGCTTTTTTATCATAGTATGATTTTTGTTTCTCTTGCCTTAATACTAAATCTTCCCTAATGTTAGTAAATAGTTCGGGATTTAGTAATTTGTTCGTTATTGGCAGTTTTGTTTTCAATCTGCGATTGAACATCATTTGGGAGGGAGATAAGTCAAGTCCTGATATGGGAGTGTTCCTGTACTCCATAAGACCCACATGATGATCTCTGTTTCCCTCTCTCGCCTTTCGAAACAGACTCTTTGTAATCCCAACAGCCCTTTCAACCATCCCATTACTTTGAGAGTGGTGAGGACTGATATATATATAGTCAAAATTCCATTCATTGGCAAATTGTTTGTAAACATGGCTGTTAAAAGGAACATTATCCGAAATTACTCTATCTGGTACCCCAAACTTAGAAAAGATACCCTTGAGCTTATCTATGACTTCATTGGCTGACTTATTGTTAAGCATAGAAACCTCCAACCATTTTGAATAATAGTCCATAAGGACAAGGTAGTCTATATTGCCAAAACTCATGATATCTACACCCACTTTCTCAAATGGTCTATGGGGGACTGTATGTGGCTTTAGAGGCTCTTTCGAGTTTACTCTCTTAAATTTCTCACATATCTCACATTGCGATACCAGTTTCTCTATATCCAAATTCATTTTAGGCCAATATAATAGCTCCCTAGCCCTACTTTTGCATTTCTCCATCCCAAAATGTGCCTCATGAATTAAGTTTAGCATGTCTTTTCGTAATGAAGAAGGGACTACAATTTTATCATTCAGAAATACTAGATCATTATTGGTATGCAGATCATTTCTAAGTTTAACATACGTCTTTATACTACTGGATATTTCTTTTTGGGATTGGGGCCATCCCTCTTCTATGAATTTGAGAATCTGACTTAGGTCAGGGTCGGCTTTAGTTTCTTTTTGAAATTGTGCTTTCTTAACAGCACTCATTGGTAGGTATTTTGTAATACTATGTACAATATTCAACATTTCAGGATCATTCTCAACCTGTTCATGGATTGAGAATGCTCTTGACAAAGTGTCCGCTAGGTACATTTGACTTCCAGGCACGTGCACTACCTCAAACTCATACTTTAGTAGTTTCAGTAACATCCTTTGCATTCGAGATGATATTTTGTGCATGGGTTTGTTTACAATGGACATGAGGGGTCTGTGGTCACTTTGTATTATCACTCTCCGTCCATATACCAAGTTATGGTATTTCTCAAATGAGAATACTATGGCTAGTAATTCCTTCTCTATCTGAGCATAATTTTTCTCACACTCTGTTAAACTTCGAGAAGCAAATGAAACAGGTTGACCCTTCTGAATCAAACATGCACCCAACCCATCCTTCGAGCTATCGCACTGTATAGTCACCTGCTCTGAGCCTGAAAATACCTTCAGTACTGGGGTTTTTGTTAGCAGTGTTTTAATTTTTTTAAAAGACTCTTCTTCTTGTTTCTCCCAGGTGAATTTAACCTTATCCTTAATTATTTCTCTAAGGGGGGCAGTAACAGTTGATACGTTAGGTATGAATTTAGACAGGAAATTTAACATTCCCAATAACCTTCTAACTTCTGATTTGTCCCTTGGAGTTGGCATGTCCATAATTCCTTTTATGTGACTCGGGTCAGCTTTTAAACCTGCGTTTGATATTATCTGTCCCATATATCGTACCTCTGGCACCCTGTACTGAAATTTGTCTGGGTTAAATTTTACATTTTGCTTTCTAGCCCTATCTAGGACCTTAAACATGGTCATATCATGTTCTGCTTCATTCACACCAGTGATGATGATGTCGTCAAAATAGATTTCGACATCTGGAATATCTCCAAACAGTTTATGGTTTCTTTTTTGGAAGACCTCTGGGGCAGATGCTATTCCAAATGGCATTTTATTGAATTTATACCTTCCAAATGGTGTATTAAAAGTACAAATCTCAGAGCTCGCTTCGTCTAGCGACACATGCCAAAAGCCATCCTTTAGGTCTAATACAGAAAATATTTTTTCTCCTTCTAATCTACTTATTATGTCCTCTGCTGATGGAATTAAGTAGTGCTCCCTTTTTATTACCTTGTTTAGATCCCTTGGATCCAGACACAATCTTAGGTTACCATTGGGTTTCTCTACAATTACTAAACTCTGTACCCAATCAGTTGGCTTGTTGACCTTTGAAACTATACCATCCCTCTCTAGATTATTTAAAGTGGATTTTAGTCTAGCCTCCAATGCTTGAGGAACACGTCTAGGGGGGTGAATTACAGGTATAGCCTGATCCTTCAATACTATTTTGTATGGCTCATCCGGGAATTTTCCTATGCCACTAAATACATCTCTGTACCTATTTACTAGATCATCTTTGTTTCCCATTTTAAGTTGGTCAATTCTTTCAATGAGTTTTAAATCTAAGCATGCACTCAGCCCTAGTATAGGTTTAGACTTGCCTTCAACCACATAGAACTCTAATGCAATACCCTTTAACTTATCTGTTGAACAACTTAAAACAATTGTGCCTTTAGGCCTGATATCAAAATCGCCATACGACATTAGTGTCGTTTCAGTGGCCTTCAATTTGATATTAGGGCCTACTCTTTTTACAATATACCATGGTAATATATTGGCTTCTGCGCCAGTATCAAGTTTAAAATTAATGTCCATATTCTTATCATATATGGCTACATTCACATTTTTACACCACGATTTTTCACTTACCGTTTCTATCTGCTTGTGATGAACAGAGTCAATAAAAACGTTCAATTTTCTTGTTTCACAATGTTCCAGTTCATGGATATTCTTTGCTCGTTGGTGGCACCCGATTGCAAAGTGGTTTTTCTCTTTACATTTGGAACATATTTTCCCAAAAGCAGGGCACTCCCGTGGCTTGTGTCGACGACCGCACTTTTTGCAATCGTACTCAGACGATTTGGAACAGTTCTTTCGTGGATTTTTCTTGCCCTTTATAGCGTGCACATAGCTTTCCTTGCTAGTCGAGGCTATTCCAGTCTCCTTCATGGATTGGATTTGCTGTTTGCTTGCTTCTGAGGCTCGAACAATATCTCCGGCTCTGTCGACAGTCAGCACCGGCTCCCTCAATAGGCGTTCTTTTAGCCCGTTGTCTCGAATCCCAAGGACGATCCTGTCCCGGATAAGGCCCTCTTCCTGGTCTTTAAATTCGCATGTGGCGGCTAGTGTTTTTAGCTGCGTCACATAATTATCTATCGATTGACCCTCCTGCTGGATGCACGAAAAAAACTTGTACCTCTCGAACACAACATTCTGTCTTGGCAGGCAGTATTGTTCAAATTTGTCCATTACGTCGTCGTATTTATCACGTTTACATGGTTCTTCAAATTTGAATGTGTTGAACACTTCCACGCCTTCATCGCCAAGTAGGTTTAAGAGAATCGCAATTTTCGTTTTATCCGGCCGAGTGTCTCTTTCAGTAGCAAGCATGTAGTTCTCAAGTTGTTGACGCCACTTCCTCCAGTTTTCTTTCACGTTACCCGATGAGAACTTCAGTTCCCCTGGTGCTCTGAACGCTTCCATGGTTTCACTCCACAATAGGAATTACCACTTTCAGAATTCGCGTCGATGTTTAGGATTCGCTATCTCCTTGCATCTGGAACTTATCTGACACCATGTCAAGTGTGATCAATATTCAGGATCACTGGGCTGTTCTTAGTTTGAACAAGTAGTTATTTCCATATTAAATAACTTTTATTTACAGTACAATTACGAAGTATCATACACAAATGGTTACATATTAAAGAGCGTGTTTACATGACGCTGGCAGGACAACAACTGAACTAAAGTAGCGTTTCCACGGTTGTGGTTACAAATCAGATCATTCGGTTACAGTCACCCGACAGCGAATGCCATCCCAAGCCTATAATACAGACTGCTTGTTGCCGAGAGTGAAACATGGCGGGAGGTCCGTGATCGTTTGGGCAGCTGTATCGTGGTTTTTTGAGGGCCCCATGATTACTCTGCAAGGGCACATTAAGGCCAAGTATTATGTGAATATTTTGGCCGATCATGATACAAACTTTCTTCCTCAATGGTGATGGTGTCTTTCAATACGACAAGGCCTGTTCACACAGCTTACTTCGTCCATGACTGGTCTTTTGAGCGCGAGGATGATTTGCCACATATCCTATTGCCATCACAGTCACCAGACCTCAATATTAGTGAATCTTTGTGGTCTACATTGGAGGGGAAAGTGCGTGATCGCTATCCACCGCCATCATCGTTTTTCTGAACTTGCCACCGTTTTGCAGGAAGAATGGTACAAGATTCCCTTGGCAAGTATACAGGAACTGCATTTATCCATTCCGAGAAGACTGCAAACTGTTTCGAATGCCAACGGTTTTTCTACACCATATTAGGCAAGGTTACATGATTTTTTAGGTGTTCCCATATTTTTGTCCAACTTCTGTAACTTTTTCATGGTTCTCCAAGGTCTTTCTCTATATGAGAACCGACTCGTTTGGCAGTATATCTTGTCATCCTACCCCTTGATGACTTCCTGGATCACAGGAAATGGCAAGTGATCTAATAGTCCAGGAAATATGGGCTGAAAAGGGGGGCTTACCTTACAAAAGGTTAAGTAGTTGTAATTTTTTGATATTTTATGTATGTCGGTCCCGTGGTTCAGAATAGTAATCTTCGACCTCCCCACCCTTGTGCGCTCGCTGTGGCGCGTCAAAAACCGACCAATTTTAGGACGTTTTTCACTTTATTGGTCATCTCTTTCTAGCAATGAATCTTAGAGAGAAAATTTGAATTCTAAAGTTGTAAAGTATTAAATTATCAATAGCTTTTGTATTATAAGTTTTTTTTTGTGAAACTATTTTGTAAAGAGTTACGCATTATCAAACATACAAATATTAAAAAAAAATGTTACTTTTTTAAAATTGTCTAGTAAAAAAGAAATTCAACAAAAATATAGCTAAGTGGTCCGATTGCTTTGAAATTTCGTATGCAAAAATGTTTTGACCAAATATGCAAATGATTAAAATTTGGTGTCCAATGAATGAATAGTGCGATCTCCAGCGCATCGGAACTGCGCATCCAGCAGATGTATATAAGGAGTTGTTCTTGAACTGTTGTTAAAATTTTCTGCTGCATTGCGATTTAGGATACCTTTCAAAGACTGAAAAAATGCCTCGCCGCAGGATTCGAGCTCATTACGAGCAACTTTCAGAGTTTGAAAGAGGTCGTATCATTGGATTGAAAGAGGCAGGTTGGACAAATCGGAGAATCGCTCGTCATGTGAGTCGAAGCGATGCGGCGATTAGAAGATGCTGGCAAGAGTGGGTGGACAATGGCAGATTTCAGCGTCATGATGGTAGCGGTCGACGTAGGGCCACAACAGATCGCGAGGACAGAGTGATTGTCATATCAGCTGTTACAGCGCCTGATTCATCGCTATCAACCATCAGTCGTGCGACCCACACACGAGTGTCCACCATGACCATTCACAGACGGCTGAGAGAGCGAAATCTACGTTCGTACCGACCATTACGCCACCTACCACTCACGCCTGCACACTGTCGAGCCATATTACAGTGGTGCTTGGCTCGATCAGGCTGGAATGATGCTGACTGGGGACGTATAGTCTTTAGCGACGAATCCCGCTTCCAACTGTGTCCTGACGATTATCGAAGACGCGTCTGGAGACGCCCAGGGCAGCGTGCCGATCCTGCTTTCACTATTGCACGCCACACGGGCCCTCAACAAGGAGTTATGGTCTGGGGTGCCATTTCCCTTGATAGCCGCACCCCTTTGGTCTTCAATAGGGGTACACTTACTGCACAGCGGTACGTTGACGACATTATGAGACCTGTTTTGCTACCGTTCCTGGGCTTATTTTTCAGCAAGACAATGCCAGACCAGATACTGCACGTGTTGCTATGAACTGTCTTCAAGCTTGTCAAACACTTCCTTGGCCAGCCATATCACCAGATCTCTCTCCCATCGAGCATGTCTGGGATATGATGGGAAGGCGACTGCATCCGGTAGGGAATGTTGATGACGTAGTCCGACAATTGGAGCAAATTTGGCAAGAAATACCGTAGGAGACCATCCGGGAGCTTTATCGGTCTATGCCACGCCGTGTGGCAGCTTGCATCCAGGCTAGAGGCGGGTCAACACCTTATTGAGCTCGTTACTGTAACTCTGAAATAAATAATTTAATTGTTCTGAAATTTTAATAATTTTCTATTCTGTACATAATTTTCCTATCCACCAATTTTTGTCTCCATCGGACAACTCCTTCTTGGTGCGTCGATTTTTTGTTATAGAGTGTATAAAAAATTGTAGTGATATAATAATAAACTGAGAAATTTATATTAGAACAATTGAATGTTTTACTTTAAAAGTTATAATATTTGTGAAATTACAAGAAAATTTTAAACACATTACGGTGTACATTTGAAAAACACGATTTCTAAGCCAATAACTTGATATTTAAAGGTTGTGTGAGTTTGCGCGTGTGTGGGCAAATAAGCGGTGGGAAACAAGGAAGGGGTAAAAGTGCCGCAGGAAAATTTCCTACAGAACGAAAATAACAAACTTTGCTTTATTGCACTCCTAAAGGAAACGCTTATTTAAGACAATGTAACTGTGAAGTGTGTCTGAAATCGGGTGACTAAGCAGGCAGTGGAAGATGATGATTTGTAACATCTGATGCTGATTTGTAACATCTGCTATATCCCTCGCTACAGAGTGTGATGCTGTGGAGATCATCGGAGAAGACATTGATTTGCAAGTTCTCTTGACAAGTTTTGCTCAAAATCACTCCATTTATTTCGGAATACATGGAAGAGATGGTGCTCCTAACAACTTATTTTCCACATCATCCTTCAACTACTCAGCACCTGAAAATCTACTTCTTCTTCTCGCTTTGAGTGGGTGTGACACCACGTGGTCCTAGAGTGCCTATGTAATAAGAGTGGCGACAGTGATTGGCTTAGATACTTTTTCTACCGCTCGAGGCGGTCTTTTCCTAGTTCCCGTAGACTTAACATGGGAACTTTTGTGTGTTCGAGAAAAACGTGTGTATATTAAATTAAAAAGAAAATATAGCTTATTCATGTTCCATTTCGTGTTCTAGAATGTTTATTTATTATTATTTTAGTGTTTTATCAGCATAAATTTAAAGACTTTTTAAATAAATAGCTTTTTTTGAACAAAATGGTGTTTCCCACAATCTAAGTTAGCGCGTTGTGCAATCCATCTCATCAATTCTGCATGTAAGTGATCGTTTATATGATTCATTTATACCGAATGTATCCATATTATAACAATCATATGCTTTTTGTTCTCCCTGAAATGATATATTAATTCGCCCATCAACCTTCTTTGAGACGATTCTGGAAGAAAAATGGCTGCCGCGCATGCGCATTGGGCCAAATTTGGTCCCTTGTCACCACTCTTATTACATAGGCACTCTACGTCGTCCCTGTTTGAATTTGGCAAAAGCAAGTTCTACACTTGGTTTCAGAACAAACCAGCATTGCATGAGCTTGCAAGGATCTGCAGAGATCCTAACGCCAGTGTTTCAACCATGTCTGAAGCAGGAGAGCCTATACTTCTTGCTCTGTATGGTGGTGACAGGGCAACAACATTAGATGCTTTGCACTATCAGATGTTCTTCAAATGTGCTACTGGCAGCGAGTTAAATCTTTCAAAGCTGCCACCGACATAGGATGCAGCTATGTCCAAGTCTTCCGCACCTATCACTAAGTTTGGACATGGATGGGCCAACCGAAAACCCCTCTGAAATGGGGGTTGGAGGAAGGACAGTAAATGACTCGTTCCTATTAAAACTATCAGAGAGATCCAGCTCTTCAGTCAAGTCTGACCTACATTTCCTGTCAATGCAGGAAAGGATGCACTAAGGCCTGCAGTTGTGGGAAGGCCGGTCTGAAGTGCTCCATAATTTGTAAAAACTGTTGTGGACAAACCTGTGACAATAAAGCGGACATCAGAAGTAATGACAATGAAGAAGACGATCCAACTGAATTGTTGATTGAAGAAGTCGAGTAGGAACAAGCTGAGCCTTCGAAACCACACAAAGCTAAACGTCGAAAATTGGAAGTTTTCTAAACTCTAGGTTTATTGTTACTACCAAAAAAGTATATAATTATTAAATTTCTTCTTATTTTATAATACTATAGTATGTTTTTCTTGCTTCGTAAAAATAAACTCTTGTTATTATCACCCCCCTATAACTGCATGACAGAGTAAATATTTACATTATAACCTTTTAGAGCAGCGTAGCTCTTTGCTATTAGTCCCAGATAATAATTTTTCCGTATTAAACTTATAGCAAATTTAATGTCCTACAACTTTCGTTCAAGACATTTTTCTCTACTATGTGCCGTTCTTTAGATATAAATAAAAAAACGCGACAAAAAAACTTTTTAAAAATTACCATTTTTTTTCTAAAATTGTAACTTTGATGATGGATAACTCTTTACATAATTGTTTTACAAAAAAATTTCTGATACCAAAGTTGTAGAAAATTTAATACTCTACAACTTTTGTAAGGTAACGTGTTTCTATTCCATAATACTTTATACCCAGACTAGCCACAGCGTGGCCAGTTGCCCTTGACAGTTCTTTGCTTGGGTTCAGGTGTGCTTCACTGCTCGCTAACCTCTGGTGATTGCTACGAATACCCATTTTGGTTTGCTTCGCAAACCAACGTGATTGCCTCGTCATTGTCAAATACGGCCAATCGTGATGGCCTCGTCATTGTCAAATGCGGCCAAACCCGAATTGCGAAGACATCCAATCGGCGTGGATCTCTTGCGAACATATAAATATTTCATTGAAAAATTATTTATTAAAAGAAAATCAAATGTTTATGGTCTCGATCTAATGTAAAATTTTCCTCGCCCGTGGCTGTTCTTTTCGTGGGATCAGGTGTGACCACTGCTCGCTAACGCTCGCCAAACTGGTGATTGTTACGCATTGCCATTTAATTGCGAAGAGATCCAATAGGCGTGACGTCACAATCTCTTGCGAAAATATAAAAGATATTCAATTAAAAAGTTAATTTTTTAAAGAAAATCAACTGTATTAGGTATATTGATCTAATGTAAAATATTCCGCAGATTTCAAATCCGTTGAAATTTTCATTCTAACTTTAACGATCGCTGAGATAGAAAAAAGCACTGAACGACACCAGTCAGAACTTTTTATTTGTTTTGCTTCACTGGAATCCGTTGCTCAGGAAATAAAAATGAATGAATCTCGAATCAAACGATATTCATATATCATTCGATAAACCAAATCGAATCAAATTCATTGCGGCGGCGAAATTCGTCTTGGAAAAAATAAAAAAGTTATAATTTAAAAATTATTTATTTAAAGAAAATCATATTTTTGATACAATGTAAAATTTTCCACAAATTTCAAATCTGTTGACATTTTTTCTCTAGGACGATCTAGGAGATAGAAAAAGGAACTACATAACTCCAGTTAAAACTTTATTTTTTTTGCATGTGTTAAAAAATCGTTCCTCCTCAAAATGAAACGGAAAAAATAAATTTAGAATAGGTCATCTCTTTATGGTGTTGCCATTATAAAGAAAACAATAATAAATAAGTTCATTGAATTCATTTAAAAATGTTCTAGATTAAATTTTAAAATTCGGGCAAAGAAAGATGCAAAGATACAGACAAGCAAACACTTATTTTTTTAATAGTAGAGAAACACACATGTATGTGAGGTGGAACGTGAACCTCCACCAGGGTAACGCACCAGGGTAACACTAAGTGGTTCAGAAATCCGTCATTGTAGCGTCATTGAGTGATGTCAATAGACCGGCATTAGAAAAAGGCACTGAATCCCGAAAGTCAGTTAATAGGTATAATGTGCAAACCTGTTTTTTTACTATTGGTATTTTGTCTAATTTGGAGTCACTGTTTTATGATCTTATTAAGAATTAAAAACAAGCACTTAAGTAGCCTGTAGATAAAACATAATTTCGATTTTTTTACTATAAATAACCCATTTTTTGTATCTTTAATATGCACTTCAAGTTCTGAGCTAGTCACATGTAACGATAAAACTTGTGATGGATCTTCGGTTTAGGGGTTCCGTGATTAGGTCGTTTGTCCTCCACAATGAAAGACAACGCCAGGGATAAAGACTTATCATCAGCACGTGAGTTTGTGAAAAGAACCCCTTGGGATTCGTGTTGAAATCAAAGGATTGAATGTTTATTGGTACTTTGTGTGTGTGCTTGGCAATCGGAAAGGTTTTATGAAACGATGCTGTCAGCAAATACTTTAAAGAAAGTACCCGATTCTTCGATATTATTTTTTCATTTCACAGATATCAATCAGCGCAGTGGATAACATTATCTATGAAGGTTTAACTATCTCCTAAGGACACTGCTGTATATTAGTTCTTCAACATTTATTAGGACGCATGAGCAGATAAATGTTAACATTTTGATGAAACCATTTTAGATTCTAGTGACTTAATTTGTTTTCTTCGAATATGGTCTTTCTATATTTATTGTTGGAAAGGTTCTGATAAGCAGTGAAACATAAACCTATCAGTAGCTAATTATTAAGCATTTGTCTGAAAAATTACTTCAACAATATCTATTGTGGTCTATTCGAATAGAGTTTTCCTAAATTAGAAAGTTTTTCATAAACAGTGGCACATAAGCTAGTGGATACCTAATTATTAAACGTATGTCTCAAATAATACTTCACTAAATATCTTTTGTGTACTATTCGAATATAGTTTTCCTAAATTAGAAAGTTTTTCATAAACAGTGGCACATAATAGTGGCTAGTGGATACCTAATTATGAAACGTATGTCTCAAATAATGCTTAACTAAATATCTTTTGTGTACTATTCGAATATAATTTTCCTAAATTAGAAAGGTTCTGATAAACAGTGGCACATAAGCAACTGGGTATTTAATTATTAAGCCTATGTCTGAAATAATACTCCATTATATATTATTCGAATATGGTTTCCTAAATTTATGGCATATCTACTGAGGAACGAAAGCCCTTCAAGGATAGGAGTGACGAATTTTTTCAATGGAAGATTTCAAAGTTGGAGTAAACTGGACTAGGATAGGGTGGGAGGGTTCCTTCCTTCGTAAGGTCGTCCCTGAGTGGTGTGCTAGGCGCGTACTTGCATATATTCTGTAAATACGGACGGCTAAAAGACAGGCACAAGGTGCTTACAGCTTTAAATGTATATATCTAGTTAGAAAAAAAGACTTAATAAAAGATGGGAATGCAGCATTCCCATCTTCGGGTCCCGGAAGCATTCCAAATGCTCACAGGGCCCGAATTCTTCCAGAAATGATTTTGATGACCATTTAGTGAACTGTAACTATACTGGGTGAGTCTATGGTCATGGGACAAACTTGGAGGTGTGGTACAGCTTATTAAAACATACATTTTTTGTATAGGAATGTAGGGTCGGAAGTGACGCGTGGTGGCACGACCACAAAAAATAAGACATGAACAGAAAAACATTGTTTACTTACATCATCCTTGCAAAGTGCTTCTTTGCAGCAATGTTTACAATAAATGCTCAAAATTGCTACCACCAACAGTCATACATGCTTGGTAGCGTCAAAGGAGTGATTGGCGAACAGTTCCAAACATGCCAGATATTTCGAACACGCTTGCAGCCGCAGTGGATAGTCGAGCACCGAGGTCCTCAATTGGGACAACTGGAGTCCCGTAAACGATGGTCTTCAGATGCCCGCATAAGAAGTAATCAATGCTAGATAAGTCTGGCGATCGGCGCTTAAACATTTTGTGGTTCGGCATACGCCTGTTCGGAAAACGTTCCTGATACAGCCGTAAGCACTGCTCTGCCGTTCCCATTAGCAGCAGCGTACATCATAAGCACGTCCGCCTTTTCACTATTTGTAGAATCTCCCATCACGGCCGACAGACAATCCAGTTGCAAATGACGTTTTCCCGCAGATGCATCAGATCACGGATGGCTAGGCACACTACTGCCCTTTACACACAGCATTACCAGCCAATAACAGCTGCCGAGTTTGTATTATTGTTGGTGGGTAGCAGTTGAGCATTTATTGTGAACACTGCTGAAAAAATGTTGTAAATAAACAATGTTTTTCTGTTCATGTCTCATTTTTAGTTTTCGTGCCTCCACGCGTCACTTCCGACCATGCATTCCTATACGAAAAATGTATGTTTTAGTAACCACTCCTCCAAGTTTGTCCCATGACCGTAGAATCACCCTGTATTTATTGACATTGATTCAAATTACTTACTATCCTAAGTATATAGAGAGTTACTGTACTATCCCTAGTACACAACTGGCAGTGGTAGACCGGACGGAGCATAGCGAATTAGTTACCTAAGGGTTGCGAGTTCGAAACTCTATCCAAGCAAATACCGTCGTGTAAGTGGGGACTGGTGCATGTTAAATATGTCGTGACATCAAATGCCCTCACACTGGCACGATGTGGAGGTTTGGAGAGTGGGGTGCCAGCTCAGGTGTGACCTCGTAATCCAGGCCTCGAAATAGATTCTTTAATACAGGTGTACTTTGTGCACCTAAATGTTTAAGTTAGGTGCACAGGTTATATTTAAGGCGCATATTAAAAAAAAAACGTAGTATAAGAGCATTGATGTAATGTAAACTACTTTATTAGTTGGGTATGTTTATAAAGGTCAGTAGCAGTTAGTAAATAAAAATATTTAAACATCTAAATTCTCCCTTCTCCGGCGCAAGGCGGTCGCAACAGTCGCTTCAACAGAGCTATCTGCAAAATGATTCGATCTTCGGAAAGTTCTGGTGGCAGTGGCACTAGTAAACTCTCCTGTATAAACCCGTTACGGCCCAGTGATTTTGTTTTTGCATAGTGTGCATTTAGGAATTTTAATTACGTTCCTTTAGTGCGAGAGAGGTAGATACTAATATTTTGTTCCAACATCAAAATAACATAAAAACACGTTTCCCCCTCTTTTTTAATGTTAGGTGCATTGCGTGCATCTAGCGGGAAAAAATTAGATGCAGCATTTTATTTTCATGTGCACAGTGCACCCGGGTATTTCGAGCCCTGTCGTAATCTGACCGCGATTCAAAATTACACGGTGTTGTTCTCGGCCTTTTACTTTGGGATTGATCCCAAACCGTCACCTATAGCCTGTTTTGTTGCTCCAGTGGGACGTTAGCTATCTACCTATGGGTGCCGTTGTACCTCAGTGGGTATGCCCATTACGGTAACAACCTTCGAGTTGTAGACGGGGCATGTTTGATTCCTGTCAGGGGCATTCCCTGTGTGTGTATATTCCTGTTCTTTAGGAGTCCCTGGGTATATTCCTCTGTTCAGTGTCAGTTGTTGTTGTTTCTTATGCCTACACTGGCATACCAGAGGAGTGCCAGGCCCGTCGAAGACGGCAAGAGGCGAGGGGGGGGGGGTGCGCCTTCCATGTTATTGAGCCCCATTGGGAGGAAGTCCGACTTTGCTCGACATACATGACACATCCGTTTTACAGGAAGGTCCCTTTCATACATCCATTCACTCACACATATCGTAATTTAGATCCCAATCAGAGGCCGATAACCCCCTGATCAGGTACCCCCAGAGGTATTGATTTGGTATGGGAACATGGGGGACATTGTGACCACGACCTATTTAACGTGCCCCAGTCACCATTAGTGAACACGACGGTCTTTAGCCAGGTCGAAGCGCCGATCCCGCAATCATCAGAATTGTAGGCTCCGCCGAGGACAGAACCCACAACCCTTCTGATGCGAGCCCGACTAAGTGTCAGTAAACGCTTTAATTGTGTGTATATGTTATTACTTGATTGTGGCTGGAGCAGCATAGCCCAATATGGCCTTTGCTCCATAAAATCCGTAACTGAATCCCTAAAACAACCTACCTACCAATGTATACAAATAGGGATTTCTGGAAAGGAATGTTGGCTGATATCTATCGCGTTAAGAGATCAGACATAACTGAGTTGTCAACGTTCTTGGCGATTGGCAACTACACGAAAAGTCACGCCAATTTAATGAGCGACGCCAATAAATTTACAAAGATAGGCGCGGAGCGAACAATGCTGAAGCAAGTTATATCAGAATAAACCATAGTTTCGTAAATTCCGACTAAAATATATGTCTGAATACGTTAATTCTACAAAAAATAATCCTTCGACACAATGCCCATTTAATATGAGATTTGGGGAACCGGGTCGGTAGTTGAATTTAAGTCACACTTTATCAACACAACGGGCAATTGGCGACGGCCTGGGATCCATCCCGAAGCAAAAATTCCGAGGGGCAACACCTCGTCGTTAAGAACCTTGGTCAGATGACTTCAAATTTCCACAACACGCTAACGTGAGAACATTTGAGGTCATTACAGATCAAACGTCCACCAGCCCCCACGTACATGACGGTCTTTGGTCGAATAAAGTTTAACCCTCGGTTGCTAATCAAGTACTCTTCCAACCGGGCTACTCAGGGAAATGGGAGAAAGAAGATTGAATCACCATTCGCATGTTTTGGTGAAGAAAAGGAAATGGCTAGTTGAGGTTTACAGGTGGGAGCTCATAGCTCACAAACAGCCGTTTCTACGCAACTGAAGTCATCTGACCGTGGTATAAATGTACGAGGTGTTGAACACGGACTTTTCCCTTAAGGGTTGATCCCGGACAATCGCCAATAGCCCGTTGTGTTGTACCAGTGGGACGTTAATTAACTACCTTTCTACGCCACTGAAAGCACAAAATTCTTACAGTTAAATTCCACATGGGATCACGTTAGAATACCATAATTATTTAAACACTTATTTGATAAAGAAACAATCCACCGAAAATCCAGAGCCATCGTAATCGATGTTTGGTACCACATCTATCTGGACTGAGCTATCGGTTCTGGGAAGGTTGGAGAACTTTGATTCCGAGAATTAAGAAACTGCAGGAAATCTTGATTCGGTTGCCAATTTCGTCTATCTTTTTATCCCACCCTCCTAGTTCGTGCCTCCCCCCACTTTTTCCTGAGTTGCAACAGGTTGCGTTCTCGAACAAAAGCGGGGAGGGGGGAGAAATGTCGTCGAGTAATCGGGGCAGTTGTCCGGCGGATCGAAGTTCCGATGGGGGAGGAGTTATCGATAAAGAACGGGGACTTATCTGTTCACGTGCAGATTATTCCATGAAAGATCTCAGACAAATGAACAGACTCCATGTTTGTCTCCTGTGAAGCTTTGATTACTCTTAATAAGCGTGTTACTAATTGCAATGAGGAATTCAATTGATAGAATGAGGTGAATGAACCAATCCATGGTCAGTTTGAACCTTGTGGCGAAATCTAAATTCAAGACTACAATCTATATATATATAATTCTCTTAGGTGGCACACTTTTTGTCATTACGTTTAGGGAACACTGTACGATTGTTTGTTAACCACGAAGCCTCGCGCCTCAATTGAATTTATAGCGTTATTGGATGAAATTTTATCGAAAATAAAAGAATATTAGTCTAGCTGTTGCAGCTTACAAACAACATGCTGGGTATTCGATTTTCAAATTAGCGCTCACATTTCGAGTCAAAATTTCCTCAAAGTTTTTATTTGAATTCTAAATTGTTCTAGTTTTGATTCCAGAGGTACTGTATAACTTTTCTGTAGTACAACAAATTTATATTTGAAAATATTTTTGTGGAATATCATATTTTGTAAACAATTCCTTCTGCTAGGACACATGTCCTTATTGATGCGAGCGAAACGAGTAAGGATCGAGCAGCGAACCAATGAGGATTTCAAAGCAATCCTCCGGGGGTTGACGAGCATTAGCGAGCAGGAGGTGGGCCTCCAGTAGTTTTTATTAATTTAGCTCCGTGAGCGTCACGAGATTTTCGTGTAGTGTAATATTGCTTTTTTTCCTACAGCAAGTAATGACTAAATACCCACAACAATTGGTTGGAATGTCAACAATTGGATTTGGATTGGACACAACAATTGGATTGATGGAATCTCTAGAGAGATTCCATCGGTCAAGAAGATCAAAACTGATTAAGAAGGGGAATGCACGGAGATAATTAACGTATCACTGGAGCAACAAAATACTTAACGTATCACTGGTCTATTGGCGACGGTCTGGATTCCATCGCGGAAGATAAAATTCAAGGAAAACAAGTCATAATATTGAACCACGGTTCAGATGCCGATGTCAGTACCTGAGATGGCACCCCACTCTCCAAACTGCCACACCAAGCCAACGCGATGACATTTGAGGCCACAACTGATTTAAATCTTGCATCAGTCCCCTAGTACACGAAGTATGAAGCCACGACAGATTTAACACGCACCAGTCCCCACGTACATGACGATCTTTGATTGGACCTAGTTTCGAAAGGCATACTGGGAAAACGACAGGTTACAGAACAGATAATATGCATGCGAACCCCTCAAAGGGTTAATGAGCAGGCGTAACATAACTGACTATCTCGAGATTGAATTCGAAAGCAAATAAATTTCATTCTTAGGTTTGGCAACCTTTAACACTTTCGCTGTCGATCTCGCGGCAGCGCGTGGTGTGGAGTGATGTCTCTGTAGTCAGTCACGCGTTCGCGCGGGAAGAGGTGTGCCTCAATATTTATTCTCCGCTTCAATTGGCATTATATGTTAGGTGTTGGCGTGACTAGCGCCTCAGCGTACAGCGTAAGTGTCCGACAAGTTGACTCTGATTGACTCCTCATATATATGTTGTATGGTTGTTGTTAGTAGTATTTCTCGCCAACTTTTATAAGGGGAGGCAAAAATGAACTCTTCTTTTAAGAGCTCCTCTTGGTGAAGCAACGATGGCCAAATGGCTAAAGTCACTTACCATCAGATTGACGTTAGCGGCGGAGGATGACTTCCCGAGTTCGAACCCAAGTGGCGGAAATATTTTTAGATCATCCAAATTATTTAAAACAATTCCAATTTAATTTCTTTTGATTCTAAATTACTTTTCCTAATTTTTAATACCCTTTTTTTATTTTTCCAAACTTCCGTTGATTTTACATAAATAATCTAAAAACCACTCCTGAACTCACTACCAGCTGATATTTTTCCGCCCCTCTGCCGTCCCCTTTGCTTTAGGATGATGGTGTCGTATCCATCCCTCGTTTAGGACCATTCTGATGTAACAAAAAGCATACATAAAACACTAACTTATATAATTATTAACTTATATAATAAAAGGATACAATTTTCGGTTCAAAATGCAAAACCTTTCGAAAACCGTTCCTATCAGTCAAAGAGATCTGCGCCAAAACGTAGATAAATAGTCAAATGAAACACCTTTACGTCTCAAGCACATGATCATACCAGCCAATCAGAGTCAACTTGTCGGACACTTACGCTGTACGCTGAGGCGCTTGTTTGGCGTGGTATTGGCGTGGATAAAGGTTAGAAGTTAGTTGTAAGGGTATGTGGTTTCGAATTTATAGCTTTAATTTTTTTTTTGTTGCCTGAGCTTTTGCCAATCTACTCTGGCATTGGCCCACTTTTCAATCGTATTTGTTATAAAAAGTGAGTCGGCGTCTGGGAAAAACCCATTTCTACGTGACCAGCAGCGAACGTGTCAAGTCAATTCCATTCGCCGTTGTGTCTATGCAGTAGAGATAATACTATAAAAAATCGCTTTTGGTCTTAAGTTCAAATGAAGGCCAAAAGGTGGAGTTGCAACTATATGAATGAGTCAAATGCTGTCCGAAAACTTGTGGTAGGTTGGTAGTTGAGTTAACATCGCACAGAAGAAACACAGCGGGTTATTGGCGACGCGACGGTCTAGATTCAAATTTAAAGGGAGATATCCGACGATAATACCTCGTCATTTTAAATCACGGTAAGATGACGAGGACAGCACCAGAACTGGCACCCCACATTTGAGGTCACGACTGACTTAACGAGCACCAGACGGTATTTGGTTTCCTTAAGTTTCGAACTCACAACCCTTCGGTTGCTCCAGTGGGATGTAAATTCAAGTTTTTAATAACCTACTAATCTCAAGTTTTTAGACAGTGTTTATATCCCTATGGTATAACTCCCTATACTCTATTCCAGTGGTTCCCAATCTATGCTTGCCTACCAACCTGCCTGGTGATTAAGGTGTTAGCCTCTAGATCAGAAGGTTCCTGGTTCGAATCCGGGTCAGTGCATGGATGCTTGTAAACGTATGGTGTAGAGGCGGCTAGTGCACCTCAAATCTGTCGTGGCCGAAAGTCCTCACGTTGGTTGGTGTGGAAGTTTGGAGAGTGGAGTTCCAGTTCAGGTGTTGCCTCGTCATATGACCGTGGTTCAAAATTACGTGGTGTTGTCGTCGGATCTTTCCCTTAGGGCAATTGTAAGCAAACCGCGGCTCTTTAGTCACTTGTGTGCGGCTCTGCCACGAACAGATTTCGACTAAATGCAGTAAATATCCCGTTGGTGATGCGATAAAGAAAGCAGTCGAGGAACTTCAGAAGAGTCAAGAAAAACCAAGTTCTGTATTTAATTATTGGGAGCAATCTTAGAACAATGTTAATATTGCAAGCCTTATTGTTAGTCAAGAGATTGCTAAAAGAGGCAAACCATACATAGACGGTGAATACAATTGAAATTGTTTTATAAATGCATCGGAAGAGCTATATTCCGGGATTTTATGATCAAGGCAGCAATTCTTAAAAAAATTAAAGAGTTACCACTGTTTGCTAAAACAGTAAAAGACAGAACAGTCAAAATGTCTTCGAATATAACCAATCTACAAATCGAAGATCTTAAATTGGTCTCAGCGTTATTAATAGCTTCACAAATGTTGTCACATAAATGACACAGCGCAAGTTTCACTTTTTGTTCGATTTATTTCATCTTCGGATTTTAAAGAACTTTTAGGATTATTGCCACTTAAAGGTCAATAAATAAGATTATTATTTTTTGATATATGGTTTAATAAATACTAGTAGCTAGTTTAAACCGACTCTTAAAAACATGGTTCTTGAAAAGAAATTTGGCTCTCAAAAGAATCGTTGCACTGCTGATCTTTGGCTCTTTTGACTAATGAGTTTGCCAACCACTGCCTTAAGAGACTGATCCCAGACCTTCATAAATAGTCCGTTGTGTTACTCTATTACGACGTTAATTTAAAATTACCAAAAAAATTATTACCCAACTCGTGATCCGTGGAGCCAAAGTACTCCGCCTCCCTTCCCAAAGGCTTATGTCTAAAGGGCACAGACATAGAAATTGATTCTAAAAAGGGCTCACCGAGTCAAAGTGGTTAGGAACCGTTGCTCTATTTTAGAAACATTGGATAGGTAGGTAGTTAATTAACGTCTTACTGGAGGTACACAACGGAGTATTGGCGACTGTCCGGATTTATATTCCGAGGGGAAAGATCCAACTATAAACCTTGGGAAAGAGAACATGTTATATTTATAAGATAGCTGCTAATGGTTCATGTCACAAGCTGATACATTCTTTGATAGATTCAGGATCTAAATACATCAAGGAGATTCATGTTTGTAAGAGAACTCACAGACAAAAGTTAATATCACATTGTTTACAAGATCTTAATAAACTAAATAAAAGCTTAAAAAACAATTTTAAAGATATTAAAAACAACAAAACAGTAAGTGTGCCTTTTGACGGATCTTCCACCATTATTAGAACTAAAATAAAACGAGGATAATTCAAGCGTGGACGTTTTTATTTGCCAAAAAGGCCATAAGCTATTTTGCTGTTTTTACTATCAAAAAATCGTTTATTGAAGCATTGTCTTATTAACAGTCATTTCCACTGAGAGATTCCCTTAACAGTTCTGTTAAACCGTTTTATTTTCATCCCTTCCCTTACGAAAAAGTTTTATGGAATTCCGTAGAATTTATAGATTTCAATAGAGAAACGGAATTCCTTTTGAAAACACAGAAATTCTATAGATAAAACGAGCTCTGGTTAAATAGAAATATATTTCTATAGTATTCTATGAAAAAAGGTAAAGACGTGAAGCAAAAAAAAAAAAAAAATGAGCTTCTCTGGAATTTTATAGAGATTTCTACAGACATTCTATAAATTTCTATAGTGATTACTTTATAGAGCTCATAGAATAACGGAAGATAATTCTATAGATTCTATAAATCACATTCTATAGAAATTATGGAATTCTGTACAAACGTTTCGTAAGAGTTAGCAACTTACGAATTTATCTTTTAGTTTTTTTATTAGTTCTCATTTCAAAAATGTTTTTCCTAATATCTTTTAAAATGTAAACAAACGAATTTTTTAGAATGCGTTGTGTAACAGTTAAAAGTTGTTTTTATAAATTTCGCAATGGAGTTCGGGTCAAAAATGGCGGTATCCAAGCAACACAGATAACCCATCGAGAAAACATCAAATCGCTGCACCAACTGACGTCACCTGTAAGCTATTTAGGAACGTTATCGACTCTCTCAGCTCAAAGTTGACAATTATTCAGAAACTGTCGTTTGCTTTTACGAAAAGCTCTTGTGACCCTGATCAACAAATCCCCGGGCTTTTTAGAAACTAATTTCCGTTGTGTTTTCCGTCACTGGTGTTTTAACTCGTGCTGCGAAATCGAATGGAACGTTTCTGAAAGCTTTGGGGATTTGGAGTCAGTTGATCACTAGGAACCGTTCTCAACAACCTGCCTCCTCATCTACAATCGTGTAAAATGCTCCTTCATAGAAAACGAATCCACACTGCGCGTGAATAGAAAAAATATTCTCCATCCTGTTTTTTGGACTTTAAAAAACGAATGAGAAATTGAATTCCGTAGACTACCTCCAACGAACTTTATTTGATTGGACTATTCAGGTTTGACTTGCAGACACAAAGGTCTTAAAGAATTTTGAAGAACGAAAAGCTAAATAAAGGAATTTATTTTTACTTTATTTTGTTCTTGCGGCCTCCACAAAAAGCTCAACACACAGGAGTTCTTAAAAATCTAGATGAACTTTTTGGAAATCATGTGTTCATCGTCCAAGTTAACCTGTTCGAAACAGCTTCATTGGATCTATGGTCAAGTAAGATGACAGACGAAGTTCCATTAAACTAATTTGAGCCTCGAATCTCAGAGAGAAAAAAAAAGGTTTTTGTTTGTGTGCCAGAAGTGAAAGGACAGTACCAGTAACTTCAATCATGGCTCTGATCGGAAGTTCAGGCAATTATCGCCAATTTATAAGTGCTAATAAAAAGGGGATTTTTCTTCTCGCTATTACGATCTTTTACGTTGGCTATCTGTTACTTGGAGGATTCATTTTCTTGGCAATAGAAGGTCCAGAAGAAAGTGCTGAGAAGAATGCAGTCTTGAAAGCGAAAGAGGAAGCGATGGCAAAGTATCCAAATATTCCAGGTAAGTGAAATATTCAGAATTTGGTATATTTAAAGGCGGATTCAGAATAGAACATCAGAGTTAATCGCAAGAAAAATATTCAAGTGTATCAATTGTACCTAAAGCATTTTTTAAATAGCTAAAACTTAAAATTCTTTCTTCTGAACTTTCATTTAAGAACTCGAGTTTGTGTGCATTTTATTTATCACTTAGAAAAGTTCATTGAAAACTCCATCTTTTAAAATTGAATTAAATGATTTTTAACGTGGTAAGTACTACTCCCGAACCTGTCAAGGAAGTGGCACTCTTCAAAAATACAAAGAATGAATTTAATGTTCTGTACCATGGCAGAAAAAAGGCTAATGTCCATTTTGCTAATTTTGGGTTGCAGCTGAGATAGTATTATTTGTTTTTAGTTTTTAATACAGTACACAAAAATGCCTTCCAATACTTTGAATTTTGCCTAATGTATTGATAGGAAGATATTGGTACTTTTTGTGTTACAACTTTCATTACATTGAATTAATTTGTGGACATAACTCAAAATTAGCGAATTTGGACACCCGCCTTTTTCTACTCTTTCAATAAAACGATGTAAGTTAAAAGGAACTAAGAGACACACATTTATTTCAAAACTTTTTTGAACTTTCATGGAGCAGTAGACAATTTATGATGGATCAATACTTAGACGCTGCACTGCACTTAATATTAGTAATAGAGTACTGAAGTATTGGAAAAAGCCAGTTGTTGAGTGACGTGAAGTCAAATTCCTTGCATTTGGTTTCATTCATTCTTTTTGAACTTGATGTTTTTTCTTTGTAAATCCACGATATGTAATTCTTAATTTTTGGCCTTTGGTTGGGAAGGTCAGTTTAATTTTCTAATGTCTTATTTTTTCTACCGTTGCAAGAAATTGATCTTTCATTTCGTCTAAGCACTTACTTAGTAAGCGAACGTCATTTTCCATAAGTTATGGATTCCCCCTCCTCCCCCAGTAATATTAAAATCTAACTTTTAACGAGTTGCCGGTAGCAAAGCTTGAATATGGATAGTGAGGAAATTTCTCTAGCTATGCGCAGGATTAGGTGACGAATAATAGCGCTTTCTTTGTTGTTGAAGCAGTAAAACCGAGAAATAAGAACATGAGGCTCGGGTTAGAATATACATTTATTCGATTAACTCTTCTATCGAAAATGAAATTTGTAAATATCTGAATAAAAATATTCATGTAAAGCAGCCAGGTAAAACTGCTTATCAAACTAAAACTATTGTTTTTCGAAAGCCTTTTTTTTAAATTGATTACATTTTATAATTCATTCCTTCAAGTGGTTTCGATAAGGTATCTCGTCCATCAAGATCTGAAAAACTTTGCAAACGACGAGACATCCCGTCATTAAGATAGTGCCGATTTTTTGGTGATGGCAAGATCAATATCCGGCCAGTTTTCTTCTCATGACGAGAAACTACGATTTCTTGATGGACGAGACATATTGTCCATAAAGATCTGGTCTGTCTTGCTAACGACAAGGTACCTCATCGAGACAACCACCAGGAGGTTAAACAGCTATTTGGCTATGAGAAATTAAGAGTAGCGCTGCGTGTTAAAGTAATTCCGCTTTTTATGTCTTGTTGAAAGATAGAATATGTTCTTGGTTTACCATTGGCGTGATAAAAACGGATAAAACTGTTCTCTACAATTTTGGTTAGTTAGGTTTTATGACGCAAGGGCCATACTTTGGCCCAATACAAGATAGACAAATACAAGATAGACAAAGTCTGGTAACAGACACACACACAAGGAATATTTTGTTGACACAGGAAATAGAAGGTTAAGTTAAAGGAATTGAACCTGCTCCGCCTATAACTCACAGGTCCCTAAAAGTTTGGATTGAATGAAGCATCCAAGTTTTGATAGCATGGATGAGAAGAATGTTAAAATCAAAATTACTCAGTACACATATATTTAGTATAAATCCTGCAAATAAGTTTCTTTTATAATTAGGATCGAAAGTGTTATTTTTGTCACATTATGTAAGATCTATTTAGGTTGTATTTTCTCTTGCTCATTGTATAAGTTTTTGAGGTTTTAAAAGTTTACTAAAATGGGTCAGTTTTTATATTTTGTTTCTGAATATGCGCTCTATTATATATAATCTGCGTGAAATTTGTATTAGCAACAAACACAATACCTACACAAACTTCTAAAAGTCATTTAATTTTTGTATGAAAAATATTACGTTACACTCAATTTTCATGTAAGTGATGTTTATATTCCTTTCTTGTTGGTTGTGTGTTGTTTTTCTCATGCATCTCTTCCTTTAATAAAACCAAGACAAAATATGGGAGTTTTTAGGTTCAGATATTGGTTTTTCATCTTTTGTTTTTGAGTTAATTATTCATAGGGTTTTGGGTTATAGATACATTTTAAAAGTAATTTTTTGTTTCGTTTCATTCAAAGGGACGTTTGTTGGTGTTTCAGGCATCTCCTCTACTATTGTAAAAGGAAGTGTTCGTGTGTGCGCGTCTGTTTTCAGACGATCTATACGACTTAGAATCCTGAAATTTGGCTCACAGGTAGTCCTAATTTTAAGCGAATTTTGTGCGAAGTCCGAATTTTAAAATTTAATCTTGAACATTTAAAAATTAATTTATAGACATTTATTTATTTATTTATTTTTAGAATGACAACAGTGTAAAGAGATCACAGATTCTGAATTTTATTTTTTCCTTTCATTTCTCTCTCTCCTGAGCACAAACGATTCCAGCGAAGCGAAACAAAACAAATCAAAATTTTTTTGACTGGCATTTTTGTTTCTTTTTTATTCTTTAGTCCAAGTTCCTATCTTTGCGATCGTTAAATATACAGTAAAAATTTCAACGGATTTGAAATCTGCGGAAAATATTTTTACACTTGATCGATACCTTAAATGGGATTTTCTTTAAATTAGTAATTTTTGAATTGTAACTTTTATATTTTCGCAATACGAATAGTGGGCCGCATTTGACGAAGATATTCATTATGAACACAAAAAGGACTATTTGAGGTTTTCTATCTTCGCGATTGTTAAATATAGAGTAAAAATTGCAATGGATTTGAACTCTTCGGAAAAATTTACACTAGATCAATACCTTAGGTGACATGCCCGTGTTACGTTGGGTGGAAATAGGACCTATTCTTAAAATTATTATATTTTCTCTTTAATGTTTTCAATATCAATAAGGACATGAAAATAACTATCACGGGCAACGCCGTGCTGGGCTGCTAGTCCTTTTATAAAGCAAGAAATGTGATGTTTTAAGGCAAAATTTTGTTTATTTACCAGTTTAGTTTTTAATTTTTTGCGGGTTTACATAAGGGATTAATAGCGGTTACATTTTCAAAGGGAATTTGCTAGTCATTTTCATTTAATCAAATTACATTTTTGTTCTTGTCTGTTTTTGATTTGCCCAACTGTAATAAATCTGGAGCTGCATTCAGTATATCATGGTACTTTTTTGGTTTTAGTTTAAGATAAAACCTCTTTCTCAGCTTAGTAGTAAATAGCAATAGAAATTAAGCTTCTTGTAGTTCACCTTTTCTGCCATCTCTCTCTCTTTCTCTTTCGTCTGCCGTGATTTACTGCAGTTTAGGTGGAAGTAGTTCTGCCTGCATCTCTATTTTAAATGGATGTGACTTTTTTATCCATGCGATATATTTTTTAACTAGCTGGTAGTTTAGCTTCCAGCACAATTTAGCTGCTATTGAAAAATCTTAGGTAGAAAGACTTCTTAGCTATGTTTACGAAGAAAATTCATTTTATGACAAAGAAAGAAATAAGAGTAGTTAAATACTAGTTAGAATGAAGAAAAGGGTTCAGTGTGCAAAAAATAAATATTTTTTCACTACGTCTTTATTGGTGGATTTTCATAGTAATAAATCGTTTTTTGCCCTTTTAGTAACTGTTCAGCTATCATGAGCCGATTCTTAACCATGATGGCCCACATAATCTGAAGATTCTCGTCCGCGTGTATCTCGAAACATTCTGTAACACATGTTCCTCTAAACACTTTGGCATCAGCAGAACATTCTAACACATATGTACTCCTGAATACTTTGGCACCCATGTACATACCCCTAAATATTCTCGCACGCACCTACCCGGAATATTCTGGCAACAACAGAACATTCTTGCGCGCATTTACCCTGAACTTTCCGGCTCGCACGTACGCTGAAACTTCCGGCACGCGTGTACAACTGAGCATTCTGACAAGCATGTAACCTGATCATTCTGGCACCCATGTCCCCTCAACATTCCGGCACGTTTGTACCCCTGAACATTCTGACATGCGTGTACAACTGCACATTCTGGCATGTATATGCCCTGAAAATTACGGCACGCGTGTACAACTGAACATTCTGACAAGCATGTTACCTGATCATTCTGGCACCCATGTCCCCTCAACATTCCGGCACGTTTGTACCCCTGAACATTCTGACATGCGTGTACAACTGCACATTCTGGCATGTATATGCCCTGAAAATTACGGCACGCGTGTACAACTGAACATTCTGACAAGCATGTAACCTGATCATTCTGGCACCCATGTCCCCTCAACATTCCGGCACTTTTGTACCGCTGAACATTCTGACATGCGTGTACAACTGCACATTCTGGCATGTATATGCCCTTAAAATTCCGGCACGCGTGTACAACTGAACATTCTGACAACCATGTCCCCTAAAAATTCCAGCACCTATGTACCCCAGAACATTTTCGCACATATGAACTCCAAGGTACGCGTGTTGCAAGTTATTAAACGCTGATACGGAGAACAGCATTAAGGGTCTTAAGAACATGTATGCCAACTTTAAAGTTGAAATTAGCGAAATTGGTCCTACTATCAGCCATTAGCAGACTCTGTACGCAGATGTAGAATTTGACGAGTGCGTCACTTCATAAAGATGTAAATTCTATAAAGTCGGTTTACAACGATTTGTTATCAAAATATTACTTACCTACTGCACTGATACCGCTGATTAGTAGGAAAATACTACTTCATGAAAATTTTGAGCGCGTGCAACCGATCCATGAATTTAATTTTCATTGTGCATGGGCAACTGCAACTAACATATTTGTTAGTGTTATTATATTTATTAAAGCATGTGCATAAAAATTTTAACTATGCACGAGCTAACGATAGCGTCATGAAAAAGAGTTGAAAAAACCTATGTTCTTTGTATGCTCTCTCTATTTTTCTAAATAAATGTTCAACTTTTCTAACAAGCGTTCGTCACCATCCCAAAACGGTGGTTCAAAATTACACATTGTTGTACTGGAATCTTTCTCTTCGGGGGTTGATACTGGACCGTCGCCAATAGCCCATTGTGTTGCTCAAGTGCGACGTTGATGAAATACCCACATACTTAACCAACCAGCAAAAAACTTATATGCAGTCCAAAATCCCAAATCCGAAATTCCTCCGGACCTCGGCCATTTCGGATTATAATATAACCCTCCCTCTAGCGAATTTTGCGATTGCAATAGTAAAATAGCAGAAAAACAAATAGGAATAATATTTAAAAAAGGAAAAAACCTTAATGCAACAAATTTTATTTGCAAATCTAATTTTTCAGTGTGGTATTTACTCTGAACATGTCCGTTATTTTGCGTTCAGTAATCAATTAGGTCCCTGTTTAACTCCTTGTTCTTAAAAAAATTGTCAGAAAAATGTAAAAAAAAGTGAGAAAACCAAAAAACGCCGTTTTGCTAAACGTCCGGATTTTGGAATATTCCAGATTTTGTACGTCCGGATTTGGGTCTTTGTACTGTACTATTATTTAATGCAATCGAACTGATATTATGACTATCCAAAAAGTGAATAGTGAGTTTCCCAAGGTAAATTAGGGATCCTGGTTCGAATTCGGGTCAGTGCATGGTAAGCGTATGGTGTAGAGGCGGCTGGTGCACCTCAAATCTGTCGTGGCTGAAAGTCCTCACTTTGGGTTGGTGTGGAAGTTTGGAGAGTGGGATGCCAGCTCAGGTGTTGCCTCGCGATCTGACCGTGGTTCAAAATTACGCGGTGTAAACCTCGGATCTTTCCATTATGGGATTGATCCCGGATCGTTGTCAATAGCCCGTTGTGCTGCTGTAGTACTACTTTAATTAAAAAATTACCAAGGTAAATTAGACTCGGATCACCACGCAATGTCCCGACAAAAATTATAAATTTTTTTTTTCTTTGAAAATGCATGAAATGATTATAAATAGAGGTACCAAATTTGGAATTATTTGATTGCCATAGTTTCTTTGATAAAAACCCCCCCCAAAAGTGGTAATTTTAGCGAAATAAAAGAAACAATTTTAATTTAAAAATTAATAAGAAATATTAATTTTCCTTCTGTTATCATTCGTTGAACCCCTTTGTAGAACAGCGTAAAAATACTAGAAATACGATCAATCGAATTATCAAGTCATAATTCGATTCTTATTTTATTGAAGTATTGCTTCCTGTTTTTTTGAATTGAAGATCACAAAGGAAAATCAGACATCATTCTTTTAGGGTGGTAGTGTTTTGAAAATTCTTGAATAGCAAGCCGAGGTAGTAACAGAGTTCGGATATATGAAACAAGTCTGCATCAATTGATAAAAATTGCTTATACCAAAAGATTATTGAAAATCGATAGATTTGTTTTTACTTCTGCTATTGAGCGTTTGATATATTGTAAAGATAATGAAATGACTTCCCAATTTCAGTAGTGTGCATTATCAGTTTCCATTATCTCTCAAACCAAAATTGAAGGCCCTGTCGATAAAAACCTTTTCGTTATTCTAGAGAAGACGTCACATACGTTTCAATTATTAGGGTATGCATTATTTTCTATTTTCTGCGTGTCACACTAACGTAAGCAACGATAAAAAAAAATCAGATTTTGTTGAGGCATAGAAATATTGAATCAAATCGATAACTATAAAATTTATCAAAGGTCTTAACGTCATAACTGATTTAGATTGTTATAGTGATATTTTAAGATATGGGGGAAACGATGCATTTGTAGACCAATAAAAATGTATTGAAAGTTATTTCACGTAATATTCGTGGAATAAATATTAAAATAATTTTCAACCATACATTTCTTCTTAAATCTAGCTTATTCCCCACTTTTGTTTCTACTACAAACCCAAGTGTCTACATATTTCTAAAGTGGATTATATTGCAGATAGTGCATGTAGAAGCTACACTGGAATTAAAAACTTCAAAACCGGACATTTATTAAAACTGTATATTTCCATGACACCTACTGTTCTGAAAACTGTTATGAAAGCTTCGAAACTAGGCTCTGAAAACTTTGAAACTCGGTCCATCCAAAGACTGTCGTGTACATGGGGGCTGGTGCAAATTAAATCTGCCGTGACCTCATATGTTCTCAAGTTGGCGTGGTGTTGCTGTTGTTGTTTCTTATGCCTACACTGGCAGACCAGAGGAGTGTCAGGCCCGTCGAAGACGGCAAGAGGCGAGGGGGGTGCGCCTTCCATGTTATTGAGCCCCATTGGGAGGAAGTCCGTCTTTGCTCGACATACATGACACATCCGTTTTACAGGAAGGTCCCTTTCATACATCCAATCACTCACACATATCGTAATTTAGACCCCAATCAGAGGCCGATAACCCCCTGGTCAGGTACACCCAGAGGTATTGATTTGGTATGGGAACATGGGGGACATTGTGACCACGACCTATTTAACGTGCCCCAGTCACCATTAGTGAACACGACTGTCTTTAGCCAGGTCGAAGCGCCGATCTCGCAATCATCAGAATTGGAGGCTCCGCCGAGGACAGAACCCACAACCCTTCTGATGCGAGCCCGACGCTCTGCTGACTGAGCTACCGCGGCTCTGGCGTGGTGTAGTGAGGTTAGGAGAGTGGGTTGCCAGCTCAGGTTAAAGGGAACAGATGACAGATTTAAGGTGCACCAGCCGCCTCTAGTCCAGCCGCCTAAGGTCCACCAGCCTACAAACATCCATGCACCGACCCGGATTCGAACCAGGAACCTTCCGATCTAGAGGCTAACACCTCAACCACTATACGAATTAGCAACCGGAAGGTTGCGAATCCGAAACTTGATCCAACCAAAGACCATCATGTGTGTAGGGGGACTGGTGTACGTTAAATCTGCCGTGGTCTCACGTTGGAATGGTGTGAAAGTTTGTACAGTGGGGTGCCAGCTCAGGTTATGACCTCGCAATCTGACTTTGGTTCAAAATGACTAAGTGTTATCTATGTTTATTTCACTCATGGATTGATCACACCAATAGACCGTTGTGTTGCCCCAGTGCGACGTTAATTCAGCTGACAATTCTTTCTAAGGCCCGGTGCACACATCCGGTTTTTCAACGTGCGGCGCCGCTGCCACAACGCAAGTGCAGCCTGAGATACATTATATCCAACAGAGTAGTGCACACATGCCTCCGGCGCCGCAGAGGCAACGCACGTCGAACTTGAGGGCAATTTGTACCGCAGTTCCCCACGCCGCCGCAGCTCGCCGCACACGCTTCTCCGGTCTGAAGTACCTTGTTTTCATAAATAAATGGAATATAAATAATAATTAATAAATGGTTGTATCAAGTAACCGTCTATTTTGTTTCAAAATATACTTTTTTATATCAAGTAAGCGAAATAAACTCGTTTTCTTCCATAGAATATTTATCGCAAATGGCGCGAAATGAGAATTTGCGTCATTTCACGGTTATGTGTGCATAGTTGGGCTTAGGTGCTGCAGCGGCGCCGCACGTTGAAAAACCGGATTTGTGCACCGGGCCTAAATGAACTGACTACGCTACTGGATTTGATAACGTCTATATTTAGTTTATGTGATTCACTGTTAAAGGATCAAAGGACGGTGTGGTCAAGAGTCCATTGATGACGACCCTCAACCTTTAGGACATGACTTGTTACTTCTAGAATGTTTGAATAGTATATTTACCTACATGTCTGCAAAGCTGTCTCACTGCAAGTACAAGAATGCTTGTATGTTTAGATTATCAAGTTTCCCACGTCCTTTAGAAGGGGAGGGGTTTCCAAGATTCTTCCAGATAAATTGGAGGCAGTAGTATGAGCAATCAAGCTATTTGAAGCTATCTAAAATGGTACCATTCCAATGACCAACTTAGGGCAAGTTGTAGTCATTGGTCGAATTGGTAAATGAAGCTTCTGTTTGGAATCTTAATTGTATAAAGCTGTATGTTTACTCAACGAAAACACGAGCAGAATTATTGAAATTGTTCTTTAGAATTTTCGAACTATTTACTACTTTAATTTTGTGGCTCAGAAGGAGGTGCTTTACGAATGTTTCTTTTGTTCACTTATGCTCAGAAAATAGTTCTTAGAATTATCGAAAGCTATTTACGTTTGATATTGCAGTACAAAGTCTGAAACTCGGAGTTCTCCAAAATCCGGAAGTTTTGTTATCCGGTATATATATATATATATTTTTTTTAGATTTTTTCACTTTTTTTTACATTTTTTCGACAATTTTTAAAGGACAAGGATTTAAAACTGGACCAAATTGATGAAACAACGCAAAATAACGGACATGTTCATAGTAAATACCACACAGAAAAATTAAAAGATTTGCAAGTAAAATTTGTTGCATTGCATTTAAAGGTTTTTTCCTTTTTTAAAAATTGTTCCTATTTATATACTTGTTATTTTACTATTGCATACTCAAAATTTGCTCGGGGAGGGGGTAAATGAAGGTTTTTTTGACCAAAATGAAAAGAGTCATCGGAAATCCGGAATGGCCGAGGTTCGCAGGATTCCGGATTAAGGATTACAAATCACGAAAGTCGACCGGATTATCAATAATTTTTTTATTAATTCAAAATATTTATCTACTTCTTAGCTTTTAAACGTTGAATAGATATTGTAACTATTCGAAATAGTTTTCTAGTTACAAGGGTTTTCGTTAGGTACTGTCTCACTTTACAGACATGTTTTCAAAACATTAAACTCGATTTCTGAAGAACTGTGTTTTTGGAATAGGATGATTTGTTCAAACAGTGATGACTCAACAATGAATTGATTTATTAGAAATATTTTTGTGTCATTATAAACTATATAATACAGCGGAGATTTTGAATTGAAATCAAAGTTAGTTTAGAAAAAAATTTTGAGTAGATTTTAAATGTTGGAATTTTTTAAAAAATCTTGATTTTTTAGACTTATTTGGTGAAAACAAAATTGTTAAAAAAAAACTATTCAATTTAGCAACTTGATGGAGGTTTAAAACATGAAGACTAATATTAGGAATAAATTCCAACAGAAATTGTATTTCCGAACACACTAGAATTTGATATATCGCTGTTCTGAAAACATGCTAATTAGCTAATTATATCTAAATTGGATAATTAATGATTAGTTTTATGTGAATTTTTCACAATGAAGTGAATTTAAGTAGAAACCAATGACCTATTGTAAAAAAGTTGGATGTTTATTCAAAATTTAAAAAATCTTTTAGTGTATACTAACACCTTAAGTTAAGAGTTTTATGAATATCCCGTTTGTTTAATTCATCTTTAAAATAAAAATGAATCCTGAATTCATTCTTTAAAATAATGAAAAACCATTTTAACTCGTTTGACGAGAAAAATTTCACAGCTTTACGAATATTCCGTTTGCTCCAAATTGGACAAGAACTTATTGCTTACATTATTGGTTTAAGCTATGAGTTGCGAGAATATACAGCCGAATAACCGGCCTGGTGGTCAAGGTGTTAGCCTCTAGATCGTAAGGTTCCTGGTTCGAATCCGAATCAGTGCATGGTTGTTTGTAAACGTATGGTGTAGAGGCGGCTGGTGCACTTTAAATCTGTCGAGGCCGAAATTCCTCACGTTGGGTTGGTGTGGAAGTTTGGAGAGTGGGTGCCACCTCAGATGTTACCTCGTCATCTGACCCTGGTTCAAAAGTACGTGGTATTGTCCTCGAATCTTTCCCTTAGGCTTAGGGGATTGATCCCGGACCGTCGTCAATAGCCCGCTGTGTTGATCTTGTACGACGTTAATTAAAATAATTAGCAAAAAAATAAGCAAGATTTTCAACGTTTATTCAAAACGGGAAAAGCTTATTTCCAAATCTTACTGCAATTTAGATTTTTCAAAAAAGTTACAGGAAGAATATTACGTAATTTTTAGCTTTACATACTTCAACTGTTTGTTTTCAAAGTACGTGCTAAGAATAGAGAGTTTTATTTGTGCTTTTAATTAGAATTAGAATCAACAGTTGTAACTTTAAAATTATATTCTCCTATCTGTGGCACAAGTTTGAGAATTTGCAAATACCATAGATTTTTCTTTATTTCTTAACCAACTCCTCAAAACGTGACAATTGACGTCAATTGGCAAATCGATAAATAATTCTGTAAGACCTATGACCTTCTCTTGACCATTTCTTAGAGGTACATGTTACAACTAGTTTAACGGGGGTATAAATTTATTTGGCACACAATATGATTTTAGTTCTCGGATCATTTTATGTACGACTAGCTGAATAACCCGACGTGTCTCGGGTTTCAAACATCACCGCGACAGCTAAAATATGACCGCGACATTTCCCTGCGTTAACTAAAATACACATACACTGTAGAACGTGTTTTCTACAGTGACAGCTAAAACATGATCGCGATATTTCCCTGCGTTAACTCAAATACACAAACTCTGTAAAACGTGTTTCCTTGTCGATGTCTATTTATTGCAGAAAAACAAACTTTAGATCTTTAAATGGGGCTTCGAAGAGCACTTTTAGGACTACCTGTGTGCCAATTTTCATGGATCCAGATTGATATGAAGACTGAAAAGAAATGGCCTATGTTTTCCGCAGTGTTCTAAAGTATAAGTGTACCAAATTTGGTGTGGATTGGTCAAACGGTGTAGATTTGTATAGAGAATATACACACACATCCTTTTTTTTTATATACCTATACATAGGTTCTTTAATGCAGCGTTTTTCTTTCGAAAATAAAATCACAGCACTTAAAGTCTTAAAGTGGTATGTCATAACATTTTTTAATTCTTCCCGGGTTGTGGTAGGGTACCAGATCAGAAACCAGAGGGTTGCGTGTTCGAAACTAGATCCAACCGACAGTCGTGTACGTGGGGGCACATTAAATCTGTTGTGTCCTCAAATGTCCTCACGTTGGCGTGATATTGTAGTTTGGAGAGTTGGATGCCATTCATTTTCATTCTCGTTATCTGACTAGTTTAAAATGGCGTCCTTTGAGATGGATCTCGGACCACCGCCAATAGCCCGTAGTGTTGCTCCAGTGCGACGTAAATTCAACTACCAACCTAATGAGGAGGCTGGTGCATGTTAACTCTGTCATTTTTGCTTAAATGTCTTTACGTTGGCGTGGCGTGGGCGTTTTCAGAATGCGTGTGGCTAGCTCAGGTGTTAACCTCGTCATCCAATTTTCCAACCAGACAAAATATAAAATACACTCATGTCCAAAATTAACTTAACATACCCAAAAATAATTATATTTCATGAAATACCCAATCGATTTTTCCTTTTTTTGCTGGGAATGTGTGAAAGACGAGCCTAATTAGCATTATCCAACCAAAAGTGATTAATTGGTTCTCTTTAGGGCCACTTTACCCTTTCTAAAACATGGGGGCTGTTATGTGTATTGTTTTTAAGATAGACTCAATCACGAATCACACACATGTGTACTGATAAATCTGTGCTCAGATAGCAAAATGTTATGTCACTTTTCCCAAATTATGAAATTTCCCTTTTTCTTTCAATTTATGAGAAAACAAAGGTGGGAAAATTGTAAAAAATAAAAAAACACAGAATCACATGTTGAATCTTAAAATTGCTGTCACGAAAAATTTTAAAAAGTGACCTTTGACATTTTGCCATCTGAGCACAGAAATTACCATCCTCATGAATCACAAAGACGATTTACAAGGACTTATGTTTATAAGGTCCTTGAAACAAGCAAAATAAACCGGAAAAACTGCTATTGGTTTGAGTCGCTGCCCCAAGATTAATTCCCAAAAGTGGATGATATAAATACGCTGGCTCCAGATATTATTTTCAATAGTCAATATTAGCTACTTTTGAAGTGCGGTGTTGAAGTGAAAACCGCACCAGTTTTGTTTGCTGATCGAACTTATATATATATATTCAATTCAAAGCAAAACTCTCAGACTTTTGATGAATCGATTTTTTTTATCACAACCGGCAAAGTAGGAATGAATCGATTATGAAATTGGTTTCGACTAGTTTCCTTCAAGTGGAGAAGTCGAACGTCCTGAGGGCAAGGAGTACGAATCCGCACCCAACCGGTAGTCTTCAGATTATCTCACCTGGTGGAGGTGATGATGCTGAAGCGAGGGCAATGTTGATCTTTTAAGATTACACCTGGTTATCACTCGTTCCCTGCTAGCAGATTTTTATCGCAGTTCGAAGAAGTAATCGAAGGGTCTAAATTTCAGGGCTTATACTAAAAATAAATATCTCATTCTTGTAAAGTGATTTCGAGTTGCTGTTGCGACATTAATCTTCGGTGGTGTAACAATGCGATTATGATTTTTCTATGACGTATAATAAAGAGCTTTTATTATCTTTCATTTTTCAGACAAAATAATCGGGATTTGAATCAGTGATAGTTTTTTTGAAACGCATACAAGTGTGCATAAAGGATGAAAAATTACGCTTCTATAATGATTTCTGTTGTTCTTCGTTCCGAAATTCAAGCAACCAGGCTTCTCACATAAGTTTGAGACAAAATTTGTTCTAGTTTATCACTGAAAAGAACATGGTAGGAATTAATGGTGCAGTGGAGCAACACAACGGGATATTTGTGACGATTCGGGATTAAACACGAAGGGGAAGGTCCAAGGACAATACAACCTAATTGTGAGCCACGGTTAGATGACGAGCTCACACATGAACTGGCACTCCACTCTCCGAACTTCTTATTGAATATGGAATGCTGTGATATTTATTGTATCCAAAGTCACAGATTACTACCACCAGGAGTCAATAATCAGGGGTTTTAAAATCTAATTTCAAAATTGAATTCGATTTTTGAAAAAAGGGGGCATTTCTTGTTGAAGGAATTTTGTTTCCATCAACTTGACTCGTATTTGGTGAAAACAAATAGTCTGTTACCGAAAGCCTCATAATCCCACCTGGTTCGAAAACAGGTCAGTGGATGGATGTTTGTAAGCACATGGTGTAGAGGCAGCTGGTGCACCTTAAATCGGTCGTGGCCGAAAATCCTCAAGTTGAGTACGTGTGGAAGTTTGGAGAGTGGGGTGCCAGCTCAGGAGTTACCTCGTTATCTGACTGTGGCTCAAAATTACGTGTTGTACTCGGATATTTCCCTACGGGTATTGATTGTTAATAGCCAGTTGTGTGTTGCTCTAGTACGACGTTGATTAAAAATTACCAATTATTATCTCACAATCCGATTCTTTAAAATAAAAAAATCAATTACATTTCAAAGCCTTCATCTGCTAATGGACGAGCTTTCATAAAAATCAAAACTAATTGGCTTTTTTATGTTTACAGGAGAAGCTATTGATTATTTTCTCAAAGAATTGGCAACTCATGGAGTGAGGGGCATTAATGCTGAGAATACTACCACCAAATGGACCATAGGGAACTCTGTTCTCTACGCAGCTACTCTTCTAACCACAATAGGTAAATAGAAATTCCTTTCAACAATTTTAGATATTTAAATCGCTTTTTTGTATTAGAATGCTTGATGATAGAGATGCTGGTTATATCGCAACTAACATTCAAGAAAACAAGGTATTCCGCTACGGTATTTCTCACTGAAATGCAAATTGTCAATTAGCACTATACCTTTGAATAAATAAAAGAGCTAGATACAATTTTTCAACTTTGTAATTAAAGTTTCTACTATTGAAGTTTCAAAAATATTGAAAGATAGGTAGGTAGCGGAATTTACGTCGCACTGGAACAACACAACGAGCTATTGGCGACGTCCGAGATCCAGCCAGAAAGATCCGAGGACAACGCCTCGTCATTTTGAATTATGGTCAGTTGATGAGGTTGACACCTGAGCTGGCACCCATCTTCAAACACCACGCCAGAGTGAGGACATTTGAGGTCACCACAGATTTAACGTGCCCCCACGAACAAGACGGCTTCGGTTGGATCGAATTTTGAACTCGCGACCCTTCGGTTAATCCGATACTCTACCAACTGGGATGCCGCGGCCCTAATGAGCTATGGAAACACATATATGAAGCAACTGGGGTTTTACATAGGCAGCCTAATGGTTTCCACAAGTTAGCGCTGCCTAATGTGTAAGGTTCCGAAGCCTGCTCACTGTATTTGCTGACTCCGACGAGTTGGCATTTGAGTCACGTGGTTGGCGTCTAAATCACCTATGGCGTTCGCCATGAATGATGTTGTGAAAGACAGCCCTGGCGAGTTTACTATCATTCTATAAAAGAACACCTCTACGGTCATTTTCCAACCGGAGCCACACTACCTTATCCTAACCAAATGGATACTGTAAGTTTTCGTAATTAACGTCGTACTAGAGCAACACAACGGTCTATTCACGACGGTCCGGGATCAATCCTCTAAGACATGGGTTCCCAAACATCCAAGTCGTGGCACCCTTAAAAGAATTAGAATTTTCTCATGGCACCCCGTATATATATATATATATATATATATATATATATATATATATATATATATATATATATATATATACATACACACGACTTTGAAGAAGAAATTAGAGAAGTAGTAAGAACATGTTGTTGTTTCTTATGCCTACACTGGCAGACCAAAGGAGTGCCAGGCCCTTCGAAGACGGCAAGAGGCGAGGGGGGGTGTGCGGCTTCCATGAAAGTGAGCCCCATTGGGAGGAAGTCCGACTTAGCCAACAGACAGAAGCACATCGACACGTCTCGTTTTTACGGAGAGGTCACATTTTCACGACATTCAATCATACTTAGGCACACGGTTGTAATTTTGATCCTAACCAGAGACCAACTAATCCCTGGTTCGGCACCCCCAGAGGTATTGATTTATTATGGGAACATGGAGGACTTTGTGACCACGACAGATTTTTCGTGCACCAGTCACCTTTAGCGTACACTGGAGTTTTCGGTCAGCTGGGCTCGAACTCATGATCAGTCAGTCACGAGCTCGATGCCCTAACGACCAGGCCATCCGGCCCTTAGTAAGAACATAAACATAATTAATACAACTCGGATTTAAAATTCTCACAAATACTTTATTTGTACCTAATAAGAAAACATAGGTAGGTGAAAATATAAATAAAACAAATAAAATTACCTTTATCATACTCTTGGTTCGGGAGTGCCGATTTTTGATGAGTGACCATAACACGTTTTTTTTTGTGCTTAGTAATAGCTCAGATTAGAGATCATGGAGGCTTCGTGGCACCCCAGGGTGGCGCGGCATACACTTTGGGAACTCCTGTTCTAAGGGAAAGATCCGAGGACAACACCACGCAAATTAGAACCATAGTCAGATGACGAGGCAACACCTGAGTTGGCACCCCCACTCTCCAAACCAAGTAACGTCCACACCAACCCAACGTGAAGACTTTCGGCTACGACAGATTTAAGGTGTACCAGCCGCGTCTACAACATACGCTTACAAATATCCATGCACTGACACGGATTCGAACCAGGAGCCTTCCTATCTAGATGCCACCACCAGACCGGGTGGTCGGCGCAATGGATATGAGAGTCTCAAATATATAAAAGCTTCAAAATATGATAAAAAATTATCGATGGCTATTTCGGTAGAGCAAAACGTCCATCATCAAAAAAAAAATTCCTCCTAGTTTTCTTTTGTTCTGATGATGTATCACAGCTCTATTTTTATCTTTATTAGTCATTTTCCGAAGCTTTTAAATTTTTGACCCCCAGTTTGACTAAGGTTTCACTTGTTCTTCTACAATCGATGTTTTTTTCACAACTGTTTCGATTCATCGCAGGTTATGGACATTTATCGACAACATCTGTGCTGGGGAAAATCGTGTGCATGACCTACACGTCGATCGGCATCCCTTTCACTCTCTTGGTCCTCTCCGCATACGTTGAAAGACTCCAGTCGATTTCCGAGTTCTTCATGGCCTCGCTCTTCTACAGACTCAAAAGCAGACTGGGACCCTCGAAGATCAGAATGATCCACTTATTCATTATCCTGGTCAGTTCACTCCTCTATCACTTAGTTATTAATGGGTGAAATATTTCCGTTTATGTTCCTTCAAATATTATAGGTACCATTTACCTTCTAACGAAATAGATGAAGAATATGCGCTAAGGTTCGTGTTGTTTATCCCAATCGCTCGGCTTGAAGATCACGTGGTATTGAAAGAAACCACGAATCCCAGGACTGAGTCAAAGCACTTTAGTGGCATTAGCATAAATTTTTAAAAATAGATGATAAAGTCTCTTAAACCCTATTTTAGTTGCTCAAATACCAAATTAATCGGTTAAAACACAAAATGTGCGAAGCATGGCAAGGTTGAAGCTATTGATGACGGTCCGGGATCAATCCTCTATGGAGAAGATCCGAACGAACAAAAAATGAAACAGATGTTGAAGATCATGTCAAGAAAGTTAAATAAGAAAAACCCTACTTTTTTCTTAATAAGGTTTTTATGACAATCTAGCAACAGATTCCGAGGATTTTATTTCGTGGTTGGCAACGGCTTGGTGCCAAAACTTCAAAATCGGCGTTCCTTGGAAAATTTTATCTAAAAATCCGAATTTTATCTTGTCTGCTAATAGTTAAAGAAAGGGCTACATTTTCGTTAACCTTCGGTAAATTTTCGAAAACTTGCCAAAATGTTCAAATTAGTAGCTTTCAAGACGATATAAAAGATACCCCTAGTCACCAATGTAGACAAATAGTTGCAAAAAAGCCGCCTGTGACAGCCTAGGAATCACAATGTAGGATGAACAGTCGAATATGATTGTTTACATTTGTTTGTGCTTCGATAGGCAATTGGCCGAGTATATTCCCAAGCCCACGTGATCAGACTACGACAGCGACCCTTAGTTTTTTAAATTTACCCTTAGTCGCCAAGGCTGAAAAATAGAAGCATAAAATCGCTTGTGGATAGCCCTGCATATATTAGATGGAAATCTTTAATTATTTTTGCTTAACGTTTGCATTTCTTTCTTTACAGCTTTTCATAGTAGTTGGGTGTTTCCTCTTCCCAGCATTTGTATTTTCGTCCTTGGAATTGACTTGGAGCTACTTTGACGCAGTATACTTCTGTTTCATTTCACTGACAACGGTCGGACTTGGGGACTACGTACCAGGACTGAATATGAAACATCCCCTGGTCGACCTCTACCGATTTGGTTCAACAGGTAAGGGCAGTCTTTCCCTTCAGTGCCACTGGCATAGATTTCCTAAGCTCTCAGTTCAATTCTATTGTAATTTATAACTACAACTTCTTCCAGGACTGGAAGAGCAAAAACGTTTTGTTTCAGACTAACTCATACAAATAAAATTGAATAGACAATTTAACTAAGGAAAAACTAAAAAAAAGGCAATGCATGCTCCATTATTTTAAAAGGGTGACTGTCGCTCACGAGCTCCCTTACCCTATCTACATTGCAACCATGGCCCGGTGCACACATCAGATTTTTAAACTTGCGGCGCCGAAGCCCAACTATGCACTCATAACCGTGGAATGACGCAAGAACTCATTTCGCGCCATTTGCGATGCATATTCTATCGAAGAAAACGTGTTTATTTCGCTTACTTCATGTACAAAAAAGTATATTTTGAAATAAAATAAACGTTATTGGATACAACCATTTATTAATTATTATTTATATTCCATTTATTTATCAAAACAAAGTTCTTGAGACGATCCGATCTTCTCCGGTCTGAAGTACCTTGTTTTCGTAAATCAATGGAATGTAAATAATAATTAATAAATGGAATATAAATAATAATTAATAAATGGAATATAAATAATAATTAATAAATGGAATATAAATAATAATTAATAAATGGAATACAAATAATAATTAATAAATGGAATATAAATAATAATTAATAAATGGAATACAAATAATAATTAATAAATAGAATATAAATAATAATTAATAAATGGAATATAAATAATAATTAATAAATGGAATATAAATAATAATTAATAAATGGAATATAAATAATAATTAATAGGAGAAATACAAATAATAATTAATAAATGGAATATATATAATAATTAATAAATGGAATATAAATAATAATTAATAAATGGAATATAAATAATAATTAATAAATGTTTGTAGTCAGAAACGTCTATTTTGTTTCAAAATATACTTTTTCTGCACCAATTAAGCGAAATAAACGTTTTCTTCGATAGAATAATTATCGCAAATAGCGCGAAATGAGTACTTGCGTCATTTCACGGTTGTGTGTATAGTTGGGTGTTATTTATTACTTATTATTTATATTCCATTGAGTTACGAAAACAAGGTACTTCAGACCGAAGAAGATCGGATCGATCTCAATAACTTTGTTTTCATAAATAAATGGAATACATAAATTATATAATTAATAAATGTTTATATTCAGTAATGCCTATTTTGTTTCAATATATACTTTTTTTTTATACCAAGTAAGCGAAATAAACACGGTTTCTTCGAAGAATATTTATCGCAAATGGCGCGAAATGAGTACTTGCGTCATTTCACGGTTGTGAGCATAGTTGGGCTTCGGTGCTGCACGTTGAAAAATAGGATGTGTGTAACAGGCCTAAGTCTGCTACGATCCATGTACCACGTATTTTCCCACTTCAGTTAAGGCTAGTGATTTGTCTGAAAGTGTAATCAGAACTAAAAGAGGTAAGTGGGAAAAGCGAGTCTGGTATTTTATTAGCAGATGTTAACGTGGAAACAAGAGAGGGAAGGGGCATGAATTCGGACACTTATTTAATGTTATTTATAGAGTGTGAGGAAGTAGAATGTTATGGTGACAATTTTTCTCAGAAACCCATTTAAAAGTTGCTCCACAAGCAATTAGTAATACTTGAGGAAACTTTATCATGCATGACATCTTAATACATCACTTGACAAACTGTGATCCTTGCAGTTGAGGCAATACTTTCATACAAATGGTTGTTTTAAATATACGTGATCTTTTCAACGTACTCGCTTGATATCTTTAGTGAGAAACAATATATAAATAATAATTAATTTAAATCCGTACATCTGTGGGGATAAAAAGATTTTTAATGGCGATTTAAAATTAGAAGTTTGCCATTCCTTTGGCAAGAAATGTATAAAAATAAATGAATTTAACATAGCGAAGACCTGTGGGATTAAGCTAAAATTTTGCAGTCGAACAAGTCTTGATTCCAATTCCTACTAAAGTTTTATTTTTTTTCGAATTAAAAAAATTCATATTGCATACTAGAAATTATTTAAAAAAAAAAAGAACTTAGTTTAGATTTCGTTTGGGTTCTTCAATAGTAGTAACAAAAATATAACAGCAAATTATTTCGAAAAACTTGAACAGAAATAGGGGAAACTAATTTAACAATAGCTGTGCATTACTTTACACAATCCAGAAATGGCTGGACGAAATTATTTAAAACTTGTTTTCTACTACTCAAGTTTAATAAAAATCTGAAATTTAGGCATTATTGTTAAGAAATTATGTGCAGTCTGAAATGAAGTTGAACACTTAAACGAATTGTTTATATATAAATTTTTAGAACATTGCGCGCTTATTAGGTTAATATTTCAAAAGTTTTTAATATGCATAATTTTTCCAGTATACCTCTTAATGGGAGTAACCATCATGATGTTCCTGCTGGCCCAGATGACCAATTTTGCGAAAGACTTCAATAAACCTTATCAGGAAAACTTGCCATCTTTGATCTCATCAGAGAAACTGGCAATACGTTCTGATGATCGACCACCATCTTACGGCACCATAATAGTGCAGGTGACAAAGACTTTTGATGACGATGAAACCAAGTCCCTCTTGCCCTGATCACCCAACGAAAACGCTATTACATGTGTTTACGTTTGTTGGTGATATGTGGCAGAGAAAATCAGCCACAATGATCCAAAGCCATGCAGCACGCACCATCAAAGATGGAGCGTATGATTGAGTATGAAGATGAATGCATGTGATTTGTGGCGAGGCAAATAATGCTGCTATATTTTAAAATCAAAGTATAGATTTCTAAAGCTTGAATTTTAATATTACACCTCCTTGTATCATAAATATTTAAAAACAACAAGGAGCTATAAAAAATAATTGAGTGTGTTCAATCAGTATAAGTATGTGTTTGGTAGTTTCAATTCTGTAAAGCAATGAATGTGTTAAATTATGTACTGTCTTTTTGAAATCAGTAATCTTTCAGAAGTGTAAAATGAAAATTAAATTAAATGTAATAAATCACATTTTTGTCTGCTTTCATGCTACACCTCACAGATCGTTATCCATAAAACTTTACTGTAATGTCAATGCTACAGATGAATCATTTAGGACGCAACTAAGATAAAATTATTGAAAAAAAAATGGGAGGGGGTACTTCTATAACGTACATGGCATGTCAATAGCAGACTTGATAGGGGACCATGTTTCAAAGAAATATTTTTAAATTTTTACTTCATGATTGATAACATTGGATTTTAGACTGAATATAAAAGTATTATTTATACTGAAAATCACATTTAATATTCAAATGGATCAAATCTCTTAATTAAGGAAACTTGGTCAATAAACCTAATGAAGGATGGCTTGGATAACTAAGATAAAATTATTGAAAACAAATGGGAGGGAGTACTTCTATAACGTACATGGCATGTCAATAGTAGACTTGATAGGGGACCATGTTTCAAAGAAATATTTTTAAATTTTTACTTCATGATTGATAACATTGGATTTTAGACTGAATATAAAAGTATTATTTATACTGAAAATCACATTTAATATTCAAATGGATCAAATCTCTTAATTAAGGAAACTCGGTCAATAAACCTAATGAAGGATGGCTTGGATAACTAAGATAAAATTATTGAAAACAAATGGGAGGGAGTACTTCTATAACATACATGGCATGTCAATAGCAGACTTGATAGAGGACCATGTTTCAAAGAAATATTTTTAAATTTTTACTTCATGATTGATAACATTGGATTTCAGACTGAATATAAAAGTATTATTTATACTGAAAATCACATTTAATATTCAAATGGATCAAATCTCTTAATTAAGGAAACTTGGTCAATAAACCTAATGAAGGATGGCTTGGATAACTAAGATAAAATTATTGAAAACAAATGGGAGGGAGTACTTCTATAACGTACATGGCATGTCAATAGTAGACTTGATAGGGGACCATGTTTCAAAGAAATATTTTTAAATTTTTACTTCATGATTGATAACATTGGATTTTAGACTGAATATAAAAGTATTATTTATACTGAAAATCACATTTAATATTCAAATGGATCAAATCTCTTAATTAAGGAAACTCGGTCAATAAACCTAATGAAGGATGGCTTGGATAACTAAGATAAAATTATTGAAAACAAATGGGAGGGAGTACTTCTATAACATACATGGCATGTCAATAGCAGACTTGATAGAGGACCATGTTTCAAAGAAATATTTTTAAATTTTTACTTCATGATTGATAACATTGGATTTCAGACTGAATATAAAAGTATTATTTATACTAAAAATCACATTTAATATTCAAATGGATCAAATCTCTTAATTAGGGAAACTCGATCAGTAAACCTAATGAAGGATGGCTTGGACCAATGAAAAATGCTTTCCAATTACCTTAGTTGACAATTAGTGTCAATTCAGAGACATGATTTCCATATTAATAAAAAGTCATTGATTATTTATTAGATACTAAAATCGATTAAAATATAACTTCTGAAACAGGAGTTTAATCTGGAATTTGTTAGAAATGTCATCTGACATGTTCCTCACTCCTTTCAACAACGTCATATCTCAAAAAACATGATTTTTCAGGAGTGATTTTAAAGTTTAAAAAGTAAAATAAAATGTATTAAAAACAAATATTACTTTTGCTCTCAAGCAGCTAAATATTGAGGGGTGAGATATGACAATCTTTCAGGGATATACTACTCTTTCAGGGCATTCTAAAAACAGGCATAGCTAAAAATCACCGATTTTTTTATAAATGACGTTGTTGAAAGGAGCGAGCGATGCTTGCAAATGAGTATGTTCATAACAAAATCTACCAGTCACCAATGCTGAAGCTTATGGAAAGATAGGGCCATTTCAGTCTAACATACTTAAAGTACATTTTTTCCCTCCAATGCCCTGTCAGTTGAACATTACTTATTAAGGACTAGGGCATGTTAGTAAACCATTTTGCACTATCCTGTTACATCACAAGGGGGCTACACCTCAAATACATTTCCCAGATTCTCTAACAGAACCCGATTATAGAGACCACACATTCATTCCAGGCAAACATCCTTGCCTTATCCGTATTTGAACCAGGAACCTTTTGATCCAGAAGCCAGCATCCTGACCAGCAGACCAATTGGTCTGTCCAAAAAGTACACAATGGATGCTATTTCATGCAATATTTGGTGTACTATATCGTAAATTAATTTTTGCAGTGGTGGCTACATTCAGCAAACTGATTGCACCTGCAGTAGAGGTTTTCAAGGATTCTTAATAAACAGAAATTTTATTAAAAATGTATTTTATTTCTGCAAAAATAAAAACAATGACCATAGAATTAAACGAATACAATATAAAACAATGAATGATCTTCAGAAAGAAAAACTATCACTCTGTCAACAGCTTTCAAGGATTAACACCCTTCTTGTCTGATTCGTCTGTACTCGGTTTCAGTCCTCTGATGGACAAGTCATAAACTACTTCTTCCACTTTCTTGAGATTGTACTTCAGACCATCAAATTTCTTCCTCAAAAGATCATTTTTCAGATTCAAAAGACGAAAACCGACATTCATCTCGGAGACGAATTCTGCTATCTGGACTGGTCGGTTGTAATCCCCATGCGTGGCACAGTTGAGGGACAAGCGTGTCTATGGAAATAAAAATATTTATAATAAATTACGAAGCTTTGATGATATACAAAACACAAGACTGACACATGGTCAAAGTACTTGTGAAATAGTAGCATAAATGTTTAAAAGTAATAGCAAAATAAATCTGTAAAACCCTATTTTATTTGCTCAGATACAAACTGAACTGTCTAGCCATAAAAGGTCAAAAATAGTGCAAAATGTCTAAATAAAAATGTGTTTTTTTAATTGCTTTAGTTGCACTATAAATACCATATTATTCACTGTGTGTGTAATGATATATTCTGCGTTCAAAAAAATATCAGTATGATATATAGTTTCTTTATAAGGTTTTCGTGACCCACCGAGATTTCGATGTTTTTCTTTCTTGATTGCCATGTCTTGGGGCAAAAATCTGAAATTGGTAACTTTTGAAAAATGTTTTCAATAAAAACAAAAGATGTTTTTGTGTATGCTATGTTCAAAAAGGTTTTTAAATAAATTTTCAGAAAATGTCACCAAAATTTTTGAAAAGTCGCCATTGTTTGAAATTAGGAATGATTTTGCTGATAAAGATACCCCCAGTCAACAATATTGAAAAAAGTAATAAAAATGTTGCCTGGGGAGCCTTGAAAACACAATTATGAAGGTATCAATAACCATTATGAAGGTATCAAATCAATTTGCATAGTACACAGGATGATTGAAAATATAAGGTGACCTTATTAATTCCTTTGTAAGCTAGAAACATACTCCAAATTAAAAACTATTCATATCATGTATACAGATCTTATACACTTTGAAAATCTCAATTTAATCAAATTGAGCATCACAATTTAACCGTCCACTCATGATTATACTCTCTAGTTCGGCTATTCTCTCTGAATGGAAAACTGAATTGCCCTTTGAACTGTTTTATCAGAGACAAACTTGGGGATGTCTATTATATTTTTTAATATGATGAAACACCTTGTCTCAAGCCACAACAGTAAGTATACTCTATAACAAAAAATTGACGCACCAAGGAGTTGTGCCGGACTTGATCAATTTGGAACAGCACTGACTGGGGACGTATAGTCTTTAGTGCCGAGTCCAGTTTCCAACTGTCCTGACTACAACCACAGACATGTCTGGAGATGTCCAGGGCAGTGTGTGAAGTCCTTACAATCACACGCCACACATGCCCACAACAGAGCATTATGGTCTGGGATGCCATCTCCGTTGATTGACGGACCCCTTTAACCCTCTAACGTCCAAGACGCCCGAAACGGCTTCACATGCAAAAGCCCAGCACCCGCCCGAAGTCATTAAAGCTACTGGCTATCCCCCTAACCCAGAGAAGGGCAATCCGTCATTTCCTCACTACAATGCTCCCTCCTTTCGCCTGAAGCAGTAGGGTAGTTTCCTTTAATGACAAACAACAAGTTAGGGATAGGCTTTTAACTGCGCCCTTTCACATACTTCTTCCAAGCTAGGCTTCGGATCGGACAGTTTTGTGCGGCTATTGAATAGAGAATTTGGTTTCTTCACTATCGAACTGGCTCGTTATAGGAAAACATTGTGGAAAGAAGAAATAGAAAGAATTCTTTTCAATGATACAGATGAGTCGGATTTAAATTCAAGCGACGAAGACGATCTAACAAAATATGATTTGGAGAATTCAATCCAAGAGGATAGTGTTTCCGATAATGACAGTGACGTAGATGAAGTCCGGAAATTGAAAGAAACGATGATATTATTTGAATGGGAATCGAACAACATACGGAACGATGATATATCCATTCCAAACTTTAATTCGCATGCTAGTCCTGTTCATGACTTGCCGCCTGGGTCTTCACCATTAGACTATCTGAAACTCTTTCTGACGGACGCGAGAAATCACATATTTTCACGGTAATTAATATCACAGAGTTATTTTCAAACCTACAATTTGGAAATGTAATTTTCTTGTATAGCATGTTAATTATTTTACTTAAAAAATGAAGCATTTTAGGAACATAATTATGTTAATGCTATTCTTTTAGCATAGGTTTCTCGGTCAAATTAATAATTCGTCTTTATGAACTGAGAATATCTTATAAAATGAGTATATTTATGAAACATAAAATAATCATTTTCGCCCCTTATAAAAAGTTCTTACTACGAGTTCCAATTTGGTTTGCTTCGCAAACCAACACCACGGCCACTGCGTGGCCAGCACGACTTTTCTTTTAGTGGGGTTTGGCCATCACGAGGTTGCCCGTGAGTTATTTTCGTGGTGACGCATATCTGTTGCAAAAATATTAATATTTAATTGAAAAAATATTTATTAAAAAAATCAACAACAATAATTCAAATCTAAACAAGAATAATTCAATTATATTAAATTAATTTTAAAATGTTCTAGATTAAATTTTAAAATTCGGCTTCGTACAAAAATCGCAAAACATTCGGGCTTCCCTGTGTGCCAAATGTCATTCTTATAAGTGCCATAGATTCGTCAGGATAGTCCACGCACGCAGACAAACGTTTACTTTTATAATCGTAGAGATGAGTGCTTTCAAATAAAATTTTACACACAAATATATAATGATTAATATGACTACACTGGATAGGAGAATTTTTAATAAAATTATTTTTTGATTTTTATACGAATAGCAAAATTATAATTATAACGCTAAATGTTCTACCGAAAAACATTTTTAATATACATAGGAATTAACAGACTTAAAAACGCTTTTTAATCACATACTTGCTTATATATTAGACAGTCGGAGATACAAGAGAATTTTAAGATATACGTTATGAATGAAGTAGCAGTCACGTATTAGAAAATATATTAATTAATTTTTTTTTCTTTAAAAATGTGTTAGTCTAATCAAAGATTGAGGAATATATTATTTAGGAAAACCATATTTAAGTATAAAGAATTAACAAGTGATAAGAAATAAACTGTAGTCAATTATTTTTCGCTATATTTTCTTCACAACTAATAAAATGTGCGATAGATACATATAAGTAACTAATGTCCAACACCCAATGCGACTTACAAGTTGAAACAAGCACTTCATATACACCCCCTTACAAAGCACGGGACGTCCCGTGCACTAAGAAAGTACCTAGATGACCATAGATGATGTGTAAAGGGGGAAGAAATCATTCGATTTTCCTAATGGTTTCTCGGCCGTTCTGGGTTTTTGAAGACATCGTCTTGAGACCCGTGTGGCCGTTAGAGGGTTAAAGGTCATTTCTGGCACATTTACAGCACAGAGGTTCGTAGACAACATTCTACGATTGGTTGTGTCACTGTTCCTTTTGCGACACCCCAGACTTAATTTTCAACAAGATAATGCACGGCCGCACACAGCATGTGTTGCGAATTGTCTTCAAGCTTTCCCAACACTTTTTTGGCCAGCTAAGTTTCCTGATCTCTCTCCCATAGAGCACATATGGGATTTTATGGGAAGGCGATTGCAACCCGTCCCGGAATGTAGATAATTTAGCAAGACAGTTCGAGACAATTTGGCAACAAATTCCGCAGGACACCATCCAGGAACTTTTTCAATCTATGATGCCACGCCAGGTGACAGCTTACATCTAGTCCAGAGGTGTACCAATGCCTTATCGACTTCCTCCCTTTGTAATGGTCAAATTCTGAAATAAATCATTCAATTGTTCTGAAAATATAATCGTTTGTTTTTCTATGTATGTTCTTCACATCCACTAATTTGTATCGCAATTGGGCAACTACTTCTCGGTGCATCAACTTTTCTTGTTGTAGAGTGTATTTAAACATGTATATCTTTTCTTACAGTTGTATGCATTAAGGTAGTTTACACAGAACATTTTTATTCTACAAACCCTTACATTTTTATTCTGATGAAATACATCATACGGTTATGAACAAATGAAAAAAAAAATTTATCTTCCTACTTTCATGTGACCAAGTTGATGAATTGAATAACTGTATTTTTATAAGAAGAATGTAATAAAGTAATTTTATGTAATTTTTATGTATGTAAAATTATGAATGTAAAATTTATAAGTAAATATTATGTGTTTATAATATTTCACCAAGAAGATACTAAATTAAATTATATTTTGGTTGTTTTTATGGTGCACACACACAAGAGGGCCATATTTGGCCAGGCTACAGCAAACACAAGACAACATCATGTTAAGAATGTTGTGAAAGGAAAAATTATAAGGATCGGGAACAGAATAGTGGAATGAAAACAGAAAGAGATCAGTGGGCATAGTAGGAGTAAGACCTCTGAGAACTAAAGACAGTAAAATGAATGGAAAAACCTTTACTCAACCTCAGGTCCATACACACCTACAAAGGGATGTGCTCTTGAGGGCAGTTATTACTTATATTATTAAGTTATTATTTTATTTCAGTATTATTAACAGCACTCTCCGTTAAAATAAACAGACAACTCACCAGTTCATCTGCTAAGAGAAGCAGTCCTAACAGGAAATCATCCAGCTCAACATGGAAATTGTCTGATGGTTTGGCACTAACTAAAAAATAAAACCAACACTGTAGAGACCACAAAATTTAACAGTATGCCCTTATAACCAATGCCATTTATATTTAAGGTACAGATAAGAATACCTAGAGATTATGATTAAGGTTCTTGGATTTGAACAGACTAAAATTATTTAAAATGGTTATGGTTTAACAGGCTTTCGCATAAAATTTCCCCTTATTTTTGGTTTTCCTATTTATCGATATTTTACAATCACAAAATTAAAGAAAACTGTTTTATAATGTAATCGTAGCTTATTGTACCTTGATACAAATGCACAAAATGTTATAATTTTAAATTCTCCACACCATTATGCTAACAGTGTTCTCTGAATAGCTTATATTCAAACCCAAGAACTTTATTTAGGAAATATATATGATCTACGCATGCATATAAAGCAACAGACCTTAAATTAAGGTATAGACAGATTTGTAATAATTCCTTTATTATCATTTTACAAATGCTCAATTATACAATTTTGACACATAAATTATTAATTAATTTTTTTTGTTTGTAGTCTGAAATCCTGGGATTAAATTTCAAAATAAGTAGCTATATTGAGTTCAATATTCAAGACAATTCTTACAATTCAAATTTTGCAGCCCTAGCTGTCACAACCAATATTTGTTTGAAGCATTTAATGTATTAAAACATATAAAGAAATAAAAAGTATTATATATAATTTCAATAAACTTTGTTGTCCCCAAATTTCAATTAAAAGAAATTAAATTCTAAAATTAATACCTAAATACTTTGTGTAAGTGTAAGTAGCAAATATAAGCAAAATATCTAAAGTTATAATTGATTATTCAAACTCTGCATTAACACAAGTTAATACGCTGAAGAGCAATTAGGGATAACTGACATTATGCAAATTTGGAGCGGTGCGCAGGCCTGGAAGCAGCTTGCAAATAACGTAAGTAGCTGTTTGACATGAAAAGGAGTGTGCTGCTCACGGTATCAGTAATAGTCAAAAGCAATATGGATAAGAGTGCAGATCTAAGTGCATTTGATCGTGGGCAAATAGCCAAGAACGGGTCACTCCAACTTGGAAGTAGTGAAGGCAATCAGATTTTCATGCACCACTGTGTCAAGGATATACTATGAGTACACTGATTGATTCCGGTAAAACCATCCCTCAGGGTCAATTATTGCAGACAACAGTGTGTGGATGAGCGAGGTCGTCATTGGCTAACCCCCATTGTAACAGCGGATAGACGGCAGACAGTGTAACATATCAACTGTCGATTTAACGCTCGTGTGCAGCAACCAAAACCATCTCCTCTCTATGGGGTACAGAAGTCATTGTCCCATGAGAGTCCCTCTGTTGACTGCACAACATAGGGTGCCCTGATTAGCATGGGCACTGGAACATTGTCAATGGACCGTCGAGATGTGGTAAAATGTTGTCTGGTGAGATGAGTAGAGATTCACTTTGTATTTTTTACATGCCGATGGCAGAGTACGTGTACGGCGTAAACCACATGAAGCGATGGATCCTTCCTGCCAGCAGGGGACTCTTCAGGCTGGTGGAGGAGGCATTCTCTTCTGGGGACTGCTCACATGGACTGAAATGGGACCCCTGGTACATATGACATCCGTCTCTCACAGGTGAACATTACCGGGATATCCTTGATGACCATCTGCTGCTGTATGTTCATTTTCGATAGCCCACTTTCAGCAAGACAATGCACCATGCCATCGCTCCTGAATTGTATCCAAAAGGTTGGATAAGCATTCCACAGACTTGCACATGCTTTCCTGGCCATCAAGGTCACCTGATCTCAATCCAATTGATCACATTTGGGCTGCGATTGAGAGATATGTCCGAGCCTCAGACCACCTTCCATCTAATCTTTGTGAATTGTGGGAGACTGTTCAGGAGTCGTGGATATGTATGGCTTCCCATCGCTTGCAGTGTCTTGTCGAGTCCATGCCAAGACGAATCGCCAACGTTATCAAGGCGAAAGGTGGTGCTAAGTGCTACTAGACAGGTATCCCTAATTCAATTGCTCTTCAATGTATTCTTGATTATCAAAAATTTTAGATTAAATTGCAATGCAAGTAATCCAATCTTTTCTAATCTCATTAGGTCTCAAAATATTAGATTAATGTCCAAAGCAAATTAATTTATGTTTATGAAATCTAGCAAATAATTTTTTTTGTAAAATCTTTAGCTTTATTTGTGTTAAGCTTGCACCATTAATGCTTTGATAAAAAAAATAGGCTGTGAAAAAATTACTTTTATGAGTTCCATTATTACTGAAACATTTGCAAAAATAAATTTCTGTTTACTTACTGAGATTAGAATATAAAATACACTAACTTCCTAAGAATTCAGCCGCTTCTTCTCTTCCAATAAGTCTCCCACTTTCTAAATAAATTATGAAAGCAGTTGAAAAGACCAATCGTTGTGTCACAAACCTCCAATGCTCATGGTATCTAAAAACACATTTTACATGTTACAGCTGTACGATAAACATAACAGCACACAACTTCGAAAGAGCAGAATCCTAAATTGAGAAAAAATGGGCTATACGCATCTCTAATATTATAAAAGGAAGTGTTTCTCTGTGTGTCTATCAGCAGTGTCCTGAGGAATCTATGGCAATTCTTTTACAATAATGAATCTTGGCACACAGGTAGTCCTAATTTTTTTGCGATTTTTGTGTTCAGCCCAAATTAAAAAATTTAATCTAAAACATTTAAAAATTAATTTATTAGTTTGCCCTTCTCCGTTCTTCTTTTTGGAATATGACATCATGGGTCCTCAATTTAAGAAAGGAAAGGATTTTGCGTTTGTTGGCTTTTAACTGTGCCAAAGTATGATGGAGTTGATATCACTTTGAAGAAAGGACAGATACCACGTTTTATTAATAATGTCCTATTATTTTTTCGTAATGGATTTCTGATTCTAGTGTGTTTTGATTTACGTTGTTGATTAGTATAACTTTCTTGCTATTGATTTCAACTTTCTCACAAGCAAAGACTATTTGAGGTTTTTTAACTTTGTGATTGTTAAAGATAAAGTAAAAATTTCAACGGATATGAAATCTGCGGAAAATTTTACACCAGAACTATACCTTAAATGTTATTTACTTTAAATAAATAATTTTACAATTGTAACCCATGTCATGACGGGTGGAGCTCATATTTAATAATAAAAGACATACCCATGTCATTAATTTTTAATGTTTTCAGTATCTGTAAGGTTTAATATGTCCAGCCCAATTTTTGAATTTTATTCTAAAATATTTGTAATTAATTTAGCGGCATTTATTTATTTACCAACCTTTTTAAGGCCATCACGGCATTGCCTGTGGTGTTGGTTTGCAAAGGAAACTAAATGGGAATGCATAGCAATTACATGGGGTTGGCTGTGTTGGCCACACATTGGCTAGTTAGTTTGATAAAAGGGGAAAGTGTTGTATGATGCCGAAAGTGAAAACCCGTTTTAAGGGTAATTATTTATTAAAACTGAATGTGACACGTTACGTTAAAAAAGATTGTCAAGACTTGCAATCTCAGGGCAGCCACAAAGCACCTGTGAAATAGTAGCAAAACCAACTATCTTCTAGTAGTAATTTTAGTTGCTCCCCCCCCCCCAGATGCAAAATGAATAAAGCTCAAAATGTGCTGTTAAGTATAAAACAGATGTTGAAGATCTAACCAAGAAGTTAAAAATTTAAATATTCACTTAATAAAAAAGGTTTTTATGACAATCTAGTAACCAGATTCTAAAGTTTTAATCATGGTTGCTATGGCTTGATGCAAAATTTTAAATTGGGTCCCTTGGAAACCTTTAATATTTAAAAAATTTTTTAAATAAGGTGTTATTGAGAAAACTAGAATGATTCCCAGAAGTTCTTAATTTAACTGTCTTATCATGAACAGGGCTGACACAGCCAAAGCACTTGTGAAAAAAAAGCATTAGTTGAATCAATTCTTAAAATATGAAAGGCTGCTCTTAAACCCTATTTTAGTTGCTCAAACACAAAATCAATCAGCAAGAACAAAAAATATGATAATTTATGAAACAAATGTTGAAGCTTTTGCCAAAAAATTTAAAATTAGAAAAGTAATAAGGTTTTTATGAATATCTAGCAACTACAGATTCTGTTTCTCTATCATTGTTGTCAAGGCTTGGCACCAAAACTAATCTGAAAAATATTTTCCCACTATGTGTTAATTAAAAAGAAAATATACTAAAATTTCATTGAAATTTCGTGAATTTTCAAAAAAGTCATCAAAATTTGTAAATTAGTAACTTTACTAAAAAAATACTACTTGTCACCAAGGTTGAAAAATAGTAGTAAAAAGTCACCTCCGACAGCCCAGTAATCTAGAGTTAATTTTGTAGTACTCCAGATAAAAAATTACATTCTTAAAATTAGCCAGTCATTCACACTTAGCTTCACAGATGAAAACGTTTGTTCACACAAATGTTTCAAAAGATGCTTAACATTTCTGGTCAATTCATATCAAATTTTTAAACCTATCCTTTTCCAGGCTTTTGTAAAAATAAGTAAAAATTTTCAAATGTTGTCAGTGCAAATTGATCACTTGTCTGAAGTTGGAGATCAGTGCATACCTGGTACCCAATAGAAACTTGGCTTCTTTACACATATATACACTTCCTTACACGCAATGCCACTCACCCCTATTTGCGTTTACTGAAAATTTAATTACAACCTTTATCTTGTACTTCACCATGACACATTCGTATCCTTTAAGATAATTTAGCTTACTAACTGTGAAAAAATGATTGAAATTAAAATGATGTTCACTGCTCGATCCAGGGTCAGATGGAGGCAGTTCAGACTATATTTAGTACACCCTGGCATTAATATTAAAATGGTATCAGAATATGCAATGTTTGCATATTATTTTATAAAAATAATGATATAGATAACTTACCAAAAATGATTTACTTGAATGTTAATACAAGGTTGGCATCCCTAACTTTTTTTAAAAATTATGTTGAGGAATGGGTTGTATTGACCATTTTCCTTCGAGCAGCCCAATATAAACTAGCCTTTGAAATATAGTCGTCAAGAGGTAGAACATTAAAATTTGAGTAGGACATAGTAACACAAACTGTCAAGTGGCTAAAATTTATAGTCTCTCCAGTGGAACATAGAGGACAGTCAGGAATGCCTTTCACAGCAATCCGGTGGAGATGTCCTTGGAGATAGTCATGTCCAATTAAAATTCTGAAGTTGGTCGCAAAGATTCGTCTGGAGAGATACATTGGGACCGGATTACATAATAGGCTTTCCCAGATTTTACCCTTAGCATCAGTCTCTTGAGTTTTGCGTATGTATCTCCTCGCTGATCTCACAATGGTGGAAAATGCCTGAAGCATCCCTAACTGAAGTCCAACATACTTTCAGGCCTCAAAGTTGTTCTTACCTTTGAAAATAAAGATGCCTCATATGTGAAAAATAGTAGCCAAAGCATCAGGACTTTGCGTGCAAGGAACAAACAGACAAACACTTCCTCCTCTAATATTATAAAAGGAAGTGTTTGTCTGCTTGTTTCTTGCACGCAAAGTCCTGACGAACCTATGGCACTTACAGTAATGGGATTTGGCACACAGGTAGTTCAAATTTTTTGCAATTTTAGGGACACGGTGAATTTTAAAATTCAATCTAGAACATTTTTAAATGAATTTAATGAAATTTAGTTTTTATTGTTTTCTTTGGAATGGCAACAGCATAAAAATATGACAGATTTTAAAATATTTTTAAGTTTCCGTTTAATTTTGCAGAGAAACAATTTGTCAGCAGATATTAAGAAAAAAAAATAAAGTTTTAACTTAATTTTTTTCTATCTCCTAGATTGTTAATAATTTAACAGATTTGAAATCTGCGGAAAATTTCGCATTAGATCAATACCTAAAAATATAATTTTCTTTAAATAAATAGAATTTTTTAATTGAATATCTTTAATACTTTTGCAAGAGAATGTGATGTCAAGCTAAAATTAGTGTTCCAAAAATAAGCAGATTGCATTTTGTGCCCTTCACGTTAAAAAAAAACCAGATTTCATTACCTGCCATCTTTAATTTCAGCAGGGGGGGGGGGGTTTGAGAGGAAACACCATTTTGGCATTGTTTAGTTTTTTCAAAAAAAATTCGGGTTTTTTCGATTAAAAAAAAAATCGCCTTGCGATGAAAATAGTTTCCATTTTTTGGCAAAATAGTTGCTTTTGACAATTTTCAATGTTAATTTTCTGAAAAAAGTCACCAGTCCCCTTACCTTGAAAACAAGTGCTTTAGTCGCATTTTTAGTTGTCTCTGGGAGGCCTGTACTTTTGTATAGTTTAGAATAACATTTTAGGCTACTATAGTAACCTTAACTGAGGAAAGAGACAAACATTTTCAAACATTATTGTTTTAAATCTTTCATTATTTAAAAAATACACAAATGCTTTTATAAAATGCAACTCACTCGACCATTTTACAGAAAACTAATTTTGCTGGATCGAGTATTTTTTAAAATAAAATAGAGGTAAGAAAGTATTTAACATATCAGGGTCAGTTTTGTGCACTTGATCTATGCAAATTTCCTCATCCTTTGCACAAAACGTATATCACATAAGTACGTAATCTTTCAGTTATGTTGAATCTTACACTTAAGATCCAAAGCTTACCTATAAAATTCATCCAATGGTACTTTTCTTTGCAGAGCAACATATTGCTCCTTCACGGTTGAAAACTGATCTCTGGCTTTTTGGCAAATGGAAGTAACTAAATAAATAAATATAGAACTTTCAAAGACCCAGCTTTATTTTAGAAAGAAATGAGTATATTTTAATGACAAACTAAAGAATATAAGTATTAGAATTGAAAAACGTAACAAACTGTAGATTTTTGGTCACCGATCCTTGAAATCAGCTGGTATTAAACAATTCAAGAATCAAAATTACTTGCAATTATTCAGTTTATAGATGCTATATTATTATTAAACCTACACTAGGTTTGAAAAAATATAAATACTTTATAATTTTCATTTAATTGTGAATCAAATTACTTCAAACAAATTTCATTGGTTCTAAATTATAATTATTAATCATTTAGAAATAGCAGTCTCTTACAGAATATACTTTTCTATCTGATTTTGTATGAAGAATATATTGTAAACTGCCCCAAATTTAGTTAATATGTTGAAAGGAATGGAAAATCTTTAAAAAAAAATGTTTCATTTGAGGTACAGAGCATCAAATGAACTTTTATTAATTTTTATGCATCACAATAATTATCTTAATTTTTGTTTGACTCAAGTTCTATATTAGTGAATTGAAGTATTGAGTTGCAATACATAAAGCTAAATTTTAGATTAAATAAATGCAAAACAGTTTAAGATTTAAATGAAAAGAAGACTTTCAGTAAACAGTGGTTTATTTTCAGTAAACAGTGAATTAACAGAAATCCTGTAAAAATGTAATCTTCTATTACTTCTTAAGGACATAGGAATTTAAAATTTGACGCATTTTAAATTTCATGTTTAAGCTTAGAACAAAATTCTTAAAATATTGCAAGTAATATAATTCTATAATTAATTTAAATTATGAATATCCACCTTTGAATAAATTAAAATAGACAATCTCAAATTGTTCACAACTGATAAAAATTTTCCTGAGCCAGATAATTCTTTAAAATTTTTTTTTTTTTTTTGGCATTGGTAATACACATAGCTAAAGAACTAAAAAGGCCTGTATGGAACAGATATATCATACTTCATGTAATCACTTAAAACAAATTCAAAAAGTGCAATTCGATTCCATAAGTTTTAAGTATTTTTACGATTGTTAGAAAAGATTTTCATTTAACTACAGTAACCTCTTGACATGTTATGCTTCTTGGAAGGGAAAAATGTTGTAGGGAGTAAAAGAGGGTCAAGAAAGACATACTAATTACAGAAATAGACATAAATAATGTCAAATCATGCATATTTCATTTAAAATTATTTTAAATGAAAAACTACACAAAATTGATGGTATAAATATTTAAAATATTACTAATGAGGTAGAATTTTTTTAAACAGAAATTCCTTTTCATCCTTAATTTTGAGATAACCAAAAGTTTAAGATAGGTTTTGAAACAATTTCTTTCATTGAACTGTCAATTTGAAAGAAATTATTGATTTTTGCTTCCAAAACCAAAAATTCTTCAGAAAACAAGATTGCTCTTTTCTTAAAGAAAGAATATAACAAATTGTTACTGTATATGGATAATATTCAATTTTAACTAATACAATGATTTATTATTTTAAAATCCAGCAATGCAGCCCAATTTTTTTCTTCAATCTTAAGTGTCATATTGCTTATTATATATGTGATTAATTTAATCTAAGAACATTTAAATGACACAATGAACAAGTATTGACATGGTAACATTCAACTACAAATGTTTGATCTTCACACATTTAGTCGATTAATATAGCATTAAATGGAACATTTCTTCATTTCTTACACAAAAATGAAAGGAGAGTACTTTCACAGTAATTTTTTATCTTTTCATTGTACAGCTTAAATTTTAATCTGGGACAATCTCAATTAACATTATGGGAAAACAAAATAACAAATCCATATAAATATATATTGCACATTTTCTTTAAGTTTTAGCATTAAATATTAAACTCCAATAAATAACTTTCCAACTAATTTTTTCTTCCTACGTCAAGCAGTGGCAATATCAGCCATGAGCCCTCTGGCAACCCAATAAAATTTAGCCTTTCATGGCTAAAAGACTTTCCAAATCATAGACAATTTAAAAGTACTACACATAATTCTAATTAAAGGACAACTGATTACTTTCAATGCCATATACATCAAATTTGGTACACTTCTACTTTGGAACACTATTGAAAACATAGGCTTTTACTTTCCTGTCTTCAGACCAATCTGTAGCACTTACGATCATGAAAATTGGCACACAGGTAGTCCTAAAAGTGCAGCTTGAAGCACTAATTTTAAAATTTAAAGTTTGTTTTCCTGCAATAAATGGATATGGACAAGGAAACACGTTCTACAGGTAACTGAAAGGATACAATGGTTCTTATTTTGGACGCATGTTTTTTTCTACAAGAATAGCTTAGTCACAAGGAATGCCATGCAAATAATTAAAATGTTCAATTTTTCATAACTTACATTTTGTAGTGGAACACGAAAAGCCCAAATGATAAACTCATTTATCATAAAAGTGTAATTTTGCTATTTGAGATCTGGTTTGATTTATCGAATTCAGTGTTTGTGTATTTGAGTTAACACAGGGAAATATTGCAGTCATATTTGAACATTACTAAATGTCTTAAATCCTTGTCGTCTTTATCTGTCTTTTTTCAAATTACTCTATTTCAGCTCAGGAAGCTGAACTTTGCACTTTTTTCGCAATTCAGAATTCAGCATTTACAGTCGGAATTTCGTTTCTGTTTGTATATGTCTTTGTCTTTTGCATATTGCAATATTTTATTCAGAAATTTAATGTATATATTTGCATCTAAAGTAAATTGTAGAAGCAATGAAAAAGTAAAAACGAAGTTAAAAAGCATTTTTGATACAGCTTAAATGATTGCACTTTTCTATGTTTGAAAAGTGATTATTCTACTTCACTTTTCAATCAATCTTTAAACATTTCAACACGAGCAACGCCAATTATTCAGCTAGTATAAGATAAATCATTAAGAAAAATAGAAAACTAACTATCTGACATTCCTTTTGGCTTGTGGACAGCTTGCAGCAAGGTAATGATCTCCCGACTTTTTTGTTCCATTTCTTTGACAATAACTCTTATACTCTGCAAATAAGTATAGAACATAGAATAACAAAGTAAGGCAGAAATTTCAAACAAAATATCACACATATTGTATTATTATATTATTACATATATTGTTATACATTAACGAAGTTGAAAACTTCGTTAAATATAGCAATGTGTTACATTGTGATTACAATTAAAATGAAACTTCATCTGAATAACTAAACTATCTAATGAATTTTATACTGAAATGTATGAATTTTAGCTAATATTCATAACAAAGATTTGAAAATTATTTTGTCCTTCCTAAGAAATATTTAAAGCTGAGAATAACCAGAATATTTTTTTAATATGTTCACAGTATGAGTAAATATATAAAGAAAACAAAGGCAAACATTAAATACAAAATCAATTTAATTACTCACATCTCGTATATTTTCTTCCTCCTCCATGTACTTTTGAAAAACTGAAAACACTTCTGAATAGTTTTGAGTCATGGCTGCAAAGAACATTCATGATAATTATACAAAACTCATGGAGGTATGTTTATAGCATTGTTTAAGTCAAATAGTTTTTCATTTCATAGTTTGTAAATTTTCAAATCAAACAGATATGTTACTAAATGAACTACAAAGCTACAGAACGTTTGATCATTTTTCAGTTTCTTTCTACTAATATCAGTCTAATATGATTGCTTACCCAATATTTAAAATAGCTTGGGATAAAGATTAAGGTTTACTTTAATTTTTAAAAGTGATGCTTTCATAAGCATTCATTCTCTGATTTAAAACAATTATGGGTTTATAAAAGGAAATGTAGAACAGAAATATCACACTGAGATCACAAAACGAACCAACAGTATTATTTTTAAATACAACCTACTAAGAATAAACCTGGGTCATTCTCCTAGAAACGTATATTTTCAGTACTGAAATTTTTAAAAAAGAATTCAAATTGTGGGTTTATAAAAATGTTTTTAAATTGCTACATACTTATTTAACATCATGCCAGTATTCACCAAGATCGTAAAAAAGTTGTTTCACTGAGGAAGAAAATTGCAAAATTTTTGCCTGTCCACAGACATGACTTTGTAATGGCATCTATTGTTAAGAACAGGTTGGTGCAACTTTAGGACTATGTCTTCTTTATCAACAATAGCAATGTCCTTATTTTTTGGAAACACAAAGGATTTTTCTCCAGACTTCCTTAAAAATGTAACATTATATTCTTCTCCACTAGTTGATTGAACAAGACCAATATAATGCCCGACACTATTTCTGGAAGTAGAAAATTTTACAATAAATTTGTTCTCCCTAACAGTTTCTGTAGTTTTCAGATGGTTCGTCTGTATCAATGTCTGAGTTGTATATATATATTTTTATCTAACCACTGATAGTAGATTACAATATCATTATCATTATATTCGTTACATTTGATTTCTATCTCTTTACAGTATACACACTTTCTCATCTTTAAAATTTTCATCCCAAGTTATATTTTTTAATACTTCATCAGTATTTTTCTTATTAATAATATCTAAAAAGCAAAACTTTTTTTACCACAAGTGACATGTCTGCATGGAGTTTAAAGAGGCATGCATCCTTATTTCAGCAATCTGGAACCAAAAGACAGAATGGTCTTAGTTTACACCCACACAGAAATACCCATGACTCGTTTCCTTATATTCGTCACAAGTTAAAATGAACTTTTGGTGCAAGCTTTAAAGGAATCATTTAAAAGTCGTTTTTGCATTTTGTTCTTATCTCTTGTAATAGTTTCTTTTTTACTATTTTCATCTTGCTCTAAAAATTTCGTAATGGCTATACAAGCTTTTAAAACTTTTATTACTGCTTCATTTCTATTTTCAGTTGGTGTGGATTTTGAAAATCTACGTGAGGTAATGGAAGTTAAGCTATAAGCAAACTTGTACTTTTTTAATATTTTACCACTGATCACTTGTGCTAAATACTCTGCTACACAATCTTTGACTAAAAAATTTAATTTATTATTTCTTATCTGTTTCTTAAAGACTTCACAGAAAATCAAATGCCTCCTAACTTCTTTAGAACAGCTGTCTCTTTAGCAATTCTTTGATGTTTTTCATTGGTGTTATTTTGCCAGTTGAATTTTGGATTCTAAGTAGCTTTAGTACTTATTCATTTTCCACTTTAACTTTTCATATTTCAGACCTTTCATTTCTTTTCTCATGGACTTCTTATTCCTCCTTCGTCTGTTACTTCCACTTCTCACACTTGGGTAGAAGACAGGGTAACAGGAGTAGAATGAGACTGATATGGGCTAGCAGGGAGGTGCACCGTTTTCTAGGTTACAAAGATTCCCATCTTTTCTTTTTACAGCAAGTTTTTGAACATACCTTCCATTATTTCGGATTTTCCTCTTTTCCTGATCTGGCATTTCATTAATACTTTTTCTTTGAGTTCCTTTCGTTCTCTACCCTTTTTTAACCTCCTAGAATGCTTCAGGATTTTGTTCCAATTTTTGTTGTGCTCACATGTTAATTTTCTTGGATTCCTTTATCTTAACCAAAGATTTGTCTAAGCTAGCTCTTTGCTCTCACCATACCCGAAAGCAATTAAGTATCTTAATAAACTACAAGATCTTCAATTTTAAATAAAATCCATTCAAAGCATTTAGGTTAGTAAAGTTAAAAAAAAGTAAGTTAAAAATACAATTATTTCAATAACGAAAATTTAAAACAAAAATTTTAATATTTTCCCTTTTGTTAAAAACATTAGCTCCATTTATATATAAGCTTAGTTAGAAGCTTTGTACATAATTGACCAAATATTAGAATGAATATAAACTAAACATGATTACCAAAGTTTGGGTTTTAACGTCAAAACAAATTTTTGACATGATGAACTTCTGAAACTTGTTTCAACTGCAAAAACTCCTAACTAATGTTTTAGAACAATATCAGAGTGACGGAGCAATATGTGTAGTAGTGGCCAAGAACAGAGGAATACAGCATACTTTAATTGGATGTGGATACTTAATTTGCAAACACAACATAGAATTTCAAAGTTTACAATGCACCGCACGACGCAAAACACGCATGACTTTACTTGCCTTTGTCACCAGAGTGTCTTGAAACACCCTTTCCTCCTTCTGTCTACCCCATTCTCCATCCCTGTTTTGGTACATGGTCTCCTGTCATCCAGACATCCTTAGTAAAATGGCATTGTATCCGTTACCCAGTCATCATGTCTGTAGACACAGCAAGTCCAGACATGATGTTTGTTTGATAAATTATTAGTGGATCATTAAATGTTAGGCATAAGTTAAATGATGCTGCTAGATTAAACTTGGTGCAACTAAAAAATTACATGTTATTCTATTTAATATTACTATTTCATAATATTTATCTGACCTTCTCTTGACTACAGAACTGATGGTATGATCTTTACATTGAAGAATTCTTCAGTGATCTATAAAAAAAATAACTACTTTGATACAAATTAAACTTGTACCTCATTGCTACATCCAAGATGGCTAACTGGCTTCTTCACAGGGAAGTATTCATCTGCAGCTGTCTATTGAGCTATTTAGCAACTATGAAATACCTGTCCATAGGCATGACTCAGTTTCTTTTTAGTGACACCAATTATTTTTTAAATAAAACCTAACTACTTGAGATTTATTTTCAAAATTCAATGTGGGATAAGTTTAACAAAGTATTGAGTAAAAAATAAATAAATTATCAAGAAAAATAATTTTACATCAACTTAATCGATGGTAAAAACTAGGTATGTGACAGGTCACGTGTAGATATGACTTGTCGATATTTTTTTCATGAAAAATTAATTTTTTAAATTATTTAATTAAGTACACATATTTTGTGAGAATATTACACAATATTCCCATTGTTACATGCTTTTAATCACAACATTACTTACATAAACATTTCATGACATTGTTTTGTACGTTTCTAGGAGAATGACCCACCTATATAGCTAAGTAAGGTGTATTAGATAAAAATCTGGGTCAAAGAATGTATTAACATGTCTTTTACACACAGTGGATTTTCCAATGCTATAAAACAGTAAGATGGTTTCATTGCAGAATTGCTGAAATGTTGCAGTTCACAATGAATACTTGTTAGTTTGAAAGGTACAACTTTGATAGACTTGAGGCTCTATATTTGGTGCACTTTTTTGGCATGCTTTTTAGTCAACAAGGGAGACTTTTTCCAAAAAAAAGTTTTATGCTCAGGTGAAAAGAACTTAAATATTAATAAGATAATTTGAAAAATAGAAAAATCTACACCATTGATTATTTTTACTACTGCTAGAAAAGTATTTACTTAGAAGAAAATGTTTTAACTTTTTCTGAAATATTCTTACAGAAATTGGTCCAATTTAAGAAATTTTTTGTATTAAGTCTTAAGAAATCAGGCTTTTAATATGAATGTTATAAAAGATCACATTTATTCTTGCCAATTTAAGTTTAAGCATGGTTAAATAAAAAAGATAATTTAACATTATACACCAATAAAATATATATAATTTGGAAAAGATAGTGCAATAGATAATTTTCAATGTCCATACAATTAGTTCATGGCTTTTAAAGCGATTCTAAAAAAAAAAAAAAAGTTTGTCAACATAGTTATTATTTAAATATACATTTTGCAGAGGTTCCACATGACAGATATGAATGGCAGTGTGTATGTTCTTTTTTAGTGCTCTGTTATTCTATAATCTATTATCTTTATTTGTCTAAAAAGAATAAGCATCAAAATGTTGATGACAAGTAGAGGTAAATATTAACATTATTCCATGATTTTCTCTCACATCAAAGAAAATTGGCATCATTTGAGAATTAATAAAAGCTGTACTAAAAGGAAATTCACAAACCATTTTCAATATTAACAAAGCAAAATTGAAAAGCGAACACTTTTTAACATACAATTGGAAAATATATAGCAAAGAGGTCCTTTTCTATATCAATTCCAGATGGAAAATTGTAAAGATTATTGGTAACTACAAGAAACAATTCAATAACGTTGTTCAGTTATTTCCGATTCTGCAGTTTTAAATACCAATGTATTCAAAACTTTTTGAGGAACCAGACACGACTTCTCGAATGCATTTTAAAAAGTTACAAGTTCGTATTTCAAAAAATAAATCGTCAAAAATACTTCGATTGATTACTATTCAAAAATACTAAATACCTGATTTGCAGAGAAGGAAAAATGTAGATTAGTTAATTTTACAGCTGTAACACGCCGCTAACAATAACGAACCAAGCAACGAAACAAGAACAAAACAACATGGAGTTGAGTTGCCGTCTGAGCGGTTGATTTTTAGTTCGTTTCCAATTACTTCAAACAAATGTTGGGACCACGTAACCCGGTTGGTTGTGTAACGAATTAGCAAACGGTGGGTTATGAGTTCAAATCCAACAAAAGACCGTCTTAAATAAGGAGGAGGGTGGTTCACATTGAACTGTCGTGGCCTCAAATGAAGGAATATCATGATGCCCCAACAGCTGGACATTAAGGTGCAGAAGGCACATTTCACAGAATTTCAAACAGATATTACTTCCCTGGATTGCGTAAATTCATCACTGATTATGTAAAAACCTGCCCCGAGTGTAACAGATTTACACCAAGCAATAAGAAACCTGCATGATTGTTAAGAACGCCAGTCTATTCTCAGCGTTTCGAAATCCTGGCGATCAACCTATTTGGTCTCCTCCCTGAATCATTGGATGGATAAAAGTGGATACAAAATAGACGCTATGGATACAACCATTTATTAATAATTATTTATATTCCATTTGTTTATGAAAACAAGGTACTTCAGAACGGAGACTCACGTACAGCGACCGTGCGGCGCCGTGGGGAACTGCGTTACAAATTGCACGCAAGTTGGACGTGCGTCACCCTAGCGGTGGTGTAGGCATGTGTGCACTACTCCATTGGATCTAATGTATCTCAGACCTCACTTGCGTTGCAGCAGCGGCGCCGCACGTTGAAAAACCGGATGTGTGCACCGGGCCGAAATTCGACGAGTGTTATTTCTGTACGTCCCCTTCACCAAGACACCAGACTCTACATTAGTTGTCGCGTAATTCCATAGCTTTCGAATGCTTCTGCAACCTTCACACCACGCAATCAATCCAAAGTTACACTGACCCAAACCTCGCCCAGTACCGTTGAATTTCGGCCTATTGTGAACCCCTCTCCTCCCGATCAGTGTGTCTGCGCATTCGGTCCGAAGGTCATGCCAGCTACAGAGATCATTTGTTTATACTACGCTAAATTTATCTTCTAAATGTTGCCCCTAGTTTTGAAATCATAAGACAAAATATTTGTAAAGCTCGAATTTTTCATGCGAACACTCCAGTACTATTCCCGTGCCCGCCTAGTTCGAGTTCAGGAATTAATCTCTCTTCTTTCGTCCCTCCAGTTGACACTGGGAAAAGTTAATAAATAGGGGGACCCCTGAAAAACCATCTGGATGGAGCAACTCGAGAGATTTTTCAGTTATCCTAGCCCTGAAAGGGCTTTCATTCCTTAACTGCAAGTAGAAATACATAACAATATATGCATCTGGACGGAAAGTTTACGATCTTGTGGATTCGCTTTACTAGCAATCCAGGGCCGCATATCATTCTGCTGGCCATAAATGGACTCCCGAGTCAAACGGTATGTCAGGATTTCAAGGAAAACCGAGATAAATTAGAATGGCATTATTTTGAAATTGCAACAAATAATGCTTGCGACATTATTCATAACGAGACTGTAAACAATAACAGCGTATTACAGTTCATGACAGCAATTGCCTCGACTAGACGACTTTCGTCACCTCGAAACCTGATGATTCAATATCGTTCGTGGAAACTTTTTTGAAGTAAAGCTAATTTGTTAATGAAACTATTTCTCAACGAAATCGTAATTGTCCTCATACTGTGTTTGCGTTCACCAATGATTTTACGTAAGAACTCGTGTCCAATAAATTTCTAAAGAATGTATTGCAAAACAGTGCAAGCAGAAGCTCCTCTGAAATTCAAAATTACAAAACCAAAGAAGAGATTTGTTAAAATTGCATATTTTCACAGCACCGACTCCTATGAAATTGACGAACTGTTCTGAAAATTAATCCTTTATCGTTCTTCCAAATCATAATTCCTCCACTTCCGGTTAAGGATAAAATCAAAATTATTCGAGAAAGTTCGCACACAATCTATATATGGACGGGTTAAAGTTACAATGGTGTAAGTCACTTTTCCTTTGTTTTCCAGAAATTAACATAACGCAAAAGGTATTGCAATAAATTCGGGAACAAAAATGTTGTATCATTATGTTATCATTATATAGGGGAATGAATATTGACTATAGAAGTATATTGACTAATGAAGCTCTGAGTTCCCGTTTTCTGTTAACAGATTGTCTTATCTAGATCTGATTTCCATGTCTAAGGATTTTTTTAAAATGATTTACTCCACTGTAACTTTAACCTGTCCATATATAAAGCAAAGTCGTCGTCTGTCTGTGTCTGTTCTCTATACAAATCTATACCGTTTGACCAATCCACACCCAATTTGGTACACATACATTTTGGAACCCTGCTGGTTGATTGGCTAACTCTTAATTAACCCCAGTTCTATTCGTCCTGGATGTGCCAGAATGGGCAAAAACAATTCAAAATCGCCTCAGAAAAACATTGAGCATAAAACGATTACTGTATGCAGCTCAGATTGTTTTACCACTGTTGAGCAAAAGTCAAGTTTTCCAATAATATTATTTTACCAGTATTACTCTAAAAAAACCCAATTTTTTCAAAAACCATATTAATTTATAATATTTATGTTTGAACTTACTTTTTATTTCTTCCCATGATGTAAATAATTTATAACTGTTTGATTGTTGAAGAAAGAGTATATAAAATATATTTAATTTTACATAACTACTTACTTTTTGTAAAGGAGCCATAGACATGAAATCTAAGTAGACTGAGCATCGTTATTGGGAAGAGCTTCAAGAAGAGTCCACAGCATGTGGATAGTAGCTACGCGAAAATTCTGCTTGATTGATTGATATGGCATTTTATCCCTCTTCTTGGCAACATGGCATCTATATATATAATTCTCTTACGTGGCACGCAAAAAAAGACGTTATTTGTAATCGCGTTTTGGCAACACTATACGATTGTTTGTTGATCGCGAAGTCTCGCGCATCGATTGAATTTATAGCGTTATCGGATAAAATTTTATTGAAAAAAAAAGGAAATTTTAATGAGCTGTTGCAGTTAGTTTATAATAGAAATCAAAGAAAGCGGAGGATCTTTTCAGGGCGATTTAAAAAATGGTCCTTTTCAGGGCCAACAATTATAGTTCAACAAGACGCTTGCACTACAACTTTCGGCAACAAACTCAATGAAAAAGTGTGGGTCGTTTGAGTGCTGGGAAAATGTACACACAAACAACATGCTGGGTATTCAATTTCCAAAGCAACGCTCACATTTCGAGTCAAATTTTGCACAAAGTTTTCATTTGAATTCTGATTTTAGAGATACTGCATAAATTTTTTCTGTAATACAGCAAATTTAGATTTGAAAAAAAAAATTTTGTAACATATTTTGTAAATAATCCCTTCTGCTAGGACACATGTCTTCATTGAGGCGAGCGAAGCGAGCATAGGTTCGCGCAGCGAACCAATGAGGATTGCGAAGCAATCCTCCGGGGGTTGGCGAGCGTTAGCGAGCAGGGGGCAGGCCCCCTAGTTTTCGTATAAAAAGCTAGGGATTAACGAATGTGTTTATTTCCCTTCTGAATACATCTTGAATTTGAGTTAAATGAGTTGTAGTGATTAAATTGCTCTCAGGTCCCGAGTCCAGATACCACCCTCCGGACGGGTTTAACCGGCCCTCAAACTGTGGGCCGTATCTGGTAAACATATACGCTCCTTTGTATATGTTTACCAGATACGGCCCACCGAATATTTTTATCAGACCAGCAAATCAGGCAATCCACATCAGTTTAATCAATCCACAATCCAGATACAGTCCTGGTCACATATTTATCGAGCCTTCCTACCACGTACGGCCCTCCAGGACAGGTTTACTTAGCCCACAGTCCAATTCCGGTCCACCAAATTTTTTTTTATTAAAACAGCAGACCAGATACCGGAAAGGTTTAATCTGTACGTTGTCCAGATACTGCCCTCCGGACGGTTTTACCTAGCCCGCAGTGCAGATTACAGTCCTCTAAATATTTTTATCTGGCCCTGGCCTTTCAAATCGGTTTACTAGGCCCGTAGTTGAGATCGGCCCAGTAGTACCGGATTGATTTATCGCTGGATTGTTACTTTTTGCTATTGTACCTGTATGTTAATACAACGTGTCAAAGGGGATTGTAATTAATTAACGTCCCACTGGAACACAACAAAAGGGGACTGGGGATGTTCATAAGTATTTCATTTTTCGTTAAAATTTTGTATAAGGTAGTTGTCCTAAACCCGAAGTTCCTTAATATTAATTTAATCTATATATATAATTCTCTTACGTGGCACGCAAAAAAGACGTTATTTGTTATCGCGTTTTGGCAACATTGTACGATTGTTTGTTTACCACGAATTGAATTTATAGCGTTATCGGATGAAATTTTATTGAAAAAAAAAAGACTTTTAGTCGAGCTGTTGCAGTTTATAATAGAAAATTAAAGAAAGCGGAGGATCTTTTCAGGGTCATTTAAAAAACGGTCCTTTTCAGGGCCAACAATTATAGTTCAACATGACTCTTGCACTACAACTTTCGGCAACAAACTCAATGAAAAAGAGTGTAAGTTACTCGAGAGTGCTGGAAATGTACACAAACAACATACTGGGTATTTAATTTCCAAAGCAGCGCTCACATTTCGACTCAAAATTTGCTCAAAGTTTTCATTTGAATTCTGATTCCAGGGTACTGTTTATATTTTCTGTAATACAGCAAATTTAGATTTGAAAAATATTTTTTTGGAGTATCATATTTTGAAAACAACCTTTTCTGCTAGGACACATGTCTTCATTGATGCGAGCGAAGTGAGCATAGGTTCGCTCAGCGAACCAATGAGGATTGCAAAGCAATCGTCCGGGGGTTGGCGAGCTTTAGCGAGCAGGGGGCGAGCCCCCTAGTATATTTAAACACTCTAAAACAAAAAAAAAGTTGCACATGGAAGGAATAGACCAGTATAAATGAAATTTGAGGGAGTGGTACATCTGCGTTAGAGATGCAAATGATCACATTTTCAGAATAGTTTGAGCATGCGCCCCGCTTAGGACAGATCTCAAACACGATGCATATCGGGGCATTAAAAGGACATCTAGTAGTGCAGCAAATTCATTTCGACTCATACTGGTGTGTTGGTTACATCGCTGCTCATTGAGTTATGCTTCGGAAAAAAGTTCGCCAGTAATTTACGAAACTGGGAGAGTTTGACAGAGGCCGAGTAATAGGCCTTCGATAAGGTGGATGGCTTAATCGAAGGATTGCGCAACATATTGGTTGTAGTGATATTGCTGTTGCGCGCTGTTAGAAGCGGTGGATACAACAAGGTACATGCCAGCGTCAACCAGGCTCAGGAAAGTCAAGAAAAACCGGACCGAGAGAGGATCGACGTGTTGTAAGATATGCGCGTATTGTTCCAACAACCACTGTTGCAGACATCCAACGGGCATTGGGAAGCTTTCTCGATCAGGAACAGCTACACTCTACGTTTATGAGCGATGGCAACGGCCTTGGCGATTTTTTTTTGCGCACTTCTAAAGTCGCCAAAGAAATAATTATTTCCTAACTCTTTTTCTGTCACAAATTAATTTCTTTTTACAACACACTTTGTAAACACATTTCAGAACGTTTTGAAAAGTATATTTTTTAAAAACTTTCACAAAAAGTAGTAAGCTTAAGCACATATCAAAACACATTTGTGAACCAGCAGAGAAACTAAGCTACGAATGTTGGGTAAGAATACCCTGAAACTTATCAATTACACTAAATACAGTTGGTTTGTTAAAAAAGAAAAATATTTACAAAAGAAAAAAAAGCAAGAAATAATACAACCTGATAACGTCAGAATTCTTTCGTAAAAAAATAATGAAAACGAAAATGGTCAAAAAATCAAAACTCTTAATCCTTTCGTGAAAACTATTATAATAAAATATAAATTACACAACTGTCAAAATACAAATAAATGGACCAATGGTATCACAGAAAAAGGACCAATGCAATCAAAGGATATTTTAAAAACAAAATAACCAATGGAAGGAAAGAAAAAATTTCAAACGAATCAATGAAATCAAACGACTTTAACGGATTTTGGAAGAACTTTCTAGAATATTCAAAATGAAAATTGAAAGTTTCCGTTTGCTGAGGTTGCCATGAAAACCACAACAACCGTAACGAAAGATGGGTTGCCTTAATTTATAGTAACTCGCTACTAGAAGTGCGCCAAAAAAATCGTCAAGCCGTTGCCATCACTCATAAACGTAAAGTGTAGCTGTACCCTCGATCATCCAATAATTGATCGCATCACTTGTCGATGGCTTCGAGACGTGGGACTAAACTCACGTAGACCGTTACGACGACTGCCTTTAACAGCATTGCATCGCCGTGTCGTTCCAGACGGGTGTCGAATGGCATCAAGTGGTCACTGACGAATTCCGCTTCTGTCTGGGCGGAGACGACAATCGAATCCGTGTGTGGAGGCAACTTTGTCAAAGCCAATATTCACGGTTTGTTTTACAGCGTCACACGTCCAGAAGACCTGGTGTCATGGTGTGGAGTGCAATTGCGTATGATGCCAAATCACATTTGGTATTCTTTACGGGCTCTTTGACAGGTCACCGTTACGTACAATAACTTTTACGGCCAGTTACACTCCCATTCTTGAACTCCTAGGTTCACCCGCTTTTTCAAGAATACAATGCTCGACCACATATTGCTGCCGTCTCTAGAGCTTGTCTACGACACAACAATATCTTACCATGGTCGGCCTACTCACCGGACCTGTCCCCGGTCGAGAATGTAAGGTATGTCATTGGACGAGATGTCACCACCACACGTACCACGTAATCTGCTGGAATTGCGTAATCAAGCAGTAATCTGCATAATTAAGCAGTATGCGATAAATTGTCGTAGAACTTCATAAAGAACCTGTATGACTCGCTACCAAGGCGCTTGGCATGCTGCATTAGGAATAATGGCGGTCATACACCATACAAAATACCACTTTTTTGAATTTTTCTCAATAAAGTTTGCATATTTGAGTCTCAAAATAAGAACCATTTACTCATTCATAAGCACTTTACCAACCTTGTAAATTTTATTTAACCACAAAATTTAGAAATGAAAAATTAATTCCGAGCGAAAGAAACCAAAATATCACTGAACGTTAAACACCAACACGAGTTTCAGTTCCGTTCCTGTTCGTTGAAAAATATCGTTTGTCCCAATTATTCGGAAATCGTTTATATTTCTTAAATATTAAAAATAAGATGCGAAATAAATGATGTTGTAGAAAATAAAATAAAAGAGTTGAAATTCCATAAAAAATAATTTTTTTAAAAATAATTGCTTTTTTCAGCAGTACTGGTACAACAATCCAAGTAACGAAAAAAAAACCATTCATTCCAGATTTTTCAAAACTATCAAACTATGGTCGATTTAAGTATAGTTACTCAGTTGTTTAAGCATGAAACTCATCTAAATATGAAAATAAAGAAATGTTTAATATGCATTCTCTAAACTAATATATGATGTATTAAATAAAGCATATTGTACTCAAATCTATGGAATAAAATTCATGTGATGCCTGTACAAACACAAAAGCGAACATAGAACGGGAAGACAGACAGACAGACTTCTGCAAATTCAGTCATTAAATGAATGCAAGTACTCACAGTATGCAAAGTTTCATGAAAACAAATCAAACATTGCGGACGTGCATTGCACACACAAACCGATGAACTGACAGGCACCAAACGTGTAAGACTTATTTGACATCAGAAGGGTCTAAAACGGATAGAAAACTTGAAATATGTGGAAAACATTCAATTTACAAACAAACACTCCATTCTTATTTATATAGATTATTTCAATGCAACAAGAGTTTAACTGTCATTAATAGGATTTTGTTGGACGAAGTGCATAGAGGCATTTGGTGGCGATCTTCGGCCATCGTATCGCCAGTCTCCTGGCTGCTGTTGTGGGTATGATTTCGTACTCATTCTTTTTATATGGTTTTGAAATTGTTTTGTGTGTTTGCTTCTTAATGGTGTTTGGGGGAGTGTATGATCATTTTTCCAATTTTCTTGCTTATTACTGCTCATAAGTAGAAAACATCTTTTGCGTTGTCTGGGTCAGTACTTCAACACCTTCATTTTCAAAAATAGCCAAAAAAATGTTTTCCATTACTTTTTCAAATTTTCTTTTTTTCCGGTATACATATATACACTGCTTGACAATTGCTAAGGAACAACGGATTTATGCAAAACTGCGATTCGGAAAGCCGCTCAATCGTAGAAAATGTAAGTGCAGAGGGTGCTGTACTGCAAGGTCTCTTATCAGTATATATATAAAAAAAACAGCGCACACGAGCTGTTTATTAATTGGAATTTCAAACAGTAAAGTATCTACAGAAAATCACGATTTAAGGTTTCGAAAACCGTTTAGATAAATTCCGTCTTGTGATGCAAGTATCAAGTGGAGAATGTCCGCAAGGCATCATTTGAGTGAATTTGACCGTGGGCGAGCAGTTGGGGAGGCTCGAAGCTGGGCAAAGTGTCACCCAGGTTGCCGCAGCAATGCGTGTCACAAAGCGTCATTTCGCAGAAATAAAGCTGGTGAAAATAAAGGATGGTGGAAATGCTTTGAGAAAGCATGTTGGTGGTCGTGATAGGATTACCACACAAGAGATGATGCACATATATCCCTAACAGCAATGAGGAACAAACATTTGTTTCGGGACAGATTGGTTCAAATATTGCAACCGCTATCGGCACTCGTGTATCTACCAAAACAATTTCTCGTCGATTTAATCAAGCTCTCTGTAGAATCCGGAATCCAATACCGTGAGAACAAAACAAGGGCACACTGGACACAGTGGATTTTAATCCATTAACACACTGGAAAATTACCCGGGCTCCACTGGACAGTCCAGTGAATATTAAATTTTGTAGAAAACAGGCAAGAATATATTTTACTAAATTATATTTATTTTAAAGCAAAATTCTTTTTAATAGTTCACCAAAGACATTTATTCAAAACTCAAATAGGGTATGAAAGGCTAAATCTATCAAGCTAACTATATACTTCATTTGCATTGGTTATATTTAAAGGTAACTACGTTATCTACCGAGGCCGTGGTAGTCCGGTTGAAAAGTTACGGATTAGGAAACGGAGGGTTGAAGTTTGAATCGGACCATAGACCGTCGTGTACAAATGAAGCTGGTGCACGCTAAATCTGTTGTGCCCTCAAACCTGATGTTGGAATGGAGTGGAAGTTTGGAGAGTGGGGTGACAGCTCAGGTGTGACCTTGTCAGCCAACCGTGGTTCAAAATTACGTGGTCTTGTCCTCGGATCCCTTCGGTTTTCATCTAGCAAGAGCACACACTCTGTATAACTGGAAATACAAATAATTTTCGTCTTCCTGTAGTTTGTTTACCCTGATAAACGGTCTCATGATTTGACAAACTATAGTTACTTATTTTTTGTTTATTCGTTGTATAATTTGAAAAAACGATTTTTTAAAGGCTTTTAACTTCAAAAGTTTCTGAATTAACTTTTATCCTTATAGAATGGTCTTTTGCTACATGGAAGCACGAATTGAAAAAATCAAGGTATCAATAAAGATTTTGGCATTACAAAAGTTTCTGTTTCAAATAGGTGGAACATAATGTGAAAAAAATATTAACATTATCTCGCTCTTTCCAGTTCTATTGTAAAAAGGAGCTAATATATACACGCAGAATAACAGATATCGACTCTTAGTTTAAATTCTATTAAAAATAATTGTTGGAAATCTGAAGACTTCATTCCAAAGTAAGTATACAACACATCTCAACTATCAATTGTTTTAGATATTTTTGTTTATTTTTATAACAAAATAAATAACGTATCATATTAATTATGTATTTATTATTTGTGTGGTAAAAAAGGGTGCACATGACCCGCCTTCTTCCCAATCCGGCCCACAATCCTAAGACGTTGTGTACAACTGCTGTTAATAGTAATAAGGGAGTATGTACAGTGTAGTATCTAACGGTGATAACATATTACTGTGCGTTGCGTATCAATTAAACTATTACTTTTGCGTGTATTACGGACACAATGTTATGTGTATAAACACAACTGCAACAAGGAAAACTGCATTGCCCAATTTCCTCGATTTCACGCATTTACAGGTGATAGTGATCACAAACTGTAATGAAGTCACCAGTAAGGCGATAAACAATTCAATCCGGCAAACCTTCAGGGTTGATGGAGATGCTATGGGCTTTTTAGGAATAATCCTGTAAAATTATCAAATGTTAATCATGAAGCAGCCAAAGGACTTACAAGTTTCTATCATTGGAGGTGGACTGGTAAGTTTGATTAAACCCATTTTCATAAATTCAAAATTAACTTTCTTTGTATTTATTCATTTATTAAGGAGAGGTAGGTCGGTCATTTAATTAACGTCGCACTGAAGCAACACAGCGATTCACTAATTAAGAAAAAATTAGAAACCTTTAAAAATGAGTAAATAAACTCGCGGAAAGTTTGAAATAATAACATTAGTATTTATTATAATTAATAACATTAGGGGGTATTTATTAATACAAAATGAAAAGGCATTTGTGAAATGAAATTCTACTTTCTTAATAATGAATTATATATACATTTTTGGTAATTTCAAGGAAATTTTATATTTGTAAAATTAAGGAATAATTTCAAACTGGTTGTTGGTATCTGGATGAATTACTTAAACACAGTAACTTTTAGTATGATTTTCTAAACTTTTAGAAAATCGAAATTCTTAAAGCCTTTTTCTCTCTACTTAGTTTCTTATACACTTAATTTAGATTTTCTTTGTTAATAACTGTTGTTTCTAACTTTATGAAACATCACAAATATATATTATGTAAATTAACTTAATGTTCGATTTGTCAGTATGCATAAGTAGAATTGATGTTGTGCATTTTGACCATAGTGCAATCTAAGATGCTTAACCATGTCATCTAACAGAGGTTCAAAATAACAAGATGTTGTCCTCCAAACATACCCTTCGGGATGGATTGCCAATAACCCTGTGCAACTCTAATTCAACTACTTAAACCCTTACTTTTTGTAAATTAATTTTATTTAAATCTGTGTATTATTTGGACATAGATTCACCAGACCCCTCCCTAAAAAAAAAGAACGAAAAAGATACCTGTGATAAATGTTTGAACTTCGGCAAAACCTCATTGTATCGCTCATTCTGCTATATAGCTCTTTTTTCTTGGAGCATCTACAGGTTAAGGGCGTCCATCTGTATGTGATTGGAGAATGTTTGAATATCCTACACCGAGCTGCATTTTCTGAGAATCTGTGTTTATATTAGTAATCGCATTGGATTGGATTTTATGGCGCAAGGCACTAAGCAAGACAAGCAGCTCCAGTGTTAGTATTATGTTGGGTTTTATGGAGTAAAGGGCAATGTTTTCCATGCTGCGCAAAAATCTGCAATTTTAAAGTTTTTGTTCTGAAATTTTTTCTGTAGGTATACAACATTATATTTTGAAATTATAATAACTATTTCATATTTTCAAAACTTTTAAATTTTATTTATTAAAATTAAAAAATATCAAAATTTTGACGTTGGGCAAAATTGATCTATCGCAAAATATTTTATAACAAATCACTTCGTTTTTGCACTAATTAACTTATAAGAGTTCATTCAATAAATTGTCTTCGTGATTTTTGGTTAAAACAATTAGGAAAATTTAAAAAACTATTTGTTCAAAAACTTTATAAAACCTATAGTATAAAAAGTTTGAAAAATTATAGAAAAAAAAACTTATTTATATATATATACACACAATTGCTGAATACAAATTAAAGAAATATATTTGAAAAGTAAATGCTGAAAATTTCGTTCATTTATGGCAAGTAGTTCTTAAGTCATATCAATTTTTACTAGTGAAATCCCATTTTACATAAAAGGAGAAAAAGAGCTTTTAAAATTATGAAGGCTAATTGGATTTGCAGCTGTCATGTTTACAAAAAGTTGAATATTTTCGGTTTTACGTATGGTAGAAACAAAATTAAGGTGTCATTTTATTCAGAAAAATCTATATTATTTTTTAAAATAATAAAAAAAAATTTGGACTTTTTTTCATGTTTTGAGTTTTAAACCCCCACGTTTCCATGATCAAATTATCTATATTGGTGTTGAACTGTGTCATTTTGCGCAGTGGTTTCCGTTCTCTTTTTGGGGACGTGGTAGCCCTGGAAGAGCATTGTATTAGCAACCGGAATGTCGCGAGTTGGAAACTAGATAAAACCGAAGAGTATCGTGTGCTTTAAATCGTGCACTTTAAATATGCCATGAACTCAAATGTTCTTACGTTGACTTGGAGTGGACGTTGAGAGAGTGGGTTGCCAAATCAAATATGTTAATCTAGTAATCTGACCGCGGTTCAAAATGACAAGGTGTTGTCCTTGATCTTTACCTTCGGGATTGATCCCTGACCTTCGCCAATCGCGCGTTGTGTTGCTACAGTTTACTCATTCTGTTTCATGTTTCATTAGTTCTAGATATTATCTGTTTGGGATAGGTTTGCTACAACTGTCGCGATATGTTACGAATTCGTCAACTACAGATTTCTCATCATACAGATTCTTTCCTAATACAGATTTCTCCGACGTGTGAGGTGAGCCAATGTTCGGGTGATAAAACAATGCTCATTAACAGCTGAACCAACACGCTGAACCAAGGAAGCTGGTTTATGTTAGTCCATCAAACAAATATGATAGGGATAATATTTACACTTTTGTAATGGGCGATGGGAAACACATTACTAAAATATCTTAGCATCTACAAAACACTTATGTAACAGGAAAACGAACTTAGGAGAACATTTTCTCGGAAATTATTCAATAAAATAAATTTATAAAGTAAAAGCCAAAAATATCGACTAGATAATAAGATTGCGTTTGTTTGTCAATTCAAAACGTAATGAATTGCTTATTACAAGCCCCGGTTTCACGAAAATTATTCTGGTTTAGCGAAAAAATAAGAAAAAGGTTAATAATAATAGTCGACCAGCTATTTTTAATTTTGTTCATCTCGTGACACAGAAAAACTAATGACTAAAATTCTGCGGCACAAAAAAATGTACAATACATTTGGAAGTTTTGACAAAGAGTAGGTGAATAATTTTGATTGATTTCCAAAAGAATTTTTTGCAATTACCTATCTTTTGTGCTCCACAATGGCTTTAAAAATATTTTTGAAACCATGCAATAAAAATTAGTATTTAAAAATTATTTGCACGGGTGTTACTTCTAAAATTACCAGTAAACAAACACACTTGTCAAAAGTTCAAAGTATAAACTGTTGAAACGAAGTAAATCTTGCAAAATTTAAATCGTTTCACCATCTGTTAGGCACACTATTTGAAAATTGCTGTATAGACGTGAAATATAAGTAGATTGAGAATTGCTATTTGAGAAGATTCAAAAAGTATTACCAACATGTCGACTAGTAGTCACGTGACTGTTCTGTGAAAAATTGACGGTTGGCTAACTCGGCATCTTATCCTCGGATCTTTCCATTTCGAGATTGATCCCGGTCCATCGCCAATAGTAAGTTTCGTTGCTCCAGTGCGACGTTAATTCAACTAAGTACCCCTGCTGCCCTGGTCTACTCTTAAATAGAGATAGAGAGATGAAACAACACAAGAAACCAAAATTTGTTTTTGTTTTAGGTAGGATGTTTGTGTTCCTGTATATTGGGAAATCGTGGTATTCGGGTAAAACTCTACGAATCAAGAGACGGTAAGCTTTACTTTTTAAGACACAAATCAACTTGATGTATTTATTTTATAATTAACAGTGACTATAATTAAAAAGCTAATTATCAAATTTTATGTGACATTACTTGGGTAACCTAGTAAAATGAGTAATGAAACAAAATGAAGATATACAGTTATTCGTCAAGCACAGTGGTTAACAACGGGGGCGGTACCGCCATTACCAGTACTACTTCATTGCATTTTTTTAACATTTTTTGCTGCATAATATGTAGCATATTATTAGGGTTTTTACTTTATAAAAATCCGGTCTCTGGTTATAACTAACAACTTTTATTTCTAACATTTTTGGATGCAGCTAAATAAATTTTTATAATTTTCATATTTTTACAACATTTTCTCACTGTTTTAGATATTGTTTCCATGGTTAGGCATTAACGTATTTTGAAACTATGTTTTAAAATTTAAATTTACATAATTTAAATAAATTTACATAAAAATTTAAATAAATTTACATAAAAATTTAAATAAATTTACTTAAAAATTTAAATAAATTTACATAAAAATTTAAATAAATTTACATAAAAATTTAAATATTTTTTTACAAAAAAATTTCTCTGTTGCAAATTTCTCTTTTAATTTACATGAATTTAAATTAAAAAATTATTCAAAATTCAAATAATTAAATTATAACGGCGACGGTTGGTCCTGTGGTGGCCACAGCAGATTTTTTCCTTGTTTTTATTTTTACAGATAGACCCATGTCGGTTTTAAAGAAAAATTGTCGACAGTATTATGTCGAATATTTGAACTATGGATTTATTCAGGCACACCCTCAAACAAGACCTAATGTGCCTGATTTGCAAGAAAGTTTTCTCAAATGAAGCCATGAAACTTTCACGATTAGAAGAACATTTGACCAATATACATCCTGACAGAATGTATAAAAATTTATCTTAATTTCAAAAGCTCAAAGAACAACATTCAGACGTTACTCGTAGCCTATTGGATAACAGCCATCATGGCGTTGCCTGTGGTGTTGGTTTGTTTCGCAAAAACTATTTAATTTAACCGTAGTCAACTATTTAATTTGACATTTTAAGATGATGTGTGTTACTTGCCATCTCACTGATCTAAATTCGGAACTACAAGGCAAGAATAAATTATTTCCTAGCTTAGTAAATAGCATCAATTCATTTAAAATGAAATTAAAACTGTTCATCTCTCAGTTAGAAAATCAGGATTTAAGTCAATTTCCACACCTGAAAGGGCAGAAGGAATGAGCTGCGGATAATAGCAATTTAACCAAATAAATTGAAAGTTGTTGAAAGGGTCATTTGAAAGTCGTTTTCATAATTTGGCTAAAGAAGAAAACTGCATGCTCGCATTTATAAACTTATTTTCACCAAACGCAATGATGATGCCTAGTAACATACAAATGGAACTTATTGATTTGAAAACAAATTCATTATTGAAAAAGAAATTTGATGAGTTTTTTTCAGATCAAAATACTTACCCTGTAGATATTTCCAGAAATAAGAAAATTTGCAAAAAATTATGTATGACGTTTGGGAACGACATGCAGATGTAAACAAGCATTTTCATCCATGAAATTTATTAAAAGCAAAACGAGGTCATGAATGAGACTGATTCAAATTTGAAGAATTCTCTGCTGCTCTCAGTAACAAATTTAACACCAAACATTGAAAGACAAGAGAAATCCAAGCTTGCTCAAAAGTCTCAATGCTGGTAATTAATGTTTACGTCCTGTGATAGATATTGTTTTATGAACCATATTTAAATCATTTAAATGTTGAATATGTCTATAAACATAATGTTATTAAAAAAGGTTATTAAGGTTATGCCAGGGGTGACCATGAATGTAAGAAGGTAGAAAATGTACTTGATTTGTATGGCGCATCTGAACTCGTATGTGAAAAAATTGACGCATAGTATGTAAAAGGTTGAACAACCAGGTCTAGCAGAACACCTGTTTATCCATCCCACAACCTTAGTCAGGTTTCGTTAGAAAACGTTATAAAGAACAATAGATTATACTATAGTTGGTTAGTTATTTTTGTGTTTTACAGAGGCCACTATTAGGCCGAGTTGCGTCATACACAAGACAACGCCAAGTAAAAAATGTCGCGAAAGGAGAAAAAAGAGTGATTGGGCAGAGTAGAGGGATGAAAGCATAAAAAGATCTCTCGAGTATTCCAGGAGAGCGACCACTGTGACTGTTGACGACTGTACACCCCGTGGGAAAAGAAAAGACCAATCGGGTACTTCGGGCTCGTGGAGACTGTACACACCTAAAGGAGACGTGCTTCTGAGTGTACCCAGAGAATAATGTATTTTAAAAGACTAGGGGGCCCGCCCCTGCTCGTCAACCCTTGGGGGATTACTTCGCAATCCTCATTGGTTCGCTGCGCGAACCTATGCTCACTTCGCTCGCATCAATGAAGACATGTGTCCTAGCAGAAAGGATTGTTTACAAAATATAATATTCAAAAAGATATTTTTCAAATCTAAATTTTTTGCTGTTTTCAGAAAAGATATATACAGTACCTCTGGAATCAGAATTCAAATGAAAACTTTGAGCAAATTTTGACTCGAAATGTGAGCGCTGATTTAGAAATGGAACACCCAGCATGTTGTTTGTGCGTTCATTAACCCCAGCACTCGAGCCACCGACTATTTTTCATTGAGTTTGTTGTCGAAAATTGTAGTGCAGGCGTCTTGTTGAACTATAATTGTTGGCCCTGAAAAGGACAGTTTTTTAAATGGCCCTGAAAAGATCCTCCGCTTTCTTTGATTTATATTATTAACAGCAACAGCTCGACTAAAATTCATTTTTTTTTTCAATAAAATTTCATCCGATAGCGCTATAAATTCAATTGAGGCGCGAGGCTTTGTTTTAAACGAACAATCTTACAATGTTGCCAAAACGCAATAACAAATAACGTCTTTTTTGCGTGCCACGTAAGAGAATCTATATATACTAGGGGCCCGCCCCCTGCTCTCTGACGCTCGCCAACCCCTGGAGGATTGCTTAGCAATCCTCATTGGTTCGCTGCTCGAACATTGCTCGCTTCGCTCGCATCAATGAAGACATTATTTACAATATATATTCCAAAAAAATATTTTTCAAAAATAAATTTGTTGTACTACAGAAAAATTATACAGTGCCTCTAAAATCAGAACTCGAATAATTTGGAATTCAAATGAAAAATTTGAGCAAATTTTGACTCGAAATGTGAGCGCTGTTTTGGAAATCGAATACCCATGGTGTCGTTTGTAAGCTGCAATAGTTCGACTAATTATTAATTTTCTTAAAAATTTTTTATCCGATGCCGCTATAAATTCAATTGAGGCGCGAGGCTTCGTGGTAAACAAATAATCGTACAGTGTTGCCAAAACGCGTAAACAAATAACGTCTTTTTTGCGTGCCATGTAAGAGAATTATTTATATAGATAAAATTCAAATACCACTCACTCACTGATTCATTGACTGACTGATTCATTGACTGACTGATTGACTGACTCATCACTGTATCTCAAGAACTACAAGTCCTAGGAAGCTGAAATTTTGCAGGGTGTTTCTTCTTATACCGTAGGGGTGCACTAAGAAAGGATTTTGAAAAATTCGAATCCTAAGCGGCCTTAAATTGCTAAGGCGGCTTAGGCCTAAGGCTTAAGCCAAAAGCAATTTGAAATCGCCATAGAAATAACATTGAGTATAAAACGATTGCTATACGCATCTCAGATTGCTTTACCAGTGTTGATCGAAAAACAATTTTCTTAAAACAAATTAAACTGTAATGTTCATGTTTGAACTGAATTTTTACTTCTTCCCATGATGAAAATAATTTGTATAAATATTTGATTGATGAAGAAAGAATATTTAGAACATTTAATTTCATATCTACTTAAATTTTATAATGGAGCACGAAAAGCCCAAACGATGAACTCATTGATCATAAAAGCGTAATTTTCCTACTTGGTATCTGGCAACCTCAGAACTAATGTTTAATTTTTTTAATTTGATTTATAATTCTTTTTTGGGGTATTTGAGTTGAAAACGAGATGGCTGCGATCATATTTGAGGATTCCCAAGTATTATAAATATGTGTTCTCTTTTGCTTATAAATCACTGTCTTCATCAATATTGTTGAAGCTTTTTGTCGAATTGTTTTCTTCAGAATATATTCAGGAAGTCGAAATTCAACACGCTAGAACAGATATTTTTTTCAGAATTCTGCCTTTTTTAAGAATCGGAATTTTGTTTCTGTTTGCGGTACAGCTACACTCTACGTTTATGAGTGATGGCAACGGCTTTGGCGATTTTTTTGGCGCACTTCTAAAGTTGCCAAGTAAAGAATTATTTCCTAACTCTAATGTCACAATTTTTTTTTCTTTTTACAACTCACTTTTTAAACATATTTCAGAACGTTTTAAAAAGTATATTTTTAAAAAACTTTCACAAAAAGTAGTAAGTTTAAGCACATATCAAAACACATTTGTGAACCAGCAGAGAAACTAAGCTACGAATGGTAAGAATAACCTGAAACTTATCAATTACACTAAATACAGTGAGCATGTTGAAAAAGGAAAAAGATTTACAAAAGAAAAAAAGCAAGAAATAATACCTGATAAAGTCAGAATTCTCTCGTAAAAAAATAATGAAAACGAAAATGGTCAAAACAAACAAAACTCTTAATCCTGTCATGAAAACTATTATAACAAAATAAAAATTCCACAACTGTCAAAATACAAATAAAAGGACCAATGGTATCACAGAAAACGATTTAAAAGGACCAATGCAATCAAAGGATATTTTAAAAACAAAATAACCAATGGGAGGAAAGAAAAAATTTCAAACGAATCAATGAAATCAAACGACTTTAACGGATTTTGGAAGAACTTTCTAGAATATTCAAAATGAAATTTAAAAGTTTCCGTTTGCCGAGGTTGCCATGAAAACCACAACAACAGCAACGAAAGATGGGTTGCCTTAATTTATCGTAACTCGTTACTAGAAGTGCGCCAAAAAAAATCGCCAAGCCGTTGCCATCACTCATAAACGTAGAGTGTAGCTGTACCCTGTTTGCATTAGTGTTCCGGTATATTACCTATACCAGAAATATTATTTAGGAGTTGGATTTTATTATAATGATGAAATTCAAAATATCTCATACTAGGTGAAAGAATGGTACAATGAAACATATTCATAGGAAAACTAAGTGCAAGACTATCCACCGAAAATTCGCCATTTTTTGTTGAAATTTAATGCACGGGAATATTCGTATAGTCACTCGAAACTTAAGATCAACTTCAGCAGAAGTGTGACGAATATGAAATGGATTATATGGTTGGATACAACATATATATGCATATTTGCGTCCGAAGTAAATTGTAGAAGCAATGGAGAAGTTAAATTGGTATTAAATTTTTTCCCCCGTGCACTTAAATGATGCTAAGATTCTTTTATGAAAAAGAATTGATGATGACTTTTCAATCAACATATTATTAATTCAACCCGAGCAAAGCCGGGTCTTTCTGCTAGTTATATATATATAGATGAACTTCGTGACAAATTGAAAGTCGGAAACCATTTTTCTTGATAGATCGGTTTTCGTTTCTCAAGTTAGGTTTCGTTGTTTTATTAGAGTCGCGCAGCCATAGTTTTATTTCCAATGTAACTCGTATCTGTGAAATTCGTGCACATCTAAAGGCGGTATAACCCTGAGTGATAGAGTATATTATGCTTCTTCTCTTCTTGGTTGGCTTCCTTACCGGAGGTAACACAGCAATTCATTTTCCAGATATCCGGCAAAAGAAACTAGAACTGGATCGTAGCATAAACCTCAATCTCTCAGAAAGAGGCCTCTCCTCTTTGCGTCTTGCTGGCCTGGAAGATGAGGTCTTGCGATTTGGGGTGCCGATGCGAGGCAGGATGGTCCACTGCAGGAAAGGTGGAACTCTGTTTTATCGATATCCTTGTGATGGACAGGTAAGGAAATGACATATTTTATGCTTAGTATGCGAGTCAAGCGACTGAGAGAAATTCTCTTCCCAAAAGCGAAGAAATGTCGGTTTGAAGGAACTATACTCTATAACAAAAAAAATCGACGCACAATGAAGGAATCATCCGATTGCTTTGAACTTTCGTATGCAAAAATGTTTTGACCAAATATGCAAATGATTAAAATTTGGTGTCCAATGAATAGTGCGATCTCAAGCGCATCGGAACTGCGCATCCAGCAGATATATATAAGTAGTTGTTCTTGAACTGTTGCTAAAAATTTCTGCTGCATTGCGATTTAGGATACCTTTTAACGACTGAAAAAATGCCTCGCCGCAGGATTCGAGCTCATTACGAGCAACTTTCAGAGTTTGAAAGAGGTCGTATCATTGGATTGAAAGAGGCAGGTTGGGCAATTCGGAGAATCGCTCGTCATGTGAGCCGAAGCGATGCGGTGATTAGAAGATGCTGGTAAGAGTGGGTGGACAGTAGCAGATTTCAGCGTCATGATGGTAGCGGTCGACGTAGGGCCACAACAGATCGCGAGGACAGAGTGATTGTCAGATCAGCTGTCACAGCGCCTGATTCATCGCTATCAACCATCAGTCGTGCGACCCACACACGAGTGTCCACCATGACCATTCACCACCAGGCTGAGAGAGCGAAATCTACGCTCGTACCGACCGTTACGCCACATGCCACTCACGCCTGCACACTGTCGAGCCAGATTACAGTGGTGCTTGGCTCGATCAGGCTGGAATGATGCTGACTGGGGACGTATAGTCTTTAGCGACGAATCCCGCTTCCAACTGTGTCCTGACGATCATCGAAGACGTTTCTGGAGACGCCCAGGGCAGCGTGCCGATCCTGCTTTCACTATTGCACGCCACACGGGCCCTCAGCAAGGAGTTATGGTATGGGGTGCCATTTCCCTTGATAGCTGGACCTCTTTGGTTGTCATTAGAGGTGTGACGTAATAACTATTACATCTAGTCCATTTCTATTTTGAACATCTATTTATTTACAAGACAGAACACTGACACAAAGACGATGAAACACAAAGAGAATGGAATAGGTTCATTCCAACGTGGTCTTTCTGCGATCACGTTCCAAGCCAATCTGACGAATTCCCCATCGGTTAGGGAAGACGCGCGTTACAAATCCCCTTTCATAGGGATTATCTGGAGATCTGTGGCTAAGTTGCCACAAGAGATACACTTACTGCACAGCGGTACGTTGACGACATTCTGAGACCTGTTTTGCTACCGTTCCTTTAGCAGTACCCTGGGCTTATTTTTCAGCAAGACAATGCCATACGGCACGTGTTGCTATGAACTGTCTTCAAGCTTGTCAAACACTTCCTTGGCCAGCCAGATCACCAGATCTCTCTCCCATCGAGCATGTCTGGGATATGATGGGAAGGCAACTGCATTCGGTAGGGAATCTTGATGACGTAGTCCGACAATTGGAGCAAATTTGTCAAGAAATACCGCAGGAGACCATCCGGGAGCCTTATCGGTCTATGCCACGCCGTGTGGCAGCTTGCATCCAAGCGGGTCAGCACCTTATTGAGCTCGTTATTGTTATTCTGAAATAAATCATTCAATTGTTCTGAAATTTTAATCATTTTCTATTCGGTACATAATTTTCCTATCCACCAATTTTTGTCTCCATCGGACAGCTCCTTCTTGGTGCGTCGATTTTTTTTTGTTATAGAGTGTATTTGTGTCACTCGTTGAATTACACTTACGTTGCGATAATCATCTGGATCTTGTAAGGAATGTCGAGATGGATCAAGGCACACAGACGACGCAAGGAATAAGTTAGCAGAGACTTTACCAAACCGTGCCGCAAATATTTGGAAAGGTTGTGTCAGAACACAGCAGCAAGGTTTGATGTGAATACATCTCGTTAGTATGTATTATTAACGCATAGTATTTATATTCGTGTTGTACATAAAAGAAAGACAATTCAATGTTTATCGAAAGCTGACGAGTTGCTCTTACTTGTAAACTATGCTTGATTTGTGGCTGACTAGCTTTTCGATCGATTGGTGAATTTTTAAAAATTTTCAACTTTGATCCAAAGTTTTGCAACCAACAGAGCGTTTAATTTCACATGTAGTCTTAAAAGACGAACATATTTCCACGTTAGTTTTCGTTTGAGATCCATTTTGACGTCGCAGCGCTTCGCAATCCCGATATGGCAATTTTGCGCAGCGGAATGATGCGCAAACGCGTCTTCCCTTATCGCTTATCGCGGTCACAAGTCTTCGTTCTCTCAGCTATCGAAGGACACGAGGTTGGTTTGATTCGTGTTTATACAATGGGCGTTCCATAAAAATTGAAAGTAAAATCATAAAAAAATCAAGAAATGTATTTACAGAAAAAAATACATCCTTCTTTTTCAAACTACCTTCCCTCAGATGATATGCAATAGTCCCATCGTTCAACCCACTCTTCAAAACAAGTAGAGGAGCCTTTTTCTGAAAGGTTCTTCAAAGGACCCTGCACTGCTGAAATAATTTCAGAATCTGTATTAAATTTTCTTCCACGGAGCTTCTCTTTCTACGTCGGAAAGAGCCAGAAATCGCATGGTGCGAGATCTGGACTGTAAAGGGGATGTAGCATGATTTTAATATTGCATTTACTAAGATATTGCTGAACAGAAGTAGCGACATGAGGGCGAGCATTCTCGTGATGTAAAGCCCAATTCCCTAGCAGTTCATGTCACTTTCGGAAATGTGCTGTCGTAAAATTTTCAAAACTGAAATATAATATTCACCATTCAAAGTAGTTTTTGGAGGCACAGCATGCTGATAGATTACACCTTTATGATCAAAGAAAATAATCACTATGACCTTTCCAGCAGTTTTGATTTGTCGAATTTTTTTCTTAGGCGGAGAATCAGTGTGTTTCCAAACACTTGTTGCAAACTTGGTAATGGGATAAAAATGATAGACCCAAGTTTCATCACCTGTTATTATAGTCTTTAGGAAATTCGGATGATTTTAAAGCGTCTGTTTCCACTTGCAACATTAGTGAATTCTTGCATTTGTTCTTTAGTAAGGTGATGAGGGACCCATCTGGAACAAACATGGCGAAGCTGTAAATTGTTGCATATAATGCGAAATATCGACGTTTTCGAATTGTTGGTTGATGCCGCTATCTCCTCACATGTCATTCGCCGATATTTTTGCAAGATTGCCCACAGAGTGTTTACATTTCGATCATTCACAACACTTTCTGGTCGGCCAGGCTTAAGAGCCAGATCTGCAAAAAAAGTGCTTTTTTTCAAATCACCATGCCATTTAAAAATCGTAGACTCACTAAAACATTTGTCTTTGTAAGTTTCTTTCATTAACTTAACTGTTTCTGGAGCTGTTTTGCCCAAACGATAGCAAAATTTTATGACAGAACGCATTTCGTTTTTTAACTTTGAATTACTCACCTCCACTTTTGTAGGGCAAATAAAAACAGTTCTTTAAACAAGCTCGAAACTAGGAATATAAACTCGTCTGCTTCGTTTAGAATATTTATAATTGTACAGTTAACAGTTTGAAAAAATCGCCTGCACTTTTATTGTTTAGTTTCGCGGTGTTGCCACTACGTAAAAAATTCACTCTCAGTTCTTATGGAATGCTCTTTGTAATATAGAAATTATTTTTAACTCTTAACTGCTGTGTCACAAACCGTCTCGTAACTAGTGTGGAGGGGTCTCTCAGACCTCGCTCACTAAAGTGATTATAAAGTTGACTAATATATTAATGAAAGATTCTTTCGATAATTATTATTTATACATTTTAAATTCAGATAAAATTCAATTCTTTACATGAAATACATTTTACATTATTATATAAGTTAAGTAGATTCCATGTCTGTTAATTCTCAGCTTTCTGACCAAATTTTGTAGGATGTTTCAACCCTGGAAACTGTAAAACTATGTTGTGTTTTGGTGTTCTAACGGCACGATTAGGTCCCCCCCCCTTCCCCCCGGGCATCCCATTTGAAGTTATTCTTTCCGTAGAAATATTCTTCTTGTGAAGACGCACTTGAAATGTCTTCACCTTTATCAGTTCTAAATTTCCGAATCGTTTCGTGTTCGCTTTCAATAATATTATCCGAAATTTCACTGTTCCAGTACTTTATTTCCGACCAATTATCAACAATATCCTGAATTTCTTTTTGTGTAAGATACACAGGTCGTTTTTTAGTAAAGTTTGCCATTTTAGGCTCTCTGCCGAAATTCCCTACTCAAACTTAGACGACTTCATTCAACAAGAACGGTAATGCAAATGCTGTGAAGGAGTCTAAGAGACCACGCTGGAAATGCAAATAGTGTAAAACACGAAATAGTTGGGGCAGCCAAATCAGTTTTCGAATGTGGCTTTTATTGGACGTTGTAGGAAGGTACTGATTAGGACAGGGACCAATATTAACTTTAAGGGGTAGAAACGACCTGTCAAAAATGACTCGGGGTCTGTGAGTCATATGACAGCAGTTAAACGTTAACTGAACTCGATGCTGTGACATCGTGAGAAACTCCGTTGTGCTTCACCTTTAGGAAGGGTCACTTGAAGTGCAGGTGCCTACTCCATTGTGTCATCGGAATTTCAGAATGCCGAATGCATTCTGATTGGTTATATTTTGGCACCGACTGCTGTTCTTGAGCCGCGCGTTTTACAACGTTTTGAGAAGAACAATTGAAATTGAATGCCTTCTATCTGTGGCGTTCGTCCAGATGATCTCTGTTAGGTTTTTGACTTTTACAGCGGGTTATGATTTTTAGACTGCGAGACGACGATTTAAAAGTTCCTGGTTCGAATCCGGGGTATGGCATGAATGTTTTTCCGTCCTGAATGAATGTGTGTTATTTCTAGAAATGTTTAATTTTGGCCCTCTACCATACTTTTTATTTTCGAAACAAACCCTACAGCAAGTATAATGTGTAATAACTCTCTTTTACTAAGTGGAAACATCCTTGTGACTAGTATATACTACACTGGCAAAATTACCAGACCCTACTCGGATTAAATAAGTTAATTGGATTGAAGAAATGATGAGAAAATAAAATCACTTTTGTCTTCCGTGGAATACAAGAATATTTTAACACCTTTTCTCGATATCTTTATAATTTATGCAACTTACTCTCGACACAAATCCTACACATGCATATCCATCCGTGTAATACATTTTACATACATATCATCCTTGCTGTATTACAAAGCTGCATATTGACGTGAACAAGACGCTACGGTAACTACTACAAAAAGAAAAACTTCTCTTGAGAGAAAATGGAATCTCCTTTCTTAAGTTATGTTCATGTAAAAATACACAGTCCAGTCACATTACTGTGACCACCTGTCAAAAGCCAGAATAACCACCTTTGGCAGAGCGGACCTCTGCGAGACGTGCAGGAAGAGAGTCAATTAGGTTTCTGAAGGTGTTCACTGAGATGTTGAGCCATGCCGACTCCAGTGCAGTGGCCAACTTCGCTAGATTACACGATTGAGAATCCATGGCAATTGTTGCAGGGTGTTTGCTTTCAGATGTTTCATGTCGTATACGCCAACGTCCATCAGTCCGATGGAGCATAAAACGTGATTCATCGGAAAAAGCCACCTGTCACCACTCTGTGGACGTCCAGTTGCGGTACTGGTATGCAAATTCCAGCCTTCGTCGCCAATGAACAGCAGTCAGCACAGGTGCATTAACCAGGCGTCTGCTGTGGAGGCCCATGCGCAGCAACGTTCGCTGAACCGTTGTTGAGGATACACTCTTGGTAGCCCCTTGGTTCATCTGGGTGGTCAGTTGCTCAACAGTTGCACGTCTATTCGCCCGAACGCATCCCTGTCTTAGTTCGCCTCTATCATCTATAGCCCGTGGTGCACCACATGTGCCACACCGCTGATTTTGGATAGTGCCATTTTGCCATGCACGGTATACTTTTATCACGGCGGCACTCGAACAGTTCACAAAATTAGCCATTTCCGAAATGCTTCCACCCTTGGCCCGAAAACCAATAATCATGCCCTTTTGGACGTGGGATAAATCGCTGCGTTTATGCATTAGGCTAACGATTGAAATGCTTTCCGATGCCCTAGGACATCCTTTATATACACTCCACTGCAATGTGCTGCCACCTGCCATTTGCGATTGGTTATTTCACGTTGACGTCGAAAGTAGGTGGTGGTCACATCAATGTGGCTGGACTACTGTAGAAAATTGTTCAACTCAATTTATAAAAATGATTCGCACCCATAGTCAACAAAATAATATTTTTTTACTAGTGGCACTCTTGCATCAGGCATGCGCATTGTCGAATTTTGCCATCTTTAAGGGAAGGATGACAAATTAATTTCATAAGATTTTCATCACTATAAGTATTTTAAACAAGCACATTTTTTCTTGAAAATTACATTTCATGGCACGTCTAACATTTTTTCTTGAAAATTACATTTCATGGCACGTCTAATATCAAAAGAGCTTGTTTTCAAACTGAATGTTTTAGTACAGAACTACAAAGCTAACCTATTACCATTTAAAAAATTGGAAAATCGATTTGCTTCGATTATTTTTTTTTTTTTTTTGGTACAGCTACACTCTACGTTTATGGGTGATGGTAACGGCTAGGCGATTTTTTTTTTCGCACTTCTAAAGTTGCCAAGGAAAGAATTATTTCGTTACTCTTTTTCTTTCACAAATATTTTTCATTTTACAACACACTTTTTAAACACATTTTAGAACGTTTTAAAAAATATATGTTACATAAATTATCCAAACATAAACAAACACAAAACAAACGATTTGCCACTCCTTCACTTCCAAACGTTTGCCTTCCAGCAGAAAAACTAAGCTGCGAATGTAGGGTAAGAATACCTTGAAACTTATCAATTTCACTAAATACAGTGGGCATGTAGAAAAATAAAAATATTTACAACAGAAAAAAAGCAAGAAATAATACAGCCTAACAGATAACGTCAGAACTCTTGCGTGAAATTGTAATCGAAACGAAAATGGTACTAAAACTAAACTCTTAATCCTTTCGTGAAAACTATTATAAAAATAATAGTTCCACAACTGTCGAAATACAAATAAATGGACCATTGGTATCACAGAAAAAGATTTAAAAGGACCAATGCAATCAAAGGATATTTTAAAATCAAAATAACCAATGGGAGCAAAGAAAAATTTCAAACTAACCAATGAAATCAAACGACTTTAATTTTGGAAGAACTTTCTAGAATATTCAAAATGAAAATTGAAAGTTTCCGTTTGCCGAGGTTGCTATGAAAACCACAACAACCGTAACGACAGATGGGTTGCCTTAATTTATCGTAACTCGCTACTATAAGTACGCCAAAAAAAAAATATCGCCAAGCCGTTGCCATCACTCATAAACGTAAAGTGTAGCTGTACCGTTTTTTTTTAAAAAGAAAATCATTACTATTCAATAAACTTTTAACATATACAATAATAAGTTTCTTAAATATATCTTCAACTCATAAAATAATACCGTTACCGGTCATTATGACAAATACTTTTTTAATATTTCAAAAGTTCTAGCTCGGAATTTTTAACATTATTATTCATTCTATAACGGCAAAATTACATTTAATATTTGCTTTGTTCTGCCTTACCTGCCACTTTAAATCAGATATATTGTGGTGGTGTTGCGTGTGATGAGAGGGAAATGCCAATTTCTTAAAATAATAAATATTTAGAACACAAAACAAAAGTTAACAGCGAAACAGAACAAAATAAAATCTGTCGGAAAAGAAGGTGTGAGAAATGCGAAATTAATTCAGAAAGAAACAGAAAATGATCAACCAACACGAGTTTCCGATTCGTTCCCGTTTATTGAAAAAAATATAGTATGTCCGAAATATTAGGAAATCGTTTATATTCGTACGTATCAAAAATAAGACTCCAAATAAATAAAGTATTTGAGTGGAAATTCCGTAAAAAAAACTATTTTGAAAAAATTATTTCTTTTTTTTTTAGCAGTACTGGTAAAATAATCCAAGTAATCGTAATACTCAATATACACTCCATATATTCCAAGTATAGTGGTTAAGATGTTATCCTTTAGATCGGAAGGTTCCTGGTTCGAATCCGGGTCATTGCATGGATGTTTTTAATCGTTCGGTGTAGAGCCGGCTGGTGCACCTTAAATCTATCGTGGCCGAAAGTCCTCAAGTTGGGTTGTTGTTGAAGTTTGGAGAGTGGGGTGCCAGCGCAGATGTTGCTTCGTCATATGACCGTGGTTCAAAATATGATCTTTCCCTTAAGGGATTGATCCCGGGCCATCGTCAATAGCCCGTTGTGTTGCTCTAGTACGACGTAAACTAATAATTACCAGATATTACAAAATTACCAAATTATGGTTTATTTACGTACATTTAAAGATATGAAACTTACCTAAATATGTAAGCAAAGAAATTTTAAATAGTGTAATTCACTAAACTGAAAGACTATGTATAAAAAAAAATATTAAATTAAAATGTATAGAACAAAATATATGTAATACCTGGTGCAAACATACACACAGAAAATCCAAAAGAGAACGGGAAATAGGGACAGACTAAAACAATCATGTTCAATCACGAAATGATTGTAAACACTCACAGTATGCAAAATATCATGAAATTATATACATTCGTTTGGACGTAGCACGGGTGCACACATAACAGACAGATAGATAGACAGACAGACACCAAACGCACAAGAGACGGATATTGCATCAGAAGGACTCAAAACGGATAGAAAACTAGAAATGGGTCGAAAATATTCAATGTACTAACGCTCCTGACTGAAATATACTGAAGAGCAAAAATATTATGACCACCTACTCAATAACGCGTCGCGCTTCCTTTGGCATGCAAAACAGCTGTAACTCGCCTGGGCATAGATGCCACAAGTTCTTGGTGCATGACTGGAGTCAGGTGGTATCAAATGTCTAAGCAGCGGTCACGCAAAGTCGAGATATTCCGACATGTTGGTGTTTGAGCTCTGACACCCCAAATCCATGACAAACCCATGCTCTCTCCGTGACACCCCAAATGTGCTCCATCGGATTCAGATCCGGCAAGTTAGGTGATCAGGACATTAAGTGGAATTCATCAGTATGCTCCTCGAACAACTCTAATACATTTCGAGCTTTGTGACATGGGGCGTTGTCCTGCTGTAAGATTCCATTTCCAGTTGGGAAGACAGACACCATGTAAGGGTGCAACTGATCCACAATGATGTTCGGATAGTTCGCAGCATTCATGGTCTGTTCTACCACAACTACGAGTCCCAGAGTCGCCCATGAGAACGTCCCCAAAAGCATAATACCTCCACCACCAGCCTGTGTATGACCTGCGGTACAAGAGGGGAGTAACTGTTCGCCTGGCAGACGGCGTTCCCTGACACGACCATCGACGTGATGAATGAGAAATCGGGATTCATCTGACCAGGTAACTCTCATCCACTCATCCATGGTTTAGTTTCGATGTTCCCGGGCCCACTGTAGACGTAGTTGAGGATGACGATTGGTCACCAGAGGCACACGAGTGGGACGTCTGCTGTACAGTTCCACATCCAACAGTGTCCGCTGAACTGTGTGTTCCGAAACACTTCCACTTGGACCTGCATTGTATTGGGCTGTCAGCTGAGCCACTGTCTTGCGCCGATTTTGCTTTACCAAGCGGGACAGTTTCCGACTTCCTTTTTCTTTGATGACGCGTGGACGACCAACACCTTGGCTTCTACTGCTGGTGTCACAGTCATTTATCCACTTTGCATGAATACTAACAATGGCAGATCGTGAACAACCTACCAATCGTGCAGTTTCGGTGATACTCGTTACGAGTCTTCTTGCCATTACAATATGCCTTCTATTAAATTCGCAAGATCAGCAGCCATTCCCATCACTCGCAAAAGTAAGTACAAGAATGATTACTTACCTTCTCCAGCAGCAGCTAAATACCATTCTCACTTAATCATGAACCCTCCACGTCATCCAGACGAGTTCATTGTAAAATATGGGAATGGTCATAATGTTTTGGCTCGTCAGAATCACTATATATAGTAATGTATAGATATTATGGTTGAGAGTTAAATGCATCTCAATCATGTTCTTTTTTGAAGACTAAGGTTGTTCTGTCTCACCTCGCTCTGTCGTCAATCGTTATTCACTTTTGATACTTTTCTATATTCAGCATATTTACGAAACAGTCATTAACAGTGTTATAATTGTTATGTGTGCTTATTTTTAGAGTATTTACTCTGTTCCAAGAAGAATTTTGAACGAAATACTCGTAAAAGGTAAATTTTTTCAATTTTTATTAACAGGCATTAGGTTTCTTAACGGATCTATACTATTCTAAATTATTTTATTTTTCTTGACAGCCGTGAAGAGAAATCCCAACGTGGAGGTATATTTCAAGACCAAGTTCTTGGATTGTGATTTCAGCACGGGAAAGTACAGAGTATTGAGGTAGGATTATAATTTCTTATAAGAAAATAAGCATCACATAGTTTGAAATTTAGAAAAAAAAAAAAAAAAAAACAGCCAGCTTGTTTAAACAGTTTCGAAATTGAGTTCAGAACCTAGAAACCTTTTAAAAGATTGGGAGAATATTTACTTGACCTGTTAAGAATGCTTAGTAGCAGTTCTCTAAAAGTAAATGCTTCATTGAGTATATAGACTTTTACGAATTACGAAATAACTTGCCAATACCTAATAATGAAGAGTGTTATTTTGTTATGTGAGGTTATCCAGGGGTTTCCAAACTTCCCTGTACAGTGCGGTTCCGGTGAGAAGGCACATGACCTTGACGATGTCCATTTGCACAAAGGTGATTAAAATCGCAATGCAAAATCATGTAAGGCTATCGCCAAAGGTGATTATTTGTTTCGCCATATTTCACTATGTATTTTTCTCCCCCTTCTCTCTCAGTAGAAACTTTCCTTGTGTGTTTTTGTCTATTACTTTATATTGTTTGTCTCGTGTTTGCCGAAGCTTGGCCACATATGGCCCTTGCGCTATAAAATCCCAAACCAACCAACCGGCACCGAACGATAACGTCGAATACAGAAACATGCTAAAAACGTGGTTTGATTGGTTTGGGTTTATTGGAGTAAAGTCCAATAATGGACAAGCTATAGACGTGGGAACTAATTGTTTTAAGTATAACCTGTGCCCTAATTTAAGTCATGTTTTACGTAAGAGGAGTCGCTTTCTGGATTGGATAGGACTTTGGAGTTGCTTTGCTCTAGTCCCCAAAAGCGGACAAACTGCGCCAAACGCAAGACGCCTTATGTTCCGAGAAATGACATTAGGGATTTCGTCATATATCTATCTATCTATCTATCTATCTATGTGAGTATATGTACATAAAGGTTATGTGTGTATATTCTCTATACAAATCTACACCGTTTGACCAATCCACACGAAATTTGGTACATTTATACTTTAGAACACTGCGGAAAACATAGGTTATGGCCCCATTCACATGAGGCTAGCGAAGGTCCCGCTTTTCGTAAGCATTAAATTATGTTTTTTATTCCTCTAATTCAAGTTTCCATCTTTGCGAACGTTGAAAATATTGTGAAAATTTCAACGGATTTGAAATTTGCGGAAAATTTTTTCACCAGATCGTTACTTAAAAATATGATTTTCTTAAAACTAATAATTAATTAATTAATTAATTAATTAAATAATGAAATGGTAAGTAATTAAATAATTAAATGGTAAGTAATTAAATAATTAAATGGTAAGCAGTTAAATAATTAAATAATAAATCTTTTTTTGGTACAGATTTTTTTTTTCTAATGGCGGGCACATTTTGACCGAAGTCATTGGCCACTACAAGGCCGGAAGTGATGGCCACTTGTGAAGGAGCACCCAGTGGGAGGGCCATCATTGCCCCTAACAATTACATCGTAATTTTGAACCATGTTCAGATGACGAAGCAACACCTAAGCTGGTATACGCTTACAAACATCCATGCCCGAACCCGGATTAGAACCTGGGACCTTCCGATCTAGAGGCTAACACCTTAACCACTATACAGGTTGGTCGGCTTTTTGGTATAGATTAGCGTAGATATTTACTTTGATTTTAAATCCGTTGAAATTTTCACTCTTTCATCGATCACAAAGATAAAAATTTGAATTAGAGGAATAAAACAATATAATTTAATGCTTACGGAAAGTGGGACCCTGAAAGCCTCGCAAGACGCGCGTTGAAACGCCTCATGTGAATGTGACCTATTTCTTTCATGTATTCAGACCAATCTGTAGCTATGAAGCCTGTTTTATTTGTTGAATTTTATAATATATTGTTTGTTTTCCTGCAATGAAGGGGCATGGGCAAGGAAACACGTTCTACAGAGTTTGTGTATTTGAGTCAACACAGAAATGTAGCGGTCAAATTTTAGCTGCCGCAGTTGGAATTGAAAACACGTTCTGCAGGGTTTGTGTATTTGAGTCAACACAGGGAAATGTCTCGGTCATATTTTAGCTGTCGTGGTCACATTTGAAACCCGATCAACGCCGGGTTATTCAGCTAGTATAAAAGGTAGAAAAATGTTATTTGCTGTTTAGAGTATTTTATTAAAAACTAGCCGGGCTGCGCCGGCTAGCGCTCGGCGGTGTGTAATAGTGCTTTTTTTAAACTTTTTTACGCACCGTAATCAAGCATGTTTTGATTTGTATATTTTATTTATTTTTATGAAACAATTCTTCAAATCATTGCGAGCGTATTCAATCAAATATTTAAGGAAAGTTGGTCGAAATATACATATACCGCTACAAAATTATACATGTCTAGTGATAGTTTGCAGGAAATAGACATATCATTAAAATCTAACTCCTAAATAATATTTCTACAGTAGGTACTATACCAGAACACATAATGCAAACAAAAATAAAATTCCAATCCTTGAAAAAATGCAAAATTCCGAAGAAAAAAAATACGTACGTATATATTCAAACGTGTTGAATTTCGATTTCCTGAATATATTGTAAAATAGAATAATGCGACAAAAGACTTTTCAACGATATTGACAAAGACAATAATGATTTATTAACAAAAAAAATACACATTTATAATACTTGGGAATCCTCAAATATGTCCACAACATCTCGCAGTCAACTCAAATACGCAAACACGGAATTCTAAATCAAATTAAAAAAGCAAACATTAATTCTGAAGTGGCCAGAAACCGGGTAGCAAAATTACGTTTAAATTACTTTTACATCAAAGGAAGAAATAAGAAGTCAGTTCAAACATAAATTTTTACAATTTAATTCCTTACTTTGCATAGAAATTGACCTCGGCTATTTAAAAACAGCAAGAATTCAAAATATCTGGGTTATTTTATTTACGTTGATTGTTGCCATTCGACGATACACAAATAACGTCGATTTCGGGTCCACGTACGTTAGTGTTTTATATATATAGATACTGTGTTCAGCGCATTGACTAAGGATTATAGATTAAGGATCCGTATGATACGTCTATGGCCTGGTGCTGCTAAACTAATATCGTTGGTAAGACTTCATTGCCGGTTTAGACGAATCAAGACTGGCGGAAACAGACAAGGGGAAGGTGATTTCTGTTACGTGTTTCTTAATTGTTGCATCCACAAAGCAAAGAATTCGAAGGTGACGAACTACGAAATTTTTTTCAGGCCGAATGGGGAAGTGAGCGATGAGACTGCAGATCTCCTGATTGGGTGCGACGGTGCCTATTCGCACTTGCGAAAGAACATGCTTAGGCTGCCGCGCTTTAATTACAGCCAGTCGTACATGGAACACGGATATGTGGAATTCTGCATGCCTACCACGGACGATGGAGAGGTAATAGTTTCACTTTCAATCTTAAGAAGGGATGTTTGGTAGCTGAATTTACGTCACACTGTAGTCACACGACGGGATATTGGTAGCGGTCCGGGATCAGTCCCGAAGGGAAAGGTCCAAGGTAGGTAGTTGAATCCACGTCACACTCGAGCAACACAACGCGCTATTGATGACGGTTCGAGATCCATCCCTAAGGGAACGATTCTAGGACTCCTTCTCGTTTATTTTGGACCACGGTCATCTGCCAGACCCTACTCGGATTAAATAAGTTAATTAGATTGAAGAAATGATCAGAATATAAATTATCTTTTGTCCTTCCATTTTTCTGTGTAAGAAAAGTGGTTATTCTAATTCATTTGTCAATCAACATTTAACCAATTAAACCCGAACAACGTCGGATTATTCAGCAAGTGAATCATAAAACACTGCGTATTAGGTACCACATAAAGAAGGGAGTTGTCAGCGCCATGATGCTGGACCCACCTGTAAAGGGGTGGTACAAGACAAGGCTAAGTAAAGGACACCTCTCAAGTAGGGATGTGACATTGATGTCGATGTTATCAAAATATCGATGTTTAAAAAAAAACCAATGTATTTCCCATCGATGTATTGGAGCCGATGTTTCTTTAACATCGATTTTTATACTTGCCGATGTTTTTACTCTGTCGATGTTTTATTTTTAAATAAAAAAAGTACTATTATAAAAATTAAAAAAAAAACAAGTAGCATAATTTTCATAATCAGTAAATTGATCGTACTTTTAGACCAAAGTGGTCAAGGGTGAAGGATCTGAAAAGTAGGGATGCGACATCTATGTCGATGTTTTCAAAAATTCGATGTTTTAAAAAAACATTGATGTATTCCCCGTCGATTTATTGGAGACGATGTTTGTTTAACATCGATGTTTTAATGCTATCGATGTTTTATTTTTGAACCAGTGTTAAACCAGTTTTAAAAAATGGAGAAAAATAATTTAAATACATGGAAACATAGATAGTTTCGGGGCGATGTATTTTTAACATCGATGTTTTGATATTGAACATCGATGTTTTGCTGTCGATGTCGCATCCCTACACCCAAGTAGCCTTCAAGTAGCCTGTTCAAGTGACGTGTAAAGTTCTTGAACTGTAAGGTGTCATTTATTTTCTAAGTTTAATAAATGTTAATTTACTTTCGTAACTATTGCGTTTAATTAATGTTATTGAATCTAAAAGCTTAATTATAACATTTATTGTTATAATGAAGACTGGGTCAAAGGTAGGTATTTTAATTAATGTCGCACAGTTGCAACACAACAGGCTGTTGTCGATGGTCTGGAATCAAACTGAAGGAAAAGTAGTGCCGATGACAACATCACGTAATTTTGAAACCCGGTCAGATGATGAGGTCAACACCTGAGGTGGCACCCCACTCTCCAAACTTCCACACCTTGCCAACGTGAGGCTATTTGAAGCCACGACCCTCCGGTGGCCAATCCTCTACACATTCAACCGGAATAGCGTGGCCCGCTGGGACAAAGGAATAGAGAAAATGTTATACATGTAGGGGCCGTGTGTGGGAGATCCAGAATCGTTTTATGAAATAATGACGCGTAATTAGTTTATGAACATGAAGTTATTTACAGGATGAGCTGGCCAATAAAGTAAAAGTTAGTTAAAGTCAAATAAAGTTATGAAGGACTTACAATCCTCCTATATCAAAGTCCACGGTATAATCAAGTGTACACCGTCGTTGCTCGTCGTCCCTAGCTGCCCGTCGTTGCGGTTTAGGTCACGCTCACACGTCTTCACACCTGCTTCTCCTGTAATTTTGAACCACGGTCAGATGACGAAGCAATACCTGAGCTGGCACCCCACTCTCCAAACTTCCACGCCAACCCAACGTGAGGACTTTCGGCCACGACAGATTTAAGGTGCACCAGCCGCCTCTACACCATACGCTTATAAACATCCATGCCCGAACCCGGATTCGAACCAGGAACCTTCCGATCTAGAGGCTAACACCTTAACCACTATACCGGTTGGTCGGCCCCAACTATTTTAAGCCTCATGATATCAGAATCTGCATCTACTGCTGATCGCTCGGACTTCAATTCCTACTGCAAGGCACGGTTGCTAATCCTCTTATTCGAGCATCGTTCATACTGGAAGAGCAAATTCGAAGGTACCTATTAATTAGGGAATAACATCCTTTAAGGCCCGGTGCACACATACGGTTTTTCAACGTGCCGTGCCACTGCGGCACAGAAGCCCAACTATGCACACATAACCGTGAAATGACACACGAACTCATTTCGCGCCATTTGCGATAAATATACTATCGAAGAAAACGTGTTTATTTCGCTTACTTGTTGTAAAAAAGTATATTTTGAAACAAAATAGACGGGGTTATTGGATACAACCATTTATTAATTATTATTTATATTCCATTTGTTTATGAAAACAAGGTACTTCAGAACGGAGACTCATGTGCGGCGACCGTGCCGAGCCGTGGGGAACTTGGGTACAAATTGCACGCAAGTTCGACGTGCGTCGTCCCAGCGGCGCTGAAGACATGTGTGCACTGCTCCATTGGATGTAATGTATCTCAGATCGCACTTGCGTTACTGCAGCGTTGCCGCACGTTGAAAAACCGGATGTGTGCTAACGTCTGAGTCGCTATTGGCCCTCGGCGTTGCGGGGATGCGGGGTGTGGCTGAGCAGTGTTCAAAGATTACATCAGCTCGGAGGTGCTCTCTCGATGCCGCTGTTCCTGCGATCAAGTAGCGACAGGAACCTCCTTAGGTGCCACACGGAAACTAGCGGTGTCGGGACCACTCCCCGGCTGCCCTAGGCCAATACCTGTACGCTAACGAATTAAGGCTATCTGGCGGACGGCAAGGGTCTGCAAGACTCCATAGATGATGGTATCGGTTGCCCACGGTACCGGATAAACAGGATGTTGGGGCAGCCTGCTGTTCCGTTGGGCTACTCAGGAATGCCGATAGGTTCCTAGGAGATGCCTGGGTGTGCGCCTCTGACACCCCTCGGCACAAATCTATGAAGAAAACTTTTCCGGCTCAAAACGGACCTAAGGTTGACTGATATCATTGAGCCGGACCACATATCTTCAGCGCACACATTCCGGGGCTATTCCGACCACGTCCACGCCCTATCGTGTTCATCCTGGGCAGATAAGGGTTTTTCGGACGGCGCGTCACTAGGCCCACTTCTAAAATTTCTCATTAGAGGCTTTCCCTAGCTTCGGCTAATCCGCTGTGGGTTTTCAGTAACTCGGTACGGAGGGGTCTGCTTCCATTCGAAGGAAGGAAGGAAGGAGGTGCTCTCTAGCGGCAGGCTGAGGCTGTGCACCACATACATTTGTGTAAATTCAACAATCAATACTGGGGATACATGGAGTAACACAAACTAGTACTCAACACAAACAAGTCTAGTAAAACTAAAACTCAACACAAAAACTAGTACCCCCAAGTACTCCACACAAACTAGTACCCAGGATCATCATTTAACCTGATACTGGTGTTCAGAGTTCTGTGGTGGTCTGGAGTGGAACAACATACATGTGTGTTACGATGTGCATAGATTGATTTCCAAAACATGGATAACATGCACGGATACTTCATTTCAGTTTGTGATGGAGGCAAATTGCATGCACATATGGCCTCGAAGCACCTTCATGATGATGGCCTTTCCCAATCACAATAAGACCTTCACGGTGGACCTCTTCATACCGTATCGGCTGCACAAACAGCTGAACACAACACAAAAGTTCATGGCTTTCTTTAACCACAACTTTCCGGATGCTGTACTTCTTATTGGAAAGTATGTAGTCTGTTAGCTCATTTATTTTATCTTCTTAGTAGAACTTGTCGGCTTACAAATGAAACACACTAAGTAAAAAATCTTACGAGGGGAGTTTATTTTTATTTTTTGAGACAGATGTGGACAATGGTGTAGATTAGACGGTCCTTAGACTGGTGCAGTTCAGTCAATTTTTCTTTGAATAATGATTAATTTCTTAAAGATTAAATATTGAATAAAGATTAAAGATTTTTAAGAAACATGCTTAGTAAGTAGTATTTTTCTCCCTCCATTTTCTCAGAACTTTGTTTTTTGATATAGTGTGTTATCCTTGTACACCGACAAATAATTCAGTTCTAATACACAGTGAATTTACCAAAACCATTATTTTAATACTCAAGTACAATGTGAAGTTTCATTGGTATAAAACTATTCTCATAACTAATACATATGTCTTCTTTTTAAATCAACGTTAAGTTTTAGAATCATATTGAAAATTTAAATGCTTAAAAAAGTTCATATTTAAGAATGGTAAGCTACTATCTATGTAATAAAATTTTTTTATCGTAATAGTTTCGTACGTTTTCCACAAAGTACAGCACTTTTAATATTTGTCACATATTATTATCAGATGGATAGATAAGGCTATTGACAACTGTCCGGGATTTACCCCGAAGAGAAATGTCCGTGGGCACTCGTAATTTTGAACCACGGACAGATGAGGAGGCCAATGCCTAAGCTGACACCCACTCTCCAACCTGAGGACATTGGAAGTCGAGACAGATTTAACGGGCACAAACCTCCACATACACGAAGGTAAGGTCTTTGGTTGGATCGAGTTTCGAACTCGCAATCCATCTAATCTTCCAACCGGGATACCGAGGCACCATTATTATTAGCGAAACGAGTAGAGTTTAATCACTACAAAGGACGTTTTAGCTATTAATATTTCATCATTGACACTTCCCATTTATTTGTATCATTCCCATTTGATTTTGTATTTCAATTCTTTTAATAACTACTGATATTTCCTATTTCAGAGACAGATTAGTAGAAAAGTTCTTTAATTCGCCTATATCATCTCTCATCTCGATAAAAGTGAGTTTTATGAATTATATCTTGTAAAGAAACATCAAGTTGGATGAAATTCGGTTGCTTTATTAAGAAGTCGTTCAAATTTCAGTGCAATCCATACCACGTTGCTGACAAAGTATTGATCTTGGGAGATGCGGCTCATGCCATGGTTCCTTTCTTAGGACAAGGAACAAATGCCGTAAGTACAAGGCCAGTTAACTCAAAGTTAAGTACTAAAAAAAACCAGAAATGCAAATTACAGTGTCCATGTAACTAAAAACTTGAAAATCCCTTTTGAAAAAGCATGAATCTTCGACTGAATCAAGAAAATCTAATGACGAAATAAGTTAATTTATGACGTATAGCTTAGCGAACATTAGTACCGATTTCAAATTTTCATTTTCGCCCGCACTCTTACCGGCTAATGTCCGATGCACACATCCGGTTTTTCAACGTGCGGCGCCACTGCGGCACCGAAGCCCAACTATGTACACATAACCGTGAAATGACAGACGAACTCATTTCGCGCCATTTGCGATAAATATTCTATCGAAGAAAACGTGTTTATTTCGCTTACTTGGTGCAAAAGTATATTTTGAAACCAAATAGACGTTACTGGACACAACCATTTATTAATTATTATTTATATTAAATTTGTTTATGAAAACAAAGTACTTCAGAACAGAGACGCGTGTGCGGCGAACTGCCGTTCAAATTGCACGCCAAGTTGGACGTGCGTCGCCGCAGCGGCGCCGGAGGCATGTGTGCACTACTCCATTGGATCTAATGTATCTCAGACCGCACTTGCGTTGCGTTAACAGATTTACACCAAGCAATAAGAAACCTGCATGATTGTTAAGAACGCCAGTCTATTCTCAGCGTTTCGAAATCCTGGCGATCAACCTATTTGGTCTCCTTCCTGAATCATTGGATGGATAAAAGTGGATACAAAATAGACGCTATGGATACAACCATTTATTAATTATTATTTATATTCCATTTGTTTATGAAAACAAGGTACTTCAGAACGGAGACTCATGTGCGGCGACCGTGCGGCGCAGTAGGGAACTGCGGTATAAATTACACGCAAGTTGGACGTGCGGCGCCCCAGCGGTGCAGGAGGCATGTGTGCACTGCTCCATTGGATCTAATGTCTTTCCAGACCGCACTTGCGTTGCGGCAGCGGCGCCGCACGTTGAAAAACCGGATGTGTGCTCCGGGCCTAATTGTCACGGCTGATGCCCGAACGTCCTCTCGTTTTTAGGATTTCTATATCTGATTGGTTAATGCTGTTTGTCATGTGCAATAGATGCTCATATCCCTGCATCCCACAGATGCTAGCTTTAGTGCATCTGTATATGCGGTTGATCTCACAGACGTGAAGTATTAGTATGAGAATTGCTATTGAGAGGAACTTCAAGAAGTGTGACCAATAGGTCGACTAGTAGTCACGTGACCGATTTATAAACAATTGATATGGTTGGCCGATTGGGCATCCTATCGCCTAATTTGGCAATGTAATGTCTAGTATGTAGTAATACTTTAGCATCTGTTTTACGTGTGAGTAACATCTTAGTTTCTGATTTACATATTTACAAAAAAAGTGAGTCTTTGACTTCACAAAAGCACTTTCTGTCAATTCGGAAATGCGCTTGAAAACAGACCTTTAAGAAAAAACTATAACTTATAACCGGTAAAAATTGGAAACCGTATATCAGGCTATTAAAGCAAGAGTGACTTAGACCACCAACATACTCAATAAAGATCAATGCGATTTTTTTGCCCCCATTTTTTTTTATTCTTAGTTATCCACATGATGATTTGAGATTCTGAAAATATGTTGTTTCCGTTATGAACGCTGAGTTATTTTGTAGTTTCAGAACACTTGAACTTGCACATTTAAACAAAATAAAATGTCTTAGTATAATTTTCGGATATTTGTGGGTTAGGCCACTCTTGCTCTCATAGCCTCATATAAGAAGTCAATATTTCTTGTTTGATTGAATTGATGTGAAAAATTATTTGTCGTAATAGGGTTTTGAAGACTGCGAAATTCTGTGCGAGTTGTTTGACACTTACGGCTATGACTTCAGTAAGTAAATAATAATTTGATTTTATGTGTATCTCTGTCTCTCAAAATGTTTGAGCTTACGGTTTATAGCTTCAAAATATATTTTCTTATTATTCTTGTTTCAGAGAAAGTTCTTCCGGCTTTTACTGAACGCCGACATGAAGACATGGAGGCCATCTGTGATTTATCGATGTACAATTTTATAGAAGTGAGTTTGTACTTGAAAATAACTGTGAGGAAATACAGGACCATAACAGTTTACTTACACTTTATAGCTTCTTAACACTTTACTTACTTAACTTAAACATTACTTTATGGTGAATTGAAGTTATCTTTTTCAAAATCAATGGACTTGATTTTTAACTCGTGCCCTTGAAACCATTTGATGGGACTTGAAACAGTTAGATTACGGGTATTTTAATGGATAGTCCACTCTAGAAACGGTGGATTGATATTGGACTGCACAACTTCCAACTATTTTAATGGTAATGGTAATGGTAATTTTAGTTAACGTCGTACTAGAGCAACACAACGGGCTATTGACGACGGTCCGGGATCAGTCCCTTAAGGGAAAGATCCGAGGACAACACCTCGTAATTTTGAACCACGGTCAGATGACGAAGCAACACCTGAGCTGGCACCCCACTCTCCAAACTTCCACGCCAACCCAACGTGAGGACTTTCGGCCACGACAGATTTAAGGTGCACCAGCCGCCTCTACACCATACGCTTACAAACATCCATGCCCGAACCCGGATTCGAACCAGGAACCTTCCGATCTAGAGGCTAACACCTTAACCACTATACCGGTTGGTCGGCCCCAACTATTTTAAGCCTCATGATATCAGAATCTGCATCTACTGCTGATCGCTCGGACTTCAATTCCTACTGCAAGGCACGGTTGCTAATCCTCTTATTCGAGCATCGTTCATACTGGAAGAGCAAATTCGAAGGTACCTATTAATTAGGGAATAACATCCTTTAAGGCCCGGTGCACACATACGGTTTTTCAACGTGCCGTGCCACTGCGGCACAGAAGCCCAACTATGCACACATAACCGTGAAATGACGCACGAACTCATTTCGCGCCATTTGCGATAAATATACTATCGAAGAAAACGTGTTTATTTCGCTTACTTGGTGTAAAAAAGTATATTTTGAAACAAAATAGACGGGGTTACTTGATACAACCATTTATTAATTATTATTTATATTCCATTTGTTTATGAAAACAAGGTACTTCAGAACGGAGACTCATGTGCGGCGACCGTGCGGAGCCGTGGGGAACTTGGGTACAAATTGCACGCAAGTTCGACGTGCGTCGTCCCAGCGGCGCTGGAGACATGTGTGCACTGCTCCATTGGATGTAATGTATCTCAGATCGCACTTGCGTTACTGCAGCTTTGCGCACGTTGAAAAACCGGATGTGTGCACCGGGCCTAATAATTACATACATAATATATTTGCTTAAGAGATCGTTTTCATATCAAGTTTCACGCTAGCTTCAAGGACAACAAATTATAATTCTAAATTTATGCATGTTAAAATTGAACTTAAAATACCAGGTTTTAACCATTTTTTAATTGATCATAGACAATATGTAGCACCTACAAGGATGATCCGGAAAGTAAGTAATGTTTTGTAAAAAGAAATACAAACTAATTGTTTTTCAAGCCAATTTTGTGTTTACATGAAAGATCATTTTCTGAACTATTTTTCTACATTGTTTCCACCGATGTTGAGACATTTGTCATAGCGGGTGACCAACTTAGACCTTCCTCAAAGAAAATTCCCACCGGTGATGTGATGATAGCCATATCTTTACAACATTTTTTGTGTCGTCGACGCTGACCTACAGGGTCACGCTTCATGTAAAGGAACAAATGGTTTTCAGACGGTGCCAGTTCTGGGCTGTAGGGGGATGATCAAACTGCTGCCAACCGAATTCCTCAATTTGCCTTTGAGTGACACCAGAAGCATGAAGCCGAGCATTGCTGTGAAGCAATTCCTTGACTAAACATTCCTCTCCTTTTTTTTTTTTGAAACTGCGCGCCTAAGTTTTTTTAGCTCCCTTTCTCACCATATTATAGCTATTTGCACTTTCACCATCAATCTCAGTAATTTGACAGTGAATTTCAGCAGGCTTCACGTTCCTTGCACTCAAGAAAGGAATTACAGACCTAATCTCGCAGTCAGCGGGTTCTTCAACTGTCTTAAAGATTTCTAGTGACGACACGACGGCATTTGTTTCAATAGAGGCGAATCTACAATGATATTGCTGGTCACAAATATTTGCTTACATCAACTATGGACCATAACACCTGAATATTCAGTTCACGTTTTGGTTTTTGAGTTTCGGTTCCCTATATTATAGGATTTATTTGTATATCAATTGTAATAGAGCTTAGTGTTTTCCTTGTTACTTTATTTTTGTATCATAATTATTTTCGGGAAAAGAGAACATCTAGTCACACAACTAAATTGAATCACTATAGCAATATACTTTGCACATGAAAGTTTATAATTGGCAATTAGATTTCAAAACGTTCCTTTATCAGATTTATTTATATTTAAATTTTAATAGAATTTTAGGTTGAGAAGTTTTCATTTTTCCGTTCCAAAACTGGATTTTGATAGTCAAAACTTCTCAAAACCAGAAGTGGAACATATTACTTCTTTGTGTTGTCTTCGACAAATGCACTATCTGTGATATTCACGGTCAATTAATTCTACGACACGTGTTCTTTACTTTCGGTTTTTCAATTCAAAAGAGGGACTACTATTCAATAAAGGGCAACTAAATAGGTAAAAAGTTAAGAATCCGGGACATAAAAAAACTGTATGAGGTAAAGGGATGAAATGATTGAAATTACAGTTCCATTCGATTGGCGGATTTAAAGAGAAGGGATTTAAAACTGTTTGGGAGTATCTCAGTCCATTATTAGGAATATGTCAGTCCATATCACATTTACAAAGCTTATCTGACATGAACTCGGGTGATCTGTCAGTAGCTGGATGATCATCGACTAGTGTTCGATGGGGGACGGATCTGGCATCCATGGAAAGAGTAAAACCTACAGGACACAGAAGAATGGTTATACCTTGCATGCCACGTGCATTGATCTTTTCAAAACTGGCCTCATGCATACCCTGAAGATAAAGAGATGAGAACATTCATAGATGTAACTGCGGCTTTTGAATGTGTTCGTGCGGGAGTAGAATCCAATACTCCACACCATACCATAACGCTAGGGAACGGATCGGTATGGTGATGCTTAATGCAAGAGTCATGCAATCTATCACCGCATTGTAGCCAAACTTGGATACGACGATCGTGGTTCTGTTGACAGAATCGAGATTTGTCTGAGAAACTGACGTCATACTATTCATCTGCCCATGGCAGCCACTTGTAGTATAGAGTCGCAGTCATTATTGCATAGCAAAATTCCCCGCTACTGCGGATGACGTGGAATTGTACGTACTAACACACGTTGTTTTGCAAAGCACCTTAATTCTTGAGCTAGAATTCTTGACATTTCAGTACGATCCACAAAAGCCATGCGCATAAGACGCCTAGATCGACGTGAATGACAGGCAGCAGACTACGAAGTTGCTGCCCGTCATTCACGTCGATCAGTTCATTTTTCCTGTACCCACCTATTTCATATTCTCTTGATTTTGTATAACACGAGAACTGATTTCTCGGAATGATAATCCGCAGTCTCGTTAAGTCACAATTAATATGTTAAATTTGCTGACCAACCGGTCTGGTGGTTAGCAGGGGTGCGATACATGTGAAATTCATTACAACCATGGGTAGGTAGGTATTTTAATCAACGTCGTACAAGAGCAGCACAACATGCTATTGACGATGGTCCGGGATCAATCCCCCAAGGTAAATATCCAACGACACCATATAATTTTGAACCACTGTCCGATGACGAGACAACACCTAAGCTGGCACCCTACTCTCCAAACTTCCACACTACACCAACATGCATGGATATGCATGTACAGGATTTGTGTCCAAAGTAGGTTATGGAAGCTATAAAAATGTCGAAAAGGCGTTACAAATTACTTAGCACTTAAATGATTTGGCACTTTGTGGTCACTTTCAATCCATAGTTACTGAATTCAACCCGAGTGAAGTGGGGTATTTTTCTTGTATTTAATAAAATCTTATCTGTTTCATTTGCCTTCTTCGCAACATTAGCTCTCTAAATCGCAAGGACGTTGTTTTCATTTTCCAGATGAGTCATCTAATAACATGCAAGTCGTTTCTACTTCGTAAAAAGGTGGATGCGCTGGTCAGCTCCATTTTCCCCCACTCTTGGACTCCTCTTATCTCAATGGTGAACAACGTTTCACATTATTTATTCCAATTTTATTCTTGTCACGTCATAATTCATACAAGGAAAAGATGAAATAAATGCAAATAATAATTTACTTTTCCATTTTCAGGTCATTTTCTCCAAACTCCGCTATTCCTACTGCATTGCGCGGAAGCAGAAACAAGACAAAGTATGTATATTTTTATAGTAAAGGCGAAGAAGGAAATGCAAATAGTATATAATAGAGGTGGCCAGCTATATTACTTTTACAAGTCACATTTCAGGAAGGGATATTTGAAAGAGCCATTTATTTTTATCTTTGATGTTAAAACAAAAAATGAGGAACTGAAAATTAGTTCAATTTTTTAAAGTTTACCCACAGATCACCCTCTCCCGGTCTGACTGACTGATTCGTAGCTAAAACACAAACTGCGTTGCTTTTTAACTGAGACATTTTTGACTCAAAGCAAAAGATTCAGCATATGAAATGTATGACAAATATCACAATAGCGCTTTGCCGACTGAACGCTGGAATTCAAACTACTTACGTCGTCTACGACGCAAGTAGTTCGAATCTCGCAAGCATAAAAACTCACAAACGTAATCATTGAACATTTCATCGTTTGAACATTTCAATGTTAAATTCAAACATTTTGTTTTAATTCAGTAATATTTTATTTCAGATTTTGGATACTGCGTTCTGGTTCACTGCAGTTTTCATTTTTTCCACCGCACTAGCTCTGTTTTTTAAAATTTATACTGATTGAAAAGAAGCAGAAATCAAAGACCATACAAACTTTCAATTTCGTGAAAACATCGTGTTCTATTCTCTGTTGAATTGGATGCAGTTACGTGTTATAAAAATATGTGTATATGTTACATAAAAACTGTTTAAACTGTTTTTTATGGATTGAATAGTTTTGTTTTAAAAGATGACATATCCAGAGCTTTACACTTTTATCCAGATGCAAAACAATTACTACTATGTACGTCATAAAGAATAACAGAACCCAAGCACAGTCCGACTACTAAAATATTATTCATTATAAAATAAGAACCACTCATGAATAAAGAGAAATTAAATTGCAAACACAAAATTTTACTTTTAACATGCAAAAATAGAGACTTGTTTTCAGAAATGTAACTATTGATGCAAATTTTTCCAAAACACTTAAACTTCTGGAAAACAAGATGGGTGACAAGACTGTAAACATATTGGAGCTAATTTTGCTGCTAACACTTTAAAATGAAATTCACTGTAACACTGTACCCCATGTAACACAGTGCCCCACCTTCCTCTACATCACGTTTGTAATGATTTAAATTATTCATTTAAAAAATTCCCTGTAACCGTTCGTAAAACACAAAATCTAAATTTCTAAGAAGATTGTTCACAAAGGTCAAATATTCTTTATAAAGTTAATGGATATTGCATAGAGACTACTATAATAGGTTTAGATTATAAAAATTATAAAAATTTTATGTTTTTTATCAAACCAAACATTAGTTTTAATTGTATAAGTATCGAGCCTTTGAGCCGTGGAGATTATTATTAATCACGACGACAGAAAACTACATCCAATTAAAAACAGGATTATGAAGTTGGTCAAAGATTCCAAACAAACACGGAAGATATAATTAACATTCCGTGTGGTTGTCTGGATGAAGGTCTCTCGTCATTAACAAAACTGACTTGATTTTGATGGACGAGATTAGAACAAACTGACCTGGTCTTGATCTCGCCATCATCAAATAACTGGCAACATCTCTATGACAAGATATATCGTCATTATCAAAATTGGTCATATCTGGATGAACGAGAAATCTTGTCATTTACATAATTGGTCAGATCTTGATGAACGAGATATCTCGTCAAAACAACTTGGAGGGTTGAGATGCTACATGAAGTCGACATCTTTTACTATGACTTGAAACACCTGACGATGGAGATGATAACTCGAAAAACATTTAACACAGCTTTTGTTCATATCTGATTACATATAATTAGAGTCCATAATATAATATCACGACTACAGAAAACTACATCCAATTAAGAACAGGATTATGAAGTTGGTCAAAGATTCCAAACAAACGCAAAGATATAATTAACATTATTTGTGGTTGTCTGGATGAAGGTCTCTCGGCATTAACAAAACTGACTTGATCTTTATGGACAAGATTAGAAGAAATTGACCTGGTCTTGACCTCGGCATCTTCAAATAAATATCTCGATGATGATATATCTCGTCATTATCAAAATTGGTCACGTCTTGATGGACATGATATCTCGTCATTATCAAAATTAGTCATATCTTGATGGACGAGATACGTATCTCGTCATTATCAAAATTGGTCATGACTTGATGGACGAGAAATCTCGTCATTATCAAAATGGTCAGATCTTGATGGACGAGATATCTCGTCTTTATCAAAATGGTTAGATCTTGATGGACGAGATATCTCGTCATTATCAAAATTGGTCATATCTTGATGGACCAGATATCTCGTCAAAACAACTTCGAAGATTAAGATGCTATAGGAATTCAACATCTTTTACTAGGACTTGAAATACCTAACAATGGAGATGAGACCAATTCGAAAAACATTTGAAGTCACTTCGTGACTAACCAACGCTTCCTATAGCAAAAGGCCATACCACGACTCTTGTGACGTAATGGATGTAGGCCAACAATCTCCGCATTATTACATTACACCATTTTCTTATTTTCTTACTGTCAACAGATATATTCCCGTGTTTAAATCAACAAAATATTCAGAATTTACGTAATTTAAAATCGCTTGCTTTTTTTAAAGTCTGCAAATTTTTTAAGTACTATACCACAGTTCATAAAATGTAACTGCTGAAATGAAATTATTGAATTTTTTAAATTTTATAACTCACAATTTAATGCATATGTCCCATTTTCCTTTTTAAAATGCTAATAAAATGCTTTGTTATTGGTATAATCAGAAAAAATTTATTAATTGGCTTTATTTTCAAAATGAATGACAAAAAATCAATTTCTTCAGTTATAGTTATAATAATTTTATCATCCTTTTAACAAGAAATTAATACATGAGGATTCACATCAAATACTACAACAAATCACATAGCATATCATCAATAAATATATTTAATCAATATAATTCATCAGTATAAGTTTAAACACATGACATGAGCAATACTTAATTGTATAAGACATGACAATGAATAAGAAAAATGCTTTAAACAGAAAATAAGCTCAATTTTTTTTTCAAAATTTTAAATACAATAATGTTAGAAAACTAATAAAAACCAACTTCGTACATTTTGACACTACATTTCATTTTTTGTTCCTTATTCCATGCATAATTTGTGCATACATTCTGCTGCAGATATTAGATCTATACAAAGAATTTTCTAATAAATGACTTAATGTATCAGAATAAAGGTTTTATTATATGCAATTTTATTTTTGATTTATTGTTCTTTAAACAAGAGCTGAATATATATACGACTCCCACTAAATATATCATATCCACTAAGCATCATATGGCAATTTACGCTTGACTTTCAAGTAAATGTGAAAACTACATTCGACCATATAACAAAATCATACAAAACAACATCTACAATACTTATCAGGAAATAAAGAGATAAAAATATCAAGACTAATTTTCTCAATTTGGGTTTATTTTATTAACACAAGAAATACTGATCCTAAGAACAAAGTAGAAACCTCTTTAAAAGAAAACCACCAGCCTTTTTCTTTGCAGAAAATTGTGATTGAACATTTACATTAGAAACACATTGAGAAGAAATACTGTTCCTAAGAACAAAGTAGAAACCTCTTTAAAAGAAAACCACCAGCCTTTTTCCTTGCAGAAAATTGTGATTGAACATTTACATTAGAAACACATTGAGAAGAAATACTGTTCCTAAGAACAAAGTAGAAACCTCTTTAAAAGAAAACCACCAGCCTTTTTCCTTACAGAAAATTGTGATTGAACATTTACATTAGAAACACATTGAGAAGAAATACTGTTCCTAAGAACAAAGTAGAAACCTCTTTAAAAGAAAACCACCAGCCTTTTTCCTTGCAGAAAATTGTGATTGAACATTTACATTAGAAACACATTGAGAAGAAATACTGTTCCTAAGAATAAAGTAGAAACCTCTCTAAAAGAAAACCACCAGCCTTTTTCCTTGCAGACAATTGTGATTGAACATTTACATTAGAAACACATTGAGAAGAAATACTGTTCCTAAGAATAAAGTAGAAACCTCTTTAAAAGAAAACCCCCCCCAGCCTTTTTCCTTGCAGACAATTGTGATTGAACATTTACATTTTGGCATGAATTATTATAGAGTGATAAATAAAAGATATATTGAATAAAAATAGTGGAGATTTTTATTGACTGTTTTAAAAGGAGTCTTAAAGATTTTCTTTTTCTTATTGGAAGCACCCATATCTCAATATCCATTAGTTGCCTTATACATCTTCCAGAAAGCGAAGGAAATCTGGAATTCGTATTCACACTTAAAATACAATGATCATGACTGCATGATTTATGAAGACCATAAGTCAGTTTTCCGAACTTTTTAGGCTCATCGCCTCCTTTTCAATTACAATTCTTTTCGTCCGACTTCGCTTGAAAACTACAATAAATTTCATATGGTGACATAGTTTTTAATTTCATCACAAATTTATTTATTTGTGTATTTTTGTAATTATATCCCTTGTATTTAAGCAACAGGCCTTGAATAAGAGCACAAAAATTGTTAGGTATTCCTCTTACAAGTGCGTCAGACTGATAAATCCCCGTTACACAAATCGGAAAGTCGAATGCTTATTTAACGGCCTTATTCACAAGTCCGAGTTAACTCGAGGATCAACGATAATCCTCGAGTTATCGAAGAAACCGTATTCACAAGTCTTTATATGTGGTTTAAACTGCCGTTTCGGTGTTACATTTTGATCATCCGAAATCGGCAAGTTAACTTTCGAGTTACATTTAACGCATGCGCAGTACTACCTTTTTGCGAAGGAAATTCAGCGAAACAAAATGGATGACACATTTCATTCTATGCTAAATTACAGTATTCTTGCGACGACTGGATTAGACGTATCATTACGGAGCACCTGCTCCATAGCAGCTCATGTCCTCATCATAATATTGCTTAAATGGAAATTTAAAACATAATTTTATTGATATTCAAAAGAAAAATGGAAATAAAGATAGCTGAGTAAACATAAACAAGTAGCTTGGCGAAAACATAGAGGGCGGCACTTCCGTCCACTAAGACGGAGAGAGCGAACGGTAGAATACGAATGAAATGTGTCATCCATTTTGTTTTGCTCGAACACATCGCAAAAAGATAGTACTGTGCATGCGTTAAATGTAACTCGCGTGTTAACTTGCCGATTTCGGAGGATCAAAATGTAACATCGATACGGCAGTTTACACCACGGATCAGGACTTGTGAATACGGTTTTTTCGATAAATCGCGGATTATCGTTGATCCTCGAGTTAACTCGGACTTGTGAATACGGCCGTTAACGATGGCCCTGGTGATTGATTGAACGTCGAGCAAGGGAACCAAAAAACGCGAGCACATAGAGCGAGCACATAGAGCGAGCACAGACAATTGCTTTCTTTTAATGTACCGCCAAGAAGCGGATCATTTTGCGTGTACTCAAACTGTTCAATTCATCGTCTACACTGAACGAGCTATCAATCAAACATGTATCCGAGGTTAATCAATCATCTATGTTTAGCTCGGCTTCTCCGGTGTGGACGGGGCTTAAGAAAGCGTAGCCGCGATCTAGCGGCCGTAATGTATCGGTGGGTGACGTCACTAAAACGTTGTTTATACTAACAGATGGTGTTGGTTTCCTAGAGAGCGTTGTTTGTGAACGTAACGAAAATTATCGGAGCCGCCATTTCCATGACTGTAGTCATAGCGGTCTCAAACAGTTGGGGAACGTTTATATATATATATATATATATATATATATATATATATATACATTCCCCCAAAAAAACAGTTTATAAAAAAAATACATTTAATTGAACATAAAAAGAGTAAACACAACAGGACTAAACGTAAGATGACAACAGAAGTACTAAACATAGAAACACGTCATCTAAAAACTTTCGTCTCTGGAATCAACGCGCGTATGCGATCTCATTCGGCGGGGTTTTTCACTACAGTCACAGTTAATGATCGCGCAGGCGGCCATCTAATTTGGCAGGAGTTACAGTTACAGTTAGGTTGGAGAACAGTTAATACGAGGATTATCCTTCCTCGACACTCGGCAATTCTGACAGGTCAGGTCCTCCTGACAGCAAGTAATCTGGAAATCCAAAAGAGAAAAGAAAAAAAAGGGTTCGTCGTTGCAACATAGAGCAAAAGGCTCTAGAACGTCGTTTGTTGCTGAAGTGGTGATTGAGCGTTACTGTTCGTCTTCAGGGCACACCATCACTCGTCGTTAGCTGTGAAAAGGGTCGTCATAACAGCTCTGGTCATCGTCGTTCGTCGCCTGGATGTCGTCGTTCGTCGTGTGAAGGTCGTCTTCTGTGAACAAAAGTTTGGGAATTAAAGAAAACTGTTATGATTTGTGATGCGTCTTTGGAATTAAGCTGCTGGCCAAGCTTTCATGTTTTTTCGGCCGCCGTCGATGTGATGTGAGGACCTTCATGATATTCTATCTTCTTCACGTCGTACCGATCACATGGCTTCACGGCAGTAACCTCGTAGGGACCGAAGAATCGTGTTAGCAGTTTGAGACCACTACCAAATTGAGTGCGTTGATTGGCAACTCTGCCACCTACTCTGTACGTTTTGGCCGGCTTGGGACGTCGGTCATATTGTTTTTTGGAACGCGCTCGCAGATTTGCAATGTTATTACCCACTTGCTCACGTAAGCATTTTCTTGTCTTGTGTAGGGATTGCTTGTATTCAGCGTCCAAGAGCGCACTGATGTTGATATCATCGGACGTACGCATTTTTGTCCCAATCATGAGTTCAAATGGGGGAAACATGGTGCTGGAAGAAGTAGTTTTGTTGATAACTCGCTGTACTGCACTGAAGTGTTTGAACCGTTTGGCTGATTCCGCTATGGATAGTTTTATTAGAACAGGGATAAGAATACCATGAAGTCGTTCGATTTGTCCGTTATCACTAGGTACACCAGTATGATTAGCAAATGTTCAATCTTCTCGTTTTTGCAAAAGTCAGCGAAATCGTTCGATGTAAAGACACTACCTCGATCAGTAATTATCCGACGGGGATTACCAAATGTTGTTTGCAGAATTGAAAGTTTGTTTAGAACTTCGGAACATAATGTACTTTTTACAGGGAAAATCCACAAAAATTTTGAAAACGCGTCAACTACAGTGAAAAGATAATTATATTGCTTATTTGTGGAGGGGAGAGGGCATATATAATTCAAATGAAATGTGTCTAGTGGGACATCTTCTTTGTCTATGGGGTGTAATAAACCTTCAGGTTTTCCTGATTTAAGGGAGGAAAGTATACATATAACACAATTTGCAACTATCGTTTCGTCTAAATTACGAAAATCGGGTATTTAAAAATATTTGTCGACCAGTTCAGCCGTTTTGGCAGCTGCAACAGGACCTTGTGAATGGGCCTTTTGAACTAGTTCAATTTGAATTGAATAAGGGACTACAAGAAGTTTCTGATCGTTATGTAATCTAAACAATACATCATTTCAGAGTAAATAATTCGGTACGGACGTCGTTGCAAGAGCAGTTTTGATGCCTGCAATGAATTCATCATTTGATTGGGCTGATATTTTTTTGTGTGTAATGTTGTCTTGTTGTATAAACATGATTGGATTTATGTTGTGAGCGTCTACATGGGACATACGCTTTCCAGGGCGATGTACCACTTCAAAGTCAAATTCCTCAAGAATAAGAGCCCAGCGAGGAATTTTTGGAGTAAGGTCTTGTTTTGATAAGGTTTGTTGGAATGCGGCACAATCGGTGATAATTTTGAAATGTGTACCAATCAGGTAAGTGCGGAATTTCTTAACTGCTTCAATGATGGCCAGTACTTCGAGCTCGTAGCTAGATTACTTTTCTTGTTGTGAGTTACTTTTACGATAGCATAATGAATGGGTTACATTTTACCATCGCTGGCTTGTTGCATAAGAATAGCACCAAATCCGTGAGAAGATGCGTCTGTATGTAATGCCAAGGGTAACCCTGGTTCGAAAATGTGCAGAACGGGATCTTGAGACAAAATGTCCTTAAGTGTTTTGAAAGCATGTACCTGATGTGGGCCAAACACAAATTTCATATCATTACGCAAAAGATCACTCAGTGGTTTTGCAATACGTGAGTAATGTGGCATAAACTTTCTGAAATAGCCAGTTAGAACCAAAAATGACTGCATGTTTTTTGTCGTTATTGGCTGGGGAAAGTTTTGCACTGAGTGGTTTTTGTGGGAGAAGGTTTCAAGGTACCATTCTCGATTTGCTTACGAACAATCTGTTGTTCGGAAAGAGGTAACCTACGTGGACTTTGACAGACAAGTTTGTCGTCCAATAGCATAATAGACATTTTCAACTTAGTTGTTTTACTTTTAGTTGGTTTGTAGTTATTAATTATTTGTTTAAATTCATTGCGTTGTTTTTTGTTCGACACATGTGAAAGATCAACAATGTTCGTTTCATCATCTAGAGTATTTACAATGTTCACTAAAAAGTTATGTTCATCGTTAATCCGACGTACACCATTTTTCAAAAATGTAAAAATTACCTTGTTTAATGCAGTTAGTTCCGATTAACGCTTCAATGCAGAGAAATTCATTTTTGACTACATGAATTCGAGTTTGGAAGGTGGTGTTATTGATATCTAACGAACCATGAAAAAGTTCGATGGGTTTTATTATCTTTTGATGAGAGAGATAATTGTAAATGTAGCGCTGGAGTGAATGACATGTGGGGAACCTATTAACTTGTAAGTCTGTTCGTTGATCATTGTAGCTTCACTTCCGATATCAAGTGCATGAATATCAATATTATTTATTTTGATTAGCACATGCATGGAGTTCGATGGTGTCGGAATATGGAAGAATACGCTACGTGTATGTGGTGTGATAGGTTTTGCAGATGACTTTTTGCAATCTGATGACAAGTGTTCAAAAGAATTACATGAAAAACATTAAGAACCTCTATATTTGTTACCACAATTTGAACTCTTATGTCACTTAATTCCACAATTAAAACAGATTATGTCTTTCTGAGGGCCTTTGAAAAATTTGCGATCAAAGTTTCTATTGGATTTGTAACTTTCCTGTTTTGTTTTAGAAACTTTTAAAGTTTTGTTTACGTTTGTAGTCGAAGAAATTTTTTCATAAATTTTCAACTTTTCTTTGAATTTACTTATTGTTTTACAACCATCTATATATATAATTCTCTTACGTGGCTCACGAAAAAGACGTTATTTGTAATCGCGTTTTGGCAACACTGTACGATTGTTTGTTTATCGCGAAGTCTCGCGCATCGATTGAATTTATAGCGTTATCGGATGAAATTTTATTGAAAAAAAAAAGAGAAATTTTAATGAGCTGTTGCAGTTAGTTTATAATAGAAATCAAAGAAAGCGGAGGATCTTTTCAGGGCCATTTAAAAAACGGTCCTTTTCAGGGCCAACAATTATAGTTCAACAAGACGCTTGCACTACAACTTTCGGCAACAAACTCAATGAAAAAGTGTGGGTCGTTTGAGTGCTGGGAAAATGTACACACAAACAACATGCTGGGTATTCAATTTCCAAAGCAACGCTCACATTTCGATTCAAAATTTGCACAAAGTTTTCATTTGAATTCTGATTTTAGAGATACTGTATATATTTTTTCTGTAATACAACAAATTTAGATTTTAAAAACATTTTTTGGGTAACATATTTTGTAAACAATCCCTTCTGCTAGGACACATGTCTTCATTGAGGCGAGCGAAGCGAGCATAGGTTCGCGCAGCGAACCAATGAGGATTGCGAAGCAATCCTCTGGGGGTTGGCGAGCGTTAGCGAGCAGGGGGCAGGCCCCCTAGTATAACATTATTTTATTGGAGGTAGAATCTGGGATACCATTAATTACATAGTCAAAAATAGAAGAAATATCTACATGACCTCGTGAACCTATATCTCTCACATAGCGATAAAATAGTCACTTAAAGATTCATTTGATTTTATACTTCTATAGTGCAACATTTGATGTAAATCAGCACTATTAATTTTCGATAATAATTCTTTCAACAAATGTTGTTTTAAAATTTCCCATGTCACTATATCACGAAGAGAATGCACAAATGTTTTAGCTGAACCAGTTAAACATTTTTTCGTGAATACAATTTTATGTACATCATTTGCAATGTCATTAAGTGTGAAAAGTTCTTCAAGATCTTGTATAAAAATTTCAATGGTATACGAATAAGATGATCCTTTAAAATACTTTACACGGTTAGAAAAGTCTCGAAATGATAAATTTAAATTCCTACCACTGTGTTGTTTTGGTAGTTTCGGTTTGTGTTCAACATTCCATTTGCGGGAAAAAAATTATGCGGAGTGCGCACTTCCGTTTCAGAACCGGAACTACAGGTGGAGGACCAAATAATACGAACACCTGTGAAATAATGGAAAATCTTTATTAATAGGGGGTTGGACCACCCTTTGACTGAAGTACAGATTTAATGCGACGTGGGATAGATGCATAAAGGTCATGGACAATATTTAAAGGAATATTAAGCCATTCCTCCTGCAGAACGGTCTATAATTCCGAAAGTCTGGATTGAGGTGGAAATCGGGAACGAAGTTTGGACTCCAAATATTCCCATAAATGTTCAATAATATTCAAGTCCGGAGACTTAGGGGGCCAGGCGAGATGTTCAACTTCATCGTCATGCTCTTCGAACCATTCTTGAACACACCTAGCAGTGTGGATAGGGGCGTTGTCGTCTTGAAAAAGCGGTCGCTCTCCAGGGAATACAGTCTGGACAAAAGGGTGGACATGATCCCCTAGAATGCTTAGATAGTGATTGGATGTGATTCTCCCATGCAGAATAACAAGTGGCCCAAGACCGCGCCAAGATATCGCACACTATACAATAATGGAGCCACCCCCATGCTTCACAGTCGGCAAGAGGCATTCAGGATTAAACGCTTCTCTGGGCGTTCTCCAGACATAAACGCGTCCGGTCGTCTGAAATAGGGTGAATGACGATTCATCTGACCATATTACATGTTGCCACTACTGTGGGGACCTTTTTTTTGTGATCTCTGCACCATTGGCGTCGCTTGAAAGCATTAGTTGCTGTCACCAAGGGTTTACGAATTGCCATAAATGTTCGTAGCATGAAGTTCCCTTTTGACAGTTTTTGTTGAAACGGGGTCCTGGAGAACACTTCATTTCGGATGTTATCTCGGATAAGAATTGCTTGTGCTTTCGGGCTTATATGCGCTTCAAGACCCGTCTATCCCTATCAGCAAGCTTTGACTTTCGACCACTGTTGTGCTTTGAAGACATCGTCTTACCCTCTTTCGTGTACGCTGTCATAACGGCTAATACCGTACTCCTTGCAAACCCCAAAAGGTTTGCTGTTTCCGTAACCAATGCTTCCCTAAACGCGCTCCAACAATCATTCCTCTTTGGAACTCTGACAGGTCTGACATTTAAACTTATCACAGACAGTTTGATAGACGCATGCAACGCAGGTGACTGCTGTTGAGAGACTGATACCTTCCTCTTCACGCCCACTAGGTGGTAGACTCCTGTTGCAGGTGGCGCGGCTGTACTGCAGGTGTGAAATACGTCATACTTTTTCACAGGTGTTCTTATTATTTTGTCCTCCATCTGTTTATTCGCTGAGCTGGTTATTGAGAATAGAAAAATATGTTAGCGCAGCATAAATATTTTTGATATATTGCTCTGCGTCCTGTGAAAGTTCGACAAAAAGCAGATTGCAAACAATTTTAAGGTCTTTCAAAGTAAAGGAATCTAATACACGGGCTTTTAATTCTTCAAATTTAAGTTCAGCATCAAATACTTCAAAATTTCTAATTCTGTTTCTATTGCCTCGATCGCCAACGGATCCGAATATGAATTCGTGCAGGAATTTTACTTTTTGTGTGGAAATGGAATGCAAAAGTTTTGAAATATTTGGTATATCGTTCAGCTTCATAGTCAAATCAATTTTTTACTGTCAATACTTCTTTTTGTTAAACTATGAAATATTTCCGAAAATCAAGAATCCATTTTAAGAACAGTTTTGATATAGTAATCACGTGTTGTCACGTAGTCCATCATCAAACAACTGGTTCACCACGGTAATATCCAAGAATGAAACTGAAATGTCCGTCGTACTCATCTTAACTCAGCTTTCGTTTCATATTGGTGTCTAAGGTATAATTTAATTTCATGCCTCAACCGGCAAGATTGCCCATGTTACTATGCCTTTTGGAAGGTAAAGGCACAGTTTGATAGAAAAAGCATTTAATTGAACATAAAAAGACTAAACATAACAGGACTGGACATAAAATGGCTAAACAAAAGTACTAAACATAGAAACACGTCATCACAAAACTTTCGTCTTCGTCTCTCAAATGATCGCGCGGCAGCGATCGCATTCGGTCACAGTTAATGATTGCGCAGGCAGGAGTTACAGTTTCAGTCCGGTGGGAGAACAGTTAATACGAGGATTATCCTCCCTCGACACATATATGCAAGGGGTGTTCAAATGAAAAGGTACGAAACGTTCTAACAACGTAACCGTTAACATATTTGCCTATGCCGCTATAGGAGAACGTAGCGAGACATCTAGGAATGCGATTGGAATCTCCGGCGTGGATCGGAGCATACGCGGGCGTCCGCATGCGCAGGAGAGAGCAGAGGCTCTTATAAAGAACGCCGTCCAATTGACGCGGCGGTGCGTGTGAGGACAGGATGGCGTTAACATTTCAAAATTCGACGATTGAAGAGCAGCGAGGCGTTATCCGATTTCTGACAGCGGAAGGTGTTAAACCGGCCGTTATTCATCGCCGGTTAATGACCGTATACGGGGAAGACTGTGTGTCCGACAAGTCAGTGAGAAAATGGAGTGCCCGTTTTCGTGCAGGCCATGAGAGTTTGGTTGATGACCCGAGACCAGGCCAGGCAAACACAGTCATCACGGCCGATCCCATTGAAGAGGTGGGCGACCTAGTGAGAAGTGATCGGCGTGTCACATTGGGAATGTTGGCGGTGAAGGTGGATGTTAGCGTTGGAACATTGTGGACAATTGTTCACGACAGGTTGCGTTATCGGAAGGTGTGCGCGCAGTGGGTTCCGAAACAGATCACCGACCAGCAAAAGGAACTGCGTATGGGGCTAGCACTTCAACATCTGTTTCGGTATCATGAAGACCCCGCTTTCCTGGAGCGGATCATCACAGGTGATGAAAGCTGGTGACATCACTACGAGCCAGAGACAAAGCGGGACGGCATGCAGTTGAAGCATGCGTTGTCACCTCCCCCTAAAAAGTTCAAAGCCGTGGCGTCAGCAGGGAAGGTGTTGCTCACCGTCTTTTTCGACGTCCAAAGTCTGCTACTTGTTGAATTCCTCGAGCACAGGAGAACCATTAACTCCGATGTGTACTGTGAGATACTCCGAAGCCTACGCAGGTCCATCAAGAACAAAAGACCGGGGCTGCTCACGGAGGGTGTGGTTCTGCTCCATGATAACGCGCGTCCACACGTCTCCAGTGTCACACACGCGGAACTGGACAAGTTCAAATGAGAGCAGCTTGACCATCCGCCCTACAGCCCGGACATGTCGCAATGCGAGTTCCATGTGTTTGGTCCCCTGAAAAAACATCTGAAAGGGAGGCGTTTCAACTCGATGACGAACTCAAGGATGCTGTGAAGGACTGGGTCTCAGGAATTCTGGAAACAAGGAATACTTCGGCTCGTAAATCAATGGGATCTTTGTGCTCAGGCCTATGGTGTATACTTTGAATGAAGTCTTCATTTATACCCACAGTGTCCTTTCGTACCTATAATACACAGTCCAGTCACATTAATGTGACCACCACCTACTTTCGACGTCACCGTGAAATAACCAATCCCAAAAGGCAGGTGGCAGCACATTGCAGTGGAGTGTATATAAAGGATGTCCTAGGGCATCGGAAAGCATTTCAATCGTTGGCATAATATAGAAACGTAGCGATTTATCCGACGTCCATAAGGGCATGATTATTGGCTTTCGGGCCAAGGGTGGAAGCATTTCGGAAACGGCTAATTTTGTGAACTGTTCGCGTACCGCCGTGGTAAAAGTATACCGTGCATGGCAAAATGGCACTATCATAAATCAGCGGCGTGGCACATGTGGTGCATCACGGGCTATAGACTATAGAGGCGACCGAAAGCTACGGAGATGCGTTCGGGCGAATAGACGTGCAAGTGTTGAGCAACTGACCGCTCAGATGAATCAAGGGGCTACCAAGAGTGTATCCTCAACAACGGTTCAGCGAACGTTGCTGCGCATGGGCCTCCGCAGCAGACGCCTGGTTAATGCACCTATGCTGACTGCTGTTCATCGGCGACGAAGGCTGGAATTTGCACGTCAGTACCGCAACTGGACGTCCACAGAGTGGCGACAGGTGGCTTTTTTCCGATGAATCACGTTTTATGCTCCATCGGATAGATGGACGTTGGCGTATACTGCGTGAAACGTCTGAAAGCAAACACCCTGCTACAATTGCCATGGATCCTCAAACGCGTAATCTAGCGCAGCTGACCACGGCACTGGAGTCAGTATGACTCAACATCCCAGTGAACACCTTCAGAAACCTAATTGATTCTCTTCCTGCACGTCGCGCAGCGGTCCGCTCTGCCAAAGGTGGTTATTCTGGCTTTTGACAGGTGGTCACATTAATGTGACTGTATATATATATATATATATATATATATATATATATATATATATATCTTTTCACACACCTTTGAGATCACGACGACATATTAGTTATTAGTAGACTTCTACACTCTTATTTTGTTGCTCCTAGATTACAGACTATAGGGGCAGAGCTATCAAGAGTTTGGAAAGCTTGTATCAGTGCTGATATGTTTTGGGGTAAAAAGCAAGAACATTAATGGCAAACAAGTTCCACGGTTTGGGTTTGATAGTTGTGCTTAAAATGAAATACTTGGCCGTTAAATAAATTACCCAAAACATAGAAAACTTGTACTTTCACGTTTGAAAACATATGACATGAAATAAAAAGACAGCCTTAAAAATAATATAACTTTAATTAAAAATAAGATTTCGTATAAATTTTATATAAATTTGGCAATACATATCTCAATTCTCATAAAAAAGGGAGATTGGAACTTCAAGCATTGACAATAGACAAAGTTTATATCTACATAAATGTATTCTTGACTAAACATAAATTCGTGTAAACAGAGCAATGAAGATGGAAAATCCAATGACCGCAAGTGACCACATCATGGTTACCAGAATCTAAAAAAAAATGTTATCTGCATTATTTTAATGTACTTAGTGATGGATCAAACTTGATTCTGAATGACAAATATTAAAAATTAAAAAAATATCTAATAAAGTTTTTTACGGGTACTAAATGTCTCTAACTTGGCATGATTTGAGATGTTGGAAGCCAACATTTTGCTAATATAGTAGAGTGCAAATTAAATATTCATAATAGCTTTGAAAAAATGCTCAATTCTGAGTATCCAAAACAATTGAAATATTTGACAGTTAAATTTAGGTGGCATGAGCTAATAATTTATATGGGAATTTACTTCCTGTATGAATTCCGTACGTGACGTCATTTGGTTGTTTTAATCAATTTACGGCAATGGAAATTGAAGAATGAATTTAAAATTGGTACACAAATTAGTTAATAGGCCAGAGCCAATTAAATTGAATGCCAAACATCACCAAGATGGCGATCAACTATATTTACGGTAACCTCGACATGTATCATTTGGTTAACTGGAGGGTTAATGTTCCATCTTCAGCCTGGTTTGTATAATTAATTTTTAATATGGGACTAACTCCTCATAATTGCATTTTTTTCTAAACGTTCCATGTGACTTATTATATAAATATAAGGAAATTAAAAATATAATTTGTTAACGTTTTTAATCTGAATCGTGCAATTCATTTCATTCAATATATTTCGGCGATAAAATGTTCTTAATATCCTTGACAAACTTGAGCATCTATAGCTTAGCCAAATCTGTAATTAATTTAGTTATGATGAAAGCGTTGATTTAATATTGCAATTTAATTCAAATAATAAACTGTTGGAAGCAGTGAAAAATTATCCAAACCAAACGAAATATTATTTGAAAACAATTCCAGAATGAATATTACAGCGCATGAAATATTTGGAAATGATTGAATTCATTTCCCTTGTGAATGACAAATAAAAACGTACCAAAATATTGTAACTCTTCTGCAATGTTCCAAAAGAAAATAATAAATTAAATTCAGATTTATTCATTGAGATTTTTATATTCTTGAATAAATAAATAACGATAAAAAGTACAAAAACTCAGAAAAGAATAAACATTTAATTTCATCGGAGAAAGCAAACGATTCCCAATCTTCAAATTAAATACTCCTAAAAATGTTTACATGAAAATGAATTACATTAAGAGCTTACTTTACATAAGTTTAGTGAAATTATCAAGTGTCATGAAAAGTTAAATTTAGGTTATACCTTATAAAAAAGGGTTAAATTGCGCAATGGATTACTTACATTGTCTTGCATTTCTTTCCTGACTATGCAATGAGAGTATCTAAGTTTCGAGAAAGTGACCTGAAAAATAAACATATAAAATGAAATATTTGTTTGTCATTTTTGAGTCTTTAAAAACTGCCTCTAAGTAACATTTCTGGTATTACACACTAAGCTTGTATCACCGCTACACTTGGAACGCATTTGCTAATTGATTTATGAAATACACTCCCAAAGTATATTTCATAAAACGAAGAACGCATAGTTCAAGCATATAGTAATGTAACTCTGCATGTAGATTCACGGACGTATTCAGAAAATAATTCCGCAAGGGGTCGAACCGTTTTAATCGAAATGAACATTACGTTTTAACGATTTCACCTGTGATAAATGAAACTTTCATTTATGCTAATTAAAATAGCTCGAGTGCGTATGTGTTAGGTCGTTTGTGAAACCTGAGACCATGCTTGGAAGAATGGGATTTCCCAACAGTGTGAGATTGGATGGTTGTGGATCTAGATGTCTGATGGCTCTTTTAAATTCATCTCACTAATGCTCCCAATCCTGCCAATTAGAATACCAGCCCTATGGCAGGACGCATTATTCTATCAAAAGTACCCATCGCCATTGCGATAAACCATCAGCATTATAGGATGCAATCGGTCAGTAATGATGTTTAGGTATGATTTCAGATTCAGACTTCCATGCACACGGAATAAAGGGCCAATAGTATGCCACGAAAACATTCCCCTAAGCATCACATTGCCTCCACCAGCTTGAAGGGTTGTAACAAAGCACTTAGAATCCATTCTTTCGTGCTGTTTCCGCCAAACTCTAACTCACCCATCTGCATGATGTAACTTAAAACGGGATTCATCGGACCACATAACATTTTTCCAATTGTCCACTGTCCAATCCTTGTATGCCTGAGCGAATTTGAGACGTTTTATCTTGTTTGTTGCAGAGAGCAACAGTTTTCGCACGGGTCTTCGGCTTCCATAGCCCATACGATGCAAGGTACGGCAAACAGTATGCTCAGAGATACTTTGAGACGATACTTGATTAAGATGTGCTACAATTTGCTGCACTGTTACCGTCCTGTTCTCTATTTACAATTCGGGAGCCTCCGTTCCGCCCGATCAATCACCACTCGGTGACGACCACAATTTGCACGTTCAGACACAGTTTTTTTGCCTGACATTCCAGTCTTGATACACTTCCACTATAGCTGTTTGTGAACATTTCACAAATGCGGCGGTGTCGCTAATACTGGCTGCATGCCTCCGAGCTCCTTCTGTCATCCCACGTTCAAAGTCCATCAAATCATGTTTATTACCCATTAATTCACAAACAATTCACCTATACTTCTCTCTCAGGAACTCAGATTCCTTCTTTTATACTACCCTAGCCCTCTAGCAGAAACATTGTTCCGCAATAGGTTATTTACTTAAAACTGTCAGGTGGTCATAACAAAGTGACCGCTCTATGTATATATACCGAATCCATCATTTGCGCCATTTCCAAAACTGTACAATTCTAAAATTTTGGTAAAATGAGTGAAAAAACATTTTTATCATTCCTGAGCTCTACATAAATTCAATGAGTAGAGCTATATTTATTAACAGAAAATATAGTTACCATAGTATATAGAGGAATCCAAGACTTTGGAAAAAATGAATTTATTAGATTGTCTACTTTTTTCCGAAGTAAGAATTTCTTTGATGTGACAAGAGACCTCATCTGGAAAAATATGAATGAAATACTTAGATGTTTTGAAGCTCAAATAACGATCTTATCAAAATGATTACTCCAAAGGATAGGAATCGTCCTTCTCTATATCGTCTTACATCAACTTACCTCTACGTAATTATACATCGCTAAATTACAAATAGCTTCAGCGTCCTTTTGACGACGCTCTGTAAAACCTGGCAAAACTCTCTCTGAAAGACAAAAATACAATTTCGAATATGAAAAAAATTTGTTATTTCGTGTGTATCTATCTTCATTGACAATATAGAAAACAAGAACTCGAAGTTAATATATTTTATATTATATAAACACATTCTAAAAAAAAAAAAAATTTATTCGTATCGATATGTTGGTGGAACATCAATTAATTGTTTTCTTTACTTGTTGCCACATAGCAAACAAATTAAATAAAGATAAGTATAAAAATTCAATTCAAAAACTTTTGAAGTTAGGCAGTTCATTAACATCACATTGGAAGAGCACAACGAATATTTATAAACTTTTGAAATTTAAAATATTAATCAAGATCGTTTGACTAATAAATAAGAAAAAATCTGTTACGAAAATTAATCTCACATTTTTTTTTATCATAAATAAATGTCGTTTGATAAAATAAATATTAGATATTTTATCCATAACATATTACATTCTAGGTCGCATCTATTAAAATAGGTTTCACTTAAAGGCTAACTTACTCAAGTCATAGCTGTATGCATCGAGCAATTCAGATAATATTTCGCAGTCTTCAAATCCCTATAAAATAATATATGTATCAAAAATAAATCGATCGTGTACTTAACAAACATCCTAGAACAATTTTCGTGAAACATAGACAGTGTACATCATTGAACAATCTGCTAAAAAAACGACAGTGTACTTAACATCATTTAAAAATCTACTTGAAACATCGACAGACAGTGACATCCTCGAAAAATCTTTTTCAGACATCGACGGTACTCTACATCATTGAACAATCTACTCAAAACATGGACAGTGTACTCTACATCATTCAGCTAATTGCTTAAATCATTGACATTAAAACTGACTTAACCCTCCTTACGGTTATTTCGATGAGTTATCCCTCGTCATTAGCAAAAGTGACCAGATCTTGATGGACGAGATATCTCGTCATTCGAAAAAACTTACCAGGTCTTGATCTTGTCATCATGAAAAAACATCCATAATATCTCGTCGAAACCATTTGACGGGTTAAAACCATCTGTCATTGCTCATAAGAGAGAACTGCTTAATAAATAAATAACAAAAGATAAATTAATTAAGATAAATTAATCGAGACTAAAGTTCCTACCGCATTCATCCCTTGTCCGTAGAATGGAACCATTGCGTGAGCCGCATCTCCCAAAATAAGTACTTTGTCGTCCACGTGGTACGGATTGCACTAAAACAGACACAGTTAATTGCTGTGTATAGTAGAAAAAAATAGCAGTGTACTTGTAAAAAATAAAGCATCACTGAACGCACATCAAATGTCAATCAAGAAACAAATATCTATCGCAACCTACTTTTATTGATACTAGAGGAGAAGGTGGTGTCTTGAAGAAAGTTGAAACTAACTGCTCTCTGAAATAGAAAGTTGACAGTTATGCAACCAGAATCGTCAAAACGCGAAAGAAGATACGTCAAAATAAAAACACGATGCGTCAATAACAGGTAGCTTCATATACAATAGTTTGATAAAGGTCAAATAATGTCTGTGAAAGAGACGAATGAATCGTTATTTTAAAGAAGCACTGGTTGAAGATAACGATTAAAATGTTGATTTATTTAAATAAAATGTGATAGTATATTATGAAAATGTATTGAGGACTCATACGGTGGGATCATCTAGCTGCATGAAATCTCCAAGTCAAAAGAGAAAGAATGTGGTAAGACAGAGACGTGGGAATGGTGCACAATTAACAAAGATTAAGGACATGCCACAGGCTTCAGGGATAGGAATGCAAAAGATGTCGAAAAAATATATACGTTCCAGACGTTATATTACTATTTGAAACTAACTACTACTTAATTAACTATTTGATATATATTGAAAAAATAATAACCAAAAGGAATTTATTGAAAATGAAAGTGTTGGTGGATCAGGGCGTCATCAGGGAGGAGCCTGACCCATACAACACAAAATGGTGTTTTCTACGAATATGAGCTGCAAAATGCTAAGAAATTGCTCATATACTCCCCCAAACACCATTAAAAGCAAATATACAAAAAAAAATGGATTGAAATAAGAAAATTAAAATAAAATAAAATTAAACCTGCAGCAGCAGTCGGGAGACCGGCAACACCAAACCAGATTAAATACACATGCATTTTACTTTTATTTTGATCTTTCATTAAATTACGTATAATTCGCAAGAGGTTACGTATATATAAGCTGCAAAAGTGCAGTATATAATTTTATTTTTTACTCCATTTGATTACATGGTAGATAGCAATGTTTTTCGGAATAAAGATCTGTAAAAAAATTTAGAGACATTTAATTCGGTCAGATTTTACACACGATGATACATAAACTACAGAATTCCGTAACTCCCATCTGTTCTTGAAAATTAAATTTTTAATTTTCTCATTTTAAACACAATTAGTTGCTACAAGCTGAGAATAAAGTAAACCGGTTGAATGAAATCGAAGTAAACGATAATTGATCTCTTCATATCACAGGTGTTTTCTAAGTTAAATGTAGATGAGGGCGTTAGTATTTGTGTGGTAGATGTTGCCTGTATGATTATGGCGCCACCTGGCGTTTAATCTACTCGGCATTAAACTATTATGTATCAATTTGGAATTCATTCATTGGAATTTTAAGGGCTGTGGTATGTGGAGGGGGGCAGTTATAGAGTCGGGTGGTTGCGAGTTCGAAAACAGATGCAACCAATGACCGTCAAATAAAGAGGTAAGTTAGACGTTCAGTCTGACTTGGCCTTATATTGACATGTTGATGAGGTTTGAAGAGTGGGGTAACAGTTCAGGTATTGACCTCGTCGCCTGATCGTGATTCAAAATAACGAGTTGTTGTCCTCTATTCTTTCCCTTCGGGATCGATCCCGAAACGTCACCGATAGTCCGTTGTGTCGCTCCAGTGTGATAAATATTTACAACCCTACCTACCAAGGAAATTGCGATGGCTGAGTGCTCAAATAGAATTTGTAAAAACATAGCAAAGTGAAGTCACAATGAATTACCTACCCGGAACACGTTCCACCGCTGAAATACTAATGACAGGTAGCTAGGTATTTGAACCAGCGTCGCACTGAAGCAACAAACCGGCTATTGGAGACGGTCTGACATCCATATTCCGAATGGAAATATCCGAGGACGACACATCGCCATTTTAAAACCACAGGTCAGCACTGAGCTAACACTCCAAACTTCCACACCACGCCAAAGTGAAGAGTAATGGTAATGGTAATTTTAGTTAACGTCGTACTAGAGCAACACAACGGGCAATTGACGACGGTCCGGGATCAGTCCCTTAAGGGAAAGATCCGAGGAAAACACCTCGTAATTTTGAACCACGGTCAGATGACGAAGCAACACCTGAACTGGCACCCCACTCTCCAAACTTCCACGCCAACCCAACGTGAGGACTTTCGACCACGACAGATTTAAGGTGCACCAGCCGCCTCTACACCATACGTTTACAAACATCCATGCCCGGACCCGGATTCGAACCAGGAATCTTCCGATCTAGAGGCTAACACCTTAACCACTATACCGGTTGGTCGGCCCAAAGTGAAGAGATTTGAGGTCATCAGCAGATGTCACTTGCAGCAACCCCCAAGTACTAGGGATGCGACATCGATGTTTTACAAAAAACATCGATGTATTTACCATCGATTTATTGGAGCCGATGTTTGTTTAACAACGATGGATGCTGATGTTTTATTTTTAAATGAAAAAATTACTATAGCAAAAATTTAAAAAAATAACCGTCACAAACTAAGAATTTGTCAGTGATGGCGACATCCGTCCCATCATAAAGAGTTTTTTCCCTATCTGGTGGGACAGTTATTAAAAAAAAGAAGTCGGCTTAAGGAGGAGAGAGTTTATAAACTGTAAATAACAAATATTGGGGCATATAATAATTATAGGCCACAATATTTTTTATTTACAGAAAAAGAAATATAAGTTTGTTATGTCCCCACCAATAAGTTGATAAATAATTAATAATAACTAACAATAATTATTGTTATGTACCTACCTAATTATACTTATAGTTAGTCGCACCTCGGTCAAATTGTTGTAAATATTATTTTCTTTTTATATTCAATTTGAAAATTAAATATTTGTTAATTGTTCTTATTAATATTTTGACATTGTTTTGACAGTTTAAAAAATCTTAGTTAAAAATTAATAAATACAGCAAATGACAAACTAAATCCCCCCCCCCTCGGTCGAACATCAATGTTTGAGGTTACCAAAACCAGCTATAAGAAATGGGGGGAAATATTAAATACATTGATGTTTAAAGACATCGATGGTTTTTGGGCGATGAATTATCAACATCTATGTTTTAATTTTTAACATCGATGTTTCAAAACATCGATGTTTTGTTGTCGATGTCGCATCCCTACCACGTACACGACGGTCTTTGGTTGGACTGAGTTTCGAACTCGTAACCCTCCGGTTGCAAATCCGCTACTTTTCGAACCGGGCGACCGCGGCCCCATTTGGCTAAAACAGAATAAGCTTCTCATATGTTGTCATGGAAACGTAAACGTTATATTCCGACTTGATCAGTTTCTTATTCGCGAGGTTTCGCAACAACCACGGAGGTATTTGAATTGGCATTCTGAGTAGCTTCGGTTAATGAGAATTACCGGCACGTTTCAATCTACACTGTATGAAAGAGAATGTTTCACATTTCCACTCACTTTCCCAGTAGAGGGATGGAATCTGGGAAGGTGTCCTTAAAGAACTTGAGCAGCTGCTCGGGCGTCTTGAGTTTGTCGAACATGTCGAAGGGCATGAAGAGAGTGACTGTGTATGTCTTGTCCTGGTTGGGGAGTGCGATCATCATGAAGGTGTGCCTCGGCCAGATGTGCAGGTAGTTTTCTTCCATCGCAAACTGGAACAATGACAGTGAAAACACGACGGAACTATCGATCAGAATTAAGAGAACTAAAATCTGTTTAGAGGACATGGGATGTATAAAGATTGCAAATATTGTCATGGTAGGGATTTTCAGTGCAAACAAACCAGACGAAGAGTGGAACCAGAGAAAATATTTAGACACATTATGACACATACCCCAGGATTTCTTTAAATATGCAGTTTATTGCCGTTTTGATGACGTTATGCTTATAATCTAACCAGCATGGAGTTGCCCGTGACAATTTCAAAAAGGTCGAAAACGTTGGTTCAAGGGAGAAAATAACTAACTAAGAAATTCATTTTAAAATGTTCTACATTAAATTTGAAAATTTGGACTGGACACAAAATTCACAAAAAATTAGGACTACCTGTGTAACACATTTCAAAACAAAAAAACAATAACGCTCGTCAATCCCCGGAGATTGCTACGCAATTCAAAAAACGATTGCAATAGCCCATTGTGTTGATCCGGTGAGACGTTAATTAACTTCCTACCAAAAACAATCGAGAAGACGATTTCAAAGAACATAAAAGTCGTGACATCATTCTCTAATGCTCCCATATTCAAATTGCAAAAAAATAAAGGTTACATTTTAAAAATTATGTGTTTAAAGGAAATCAAATATTTAGATATCGAACTACTGTAAACTTTTCCGCAGATTTCAAATCCGTTGAAATTTTTACTCGATATTTAAAGTTCTAGGAGATAGAAAAAAGGACTACGCAACTACAGTTAAAACTGTTTATTTGTTTTGTTCGTCCACTGAAATCGTTGCTCGGAAAATGAAACGGTAAAAAAAAATTTTGAATCTGGGATCTCTTTATAATGTTACCATTCTAACGAAAAGAATTATAATTAAATTCCAACAAAACAATTTTAAAATGTTCTAGATAAAATTTTAAAATTCAGGCGCGATTGAAAAATTGCAAAAAATTTGGACTATTTATGTGCCAAATTTTATTGTTCTAAGTGCCTTCGATTCGTCAGGACACTCCTCAGAGACAGACAGACAGTGAAACACTTCCTTTTATAATAATAGAGACTGACGTTGATTAATCAAAAATCATAAATCAATTTGAAATTCAATCATAGGAATTTTACTGTCGAAGTGCTGAAATAGTATTCGAAAAACAAGCCAACTGATGTCACGTTTGGTATGCGTACAGGAAAAACGTTCCGCACGAAAACACTGCTGTCATTACCGTGGCAGAAGAACCTCTTATATCGAGGGGACCCATAACAGAAATTAATTGCACACCACATCAACGTGAGGACGTTTTAGGCCACGACAGATTTAAAGTAACCTTGTGAACATGACAGTGTTGTTGGGTCGAGTTTCTTGCAATTCTCAGATTATTTTACATTTAGATTTTTTACGCTATTCTACATTCAGATTTACGTTATTTTACACTCAGATTTCGTTCAAAAATCGTCGTTTTCATTTCATATTTCATTGCTTAAAAATTTTTTTTTGTGCCTTCACATGTCAATTTTTTTTTGTTAGGAGTCGTTAGACTTCCAACAGACGTTTTGTAAATTGGGTCCAACCGTATATTTTCAACACAAAATAGTACAAACACTCAAGGCAATTTGGATACCTCTCCTGTGTCGGTGGCCGGTATGCATAGTTCTAGGTACCCGTGCTCTATGTAGTTCTGGCTGTAGTTGAAAAGTGGCAACTTCAGCATCTGCCGTCGCACTGCTGAGTACGCACCATCGCAACCAATCAGGAGGTCCATTTTGTCTTCCTTTATTTGTCCGTCTGGCCTACGGAAACATTCACAAATTGTAGTGTAGTATTTCAATCATCGACCTTCTATACAGGGTGGTCCCGAATTCATGGTACAAACTTTAATGGTAGGTACAGGACATTGTAACAATGATTTATTGTATAGGAATGTATAATCGCAAGTGACGCGGTGAGGCGTAAACAGGGGAAATAAAAGGAAAGAGAAATGGAGTGATCGGTTGGTATCATTGCCGGTAGAGGGCAGTAGATGTCTAGCCGCTGTTGAACATGATGCATCGGTTGTGGTTTCAGCACGATGGGGCGCCAGCACACTTCAGCATTGATGTACGGAATTACCTGAATGCCACGTTTGGTACTCGATGGATTGGGCGTGGTGGACCAGTCCCTTGGCCACCCCGATCTCCCGATTTATCGAGCCTCGATTACTTTTTATGGGGACATCTAAAGCATCTTGTTTATGAGACTCCAGTTGACTCAGATGAGGATCTCGTCGCTCGCTTATCTGTAGCTGCTGCAGGTGTGCGTGAAATACCAGGCATCTTTGAACGTGTACGCCAATCGCTCCACCGACGCTGTCAAGCATGTATCGATACTGGTGGACGCAATTTTGAACAATTACTGTAAACATGACACTTGTCAACAACGCTTTCAATAAAATCTTTGTTTTTCCTTTCGGCCGTTATTTCCCCTGTTTTCGCCTCACCGCGTCACTTGCGACTATACATTCCTATACAATAAATCATTGTTACAATGTCCTGTACCTACCATTAAAGTTTGTACCATGAATTCGGGACCACCCTGTATAAACAGACGGAGCATGTGGGGAGAAATTGCTGTCGTTAGATTTCAGAATGGTAAGTCACAAAGGCATGGGTGTCAACTAAGTCCCGATTGGCTATTGAAGTGCAAACAAGTGTTTTTCATCATGCCCATCGATCCGTGCTTTCTTCCATCACCACGTGACCTTCGCTCTGAGATCTTGGAATAGAGTGATCAGGAGAAATAAAGCTAATGTGTGAGCATGCGTTCCGTCTATTCCATTTGAAGGTTGATGGTTTTACAGTATAAAGAGAAACTATATATATATATATATATATATATATATATATATATATATATATATATATATATATATATATATATATATATATATCGCGGAGACAAAGAAAAAATTATTCCAATAAAGTCCTTTTGAATTGCGCTAGGCATAAATTTTTAGTAAAAGCTATATACTGAAATTGGTAATCGAATAATATGCCAAGTTAAGTCACAAGTTAAGGAAAGGGTTACCAAAACACTAGAACCATTGTATTGGTTTTACACAAAATCCCTGTTATTACTACGATAATTTTAAAGAAACTGACAAGACGTTTATATTCCAGCTTATGACTGGCAACGTTATTGGCTTTCCAACGGTATTTCAAACATATATCACATTTGTGATGATACATTATTCATTTTAAAAATTCACTGCAACCGTTCGTAAATCACAAAATTCGTCAGATCTAAAATTCAACGAAGATTGGTCACAAACTTCAAAAATCTTTATAAAGGTAATGGATATTGCATTGAGACTGTAATAATAGGTCTAGATTATAAAAATTATAAAAATGTTGTTTTTTTTATCAAACCAAACATTAATTTTAACTGTATAAGTATCGAGATGTTGAGCCGGGGAGGTGATTATTAATCACGACTACAGAAAACTAAATCCAATTAAAAACAGGATTATGAAGTTGGTCAAAGATTCCAAACAAACACGTAAGATATAATTAACATTCCGTGTGGTTGTCTGGATGAAGGTCTCTCGTCATTAACAAAACTGACTTGATTTTGTTGGACGAGATTAGAACAAACTGACCTGGTCTTGATCTAGGCATCATCAAATAACTGGCAACATCTCTATGACAAGATATCTCGTCATTATCAAAATTGGTCATATCTGCATGAACGAGAAATCTTGTCATTTACATAATTGGTCAGATCTTGATGAACGAGATATCTCGTCAAAACAACTTGGAGGATTGAGATGCTACATGAAGTCGACATTTTTTACTATGACTTGAAACACCTGACGATGGAGATGATAACTCGAAAAAAATTTAACGCAGCTTTTGTTCATATCTTATTATATATAATTAGAGTCCATAATATAATATCACGACTACAGAAAACTACATCCAATTAAGAACAGGATTATGAAGTTGGTCAAAGATTCCAAACAAACACGTAAGATATAATTAACATTCCGTGTGGTTGTCTGGATGAAGGTCTCTCGTCATTAACAAAACTGACTTGATTTTGTTGGACGAGATTAGAACAAACTGACCTGGTCTTGATCTAGGCATCATCAAATAACTGGCAACATCTCTATGACAAGATATCTCGTCATTATCAAAATTGGTCATATCTGCATGAACGAGAAATCTTGTCATTTACATAATTGGTCAGATCTTGATGAACGAGATATCTCGTCAAAACAACTTGGAGGATTGAGATGCTACATGAAGTCGACATTTTTTACTATGACTTGAAACACCTGACGATGGAGATGATAACTCGAAAAACATTTAACGCAGCTTTTGTTCATATCTGATTATATATAATTAGAGTCCATAATATAATATTGGATCATCCGGAAAGTTCTGCATGTTTTGTAAGATAAAATTTCAACGAAGCAGTACAAAAACATTCAAAAAATTTTATTGGATCACATAAGCACAATTTTGTTCTATGACTTTTTGTCATCTTTCCCGCAGCTGGAATTTTTTTTTTAAATCATTAGACTTATTTGTAAAGAAGTTGTCGAGGTGCTATTTGACAGTCTCCAAAGAATTGGAACTCCAGGCCGTTTAGATAATTTTGAAGTGACCTGAAGAGGTGGAAATCTGAGAGGCAAGGTCTGGTGAATATGGGGGTTGACACAATACATTTCAGCCGAACTCAATAAGTCTTTGTCTGAAATTCAGTGAAATGTGCGGCCGTGCATTGTCATGTTGGAAGAAAACACCTCGACAATTGGTCAGTTCTGACCGCTTTGCTTCGATTTTTGCTTTTAATATTGCCATTTGAGAACTGGGTTTTTTTTGGAATTTATTGTCTCATTTTGTGGCAACAATTCATAATAAACAATTCCTTTGTAGCCCCACCATACAGAAAGCATTACTTTAGGTCCTCGCTTACAAAGGATGGTCGTCCAGAGCGTGCATCATCTTCGAGGCTGAAATTTCCACGCTTGTTGTTGTTTCTCATGCCTACACTGGCAGACCAGAGGAGTGCCAGGCCCGTCGAAGACGGCAAGAGGCGAGGGGGGTGCGCCTTCCATGTTATTGAGCCCCATTGGGAGGAAGTCCGACTTTGCTCGACATACATGACACATCCGTTTTACAGGAAGGTCCCTTTCATACATCCATTCACTCACACATATCGTAATTTAGATCCCAATCAGAGGCCGATAACCCCCTGATCAGGTACCCCCAGAGGTATTGATTTGGTATGGAAACATAGGGGACATTGTGACCACGACCTATTTAACGTGCCCCAGTCACCATTAGTGAACACGACGGTCTTTAGCCAGGTCGAAGCGCCGATCTCGCAATCATCAGAATTGCAGGCTCCGCCGAGGACAGAACCCACAACCCTTCTGATGCGAGCCCGACGGCTCTACTGACTGAGCTACCGCGGCTCTATTTCCACGCTTAAATTTATCAAACCACCTTCGAACTGTGGCCTAAGAAACAGCACTATGTCCATATACAGCACACATTTTACGAGAAGTCTGACTAGCATTTTTTCCTTATTTAAAATAAAAGAGCATAATATAACGAAAATGAACTTTCTGGTCCTCCATTCTTAGCACTGCAGTGGAAAAAAAAATTATGCCACAACACATGCTATAATTATGAAATGTATGCAGAAAAGACCGAATGTAAACATCTGCTTCAATCAAAGCCACTCTCTCCTTCTCAGAGGTAGCAAAATAATAATATCAAAGCTAGCTTCGATTTGAAAACCCGCAGAACTTTCCGGATGATCCAATATAATAGTAACTTAGAATAGATGTAATGCGCAGTGTGTTTGTCTGGTTCTCTGTTGACAAAAGAAAGGGAACACTTAAAATATTCAAAACATTTGTTGACACTTAAAAAGTACAAAAAATGAGGTTGTTTCGCAGAGAAGAGCCTCACAACGTACTACTGGTCTACAGTACCCAATCGCCCCCTATCACTTTCGTTCTATCCCTCCCACAAGCGCCACCCCTCTCAGAGTCACGTGGTCACATCTCTCTATCTCTCTCTCTCTCTGACCACGTGAAATTTGTACTTCCGTTTTCCCCATCAAATGGAGGCTGGGTATGGGAACACATTATTACTTTTCAAATAAAATACAGTTTTTCTGCCTATTATTAGTCTCAAAGTGAGATTGTGAATCTAACATATACTTACCCATATAATTTGTAAGACCCTTCCTTCAAGTTGCAATCCAGAAATTTGTGCTTGAATAAAATCTCAACGTTTGAATTCTTTTCGGCTGCTGTATACAGAAAGGAAAATACTGAATCAAAATTTTTAAATGTATATTACACGCTGTATGACAGAAAAATATGTCACACGAAAGACTTTCTCGAGATGAGTCAAACAATTAAAAACACAGAAAGAGGCTGAAATGAAGTTATTTTGAATTTGAAGTTTGATATTAATCTACTAAGCTAACAGAGGAAAAGATGTCATAATATCTACTCTACTATATTCAGCATGTCTACACTTACGTCCTACCTAGAAGAGCAAATTCAAAGGTATCATTCAGCAGGGAATAACGTCTTCAATAAATTTATTTACATAAAATTTTCCCCTCTCAAATTTATATCAAAATTTATCAGGACCAAATCTTAGTACTAAAGTATACAACACATGTACGAGAAAACGTCAAGTACAAAATGTTGTGCAATGGTGAAAAGAAGGATTGGGATGAAAGCATATAACGATCGCTTGGGTATCCTGGGATCGAGACCCCCATGTTTACTAATGACAGTAAATTATTTTCTGAATACGTATTTGATAAACAACGTTCTTTGAGAAAAATCGAGCGATTTTGAGAAGAGCAACAACCTCAGGAACGGCCAATTGAATGATACCTTTGAATTTGCTCAACAATGAACAATGGGTGTATAAGGAAGGATGGTACTAATTTTTCCCTCTGTCGTATCCGGAAATTTCATAGAGATGAGTTAAAATCGTCAAGATGTGACATTCCTACTGATGAGTAGATGAGTTTACTGATGGAATTTATTTTTATTTTCCAAAAAGAGAATGAGAATATCTTACCCGTCAGCAACGTTTCGTTTAAAAACCTCCTTCCAACGGAATAAATGCACTGGAAAGAATCAATCCGTGTTAATTTATTGCAATGAATCACACAACTCATTGATACGTAATATCAATACAATGAATATATGTTATCAAAATCGAATTTTTTTCATGTAATCAGTTGTATGAGTCCAATTAGCAGCACCTTAATGTAAATCAAATTAATTATTGAAATACTTTTATGAAACTATAGAACTACACTCACTGCCAAAAGTTAAGCGTGCAGCTCTGATTGACACAAAATGCGGCAGGAAAGTAGCAAATAGGTTTAAGCATGAAACAAAACAAAAAATTAAATACGAAGATGAAAACACTATTGAATTATCATACATTATAAGATCAAGTCATATTGGAGTCATTAACAAAATTATGTTTAAATCCAAAACAAATAAACAAAACCGACATTAATAGTGTATATGACCACCCTCATCTTCATACAAAGTATACAGCTTGTGACCATGCTTTCCATGAGGTGATCAACCACCCCAGAGTCAAGTAATCGCCATTCCTCCTGTAGAGCAGTTTGAAACTCTGTGACAGTATCTAGAGATGATAAACGTCTAGACACAGCACGGCCGAGGACATCCAAAGATTTTCAATGGGATTAAGGTCGGGCGAGTACGTAGGCCAAACCATACGCACAATCCCCTCACTCTCCAGGTAGTCGTCGACGATGTCAGCTCTAAGAATTACAGCCTCTCAAATTCCGATTGGCTTCAGGAAATTAATATTTTCTTCTTCGTGCTTAACTTTTGGCAGTGAGTATATTAAATTGCTTCTTGAAGCTATTAAATGAAGTTATATTACATTGCCTGTACTATGGGAACGGTGTGAAGACAGTAAAATTTCAGTCGCACTGAAGCAGCACAACGGGCTATTAGCGAAGGACTGAGATCAATCACGTAACGAAATATCCGAGGACAAGACTTCGTCATTTTGAACCTCGGTCAGATGACGAGTTCTTACCTTGTAATTTTTGCTTTGCATCCCACCAAATTATTTTTTTCCTTTTCTCATTTGCTCACCTTTACGTTATGGGAAATTTTATTTACCGAAAACCCAATCTAAGGGTCGGTATCCCATGACGGAGTTAAGTTGAGTTAAATTAAGTTAAAACCTGAGATGGCACCCCAACTCTCCAAGCTTCCATACCACTCCGCGAGGACATTTAGGGTCATAACAGATTTAACGTGCACGCGCCCCCATATAAACGACGGTCTTTGGTTGGACCTAGTTTCTAACTCACAACTCTTTAGTTGTGCTAATCTGTTACTCTTCCAACCAGGCTACCACGGATCTTAAGTGCCCAAGGAGTCCACTACAACAAGTCACTAATGAGGTTGTGGTCCACGACAAAAAATGACCACCAGCCACAGGTACACGAAGGTCTTTGATTACAGTTTCGAACTATAAGATAATTAATAACATGATTATACCCATATGAAAAATTTAAGTACATGAATACAGTACCCTACAATAATGGACCGGACGCCAGAGGATTTACATAAAATCAGACTACTTGTTTGGGGATGTTTTTTGTGGTATGGCCTAGGACCTTTGCATGTTGTTCCCGGTCAATTAAACTCCGACGCCTACATGAACATTTTGGACAATCAGGTTCTTCCTACGCTCCGGCAATTTTATGGAATGGACGAATATTACTTCCAGGACGACAACGCTTCATGTCATATTGCAGCCTCTGTCAAGCAGTGGTATCAAGATATGGGTGAAAAACGTCTTCCCTGGCCTGCTCAGAGTCCCGACCTAAACCCCATAGAACATTTGTGGGACGCGTTAGAACGACGCTTGCGGACCAGGGAACCACGTCCGAAATCTACAGCTGAGCTGGCGACGTTCTTGCTGCAGGAATGGGCACACATACCCATAGCTGTGTATCCAAACCTTGTTGAAAGTATGCCCAGAAGGGTTGCTAGTGTAATTGCAGTACGTGGGGGACCATCCACCTATTGAAGCATGTATTATTTCCCTTATACCATCACATCGTGCTGTCCGGTCCATTATTGTAGGGTAGTGTATATTGAAGACGTTTTTTCTTATTAAATGGTGCCTTTCAATTTGCATTTCTTTCTACGAGAGAAGCACGAATAAAAGTTGGATCAGGTTGTTGAGTTAAAATCGCAATGGAGCAACACAGCCTAGTATTGGTGACTATGTGGGATCCATCTCAAAGGGGCCAACCAACCGGTCAGGTGGTTCAGGTGTTAGTATCTAGATGGGAAGGTTCCTGGTTCGAATCGGGGTCAGTGCATGGATGTTTGTAAGTGCATGGTGTAGAGGCGGCTGGTGCTACTTAACCTGTCGTGGTTGAAAGTCCTCATGTTAGTGTGGTGTGGAAGTTTGGAGAGTGGGTTGCCAGCTCAGGTGTTGCCTCGTCATCTGACCGTGGTTCAAAATGACGTGGTGTTTCCTCGGATCTTTCCCTTAGGGCAGTGCTCCCCAACCTTTTTATCGCCGCGGACCGGATCAACGTTTAATAATTTTAACGCGGCCCGCTGGGGGTTGGGAGATACGTTGCTTGTTTATATTTTGGATTGTTTTGATTTAATAATTTTAATTTAATTGGATTTAAACATGCCTTCAAAATAAAATACAGTTACACCAAAAAATTAATGTGATTTAACATTTTATATATAACTCACTAGAACGTTAAATCAATAAAATAGTTTCCCAACCACAAAAAACCCACGAAGCGCTCGAACTCTTTTAAAAGCAAAGACAGGTGATCGTGCACCAACTAGGAGATTGAATGTTTAGGCGCAGTCTCGCCTAAAATCCCCGATAATGTCTGAAACATGTCCAAAATGCCTCTGTTCACGCGCCGTCCCCACAACATGAGTTTGGATTTAAATGCAGCTACTTTGTCTGCCAACTTGAAAACAGTTGTCACATTTGTCAAAATTAGAAAATAGAGACATACATAATTCAGAAATCATAATTGAAGCTCTAGTAACAGAACAAATTTCAAGTTATGATTTACCGCCTCCTAATTTGAGTGGACATTTCACAGATTAGAACCGCACAAACCCGAGATAAATACACCAAAGTAAATAAAATGGAAATAATTTAATATTTCTTGGACGGCCCGGTACCATTTGATCCACGGATCGGTACCGGTCCGCGGCCCGGGGGTTGGGGACCACTGCCTTAGGGGATTGATCCCGGATCGTCGTCAATAGCTCGGTGTGTTGCTCTAGTACACGGTAATTAAAAAATTACCAATTACCATCTCGACGGGAAAGATTCGAGGAAAGCACCCTAACATTTCGAGCCACGGTCAGAGGAGGAGGCCTACGATGGAACCCCACTCTCCAAACTTCTACTTCTGAAGGTCATAGTAGCCCTATTGGTAAAGGAATTTATCAACAACCGGAGGGTTCCTCAGGTGTTGACCTCGTCACCTGACCATGATTCAAAATTACGAGTTGTTGTCCTCGGATCTTTCTCTTGTGAGACTGATCTCGGATCGTCGCCAATAGTTAATCGTTTTGTTCCATTGCGACGTTAATTGAACTATCTACCAAACTTCTACGCCATGCCAACGCGGACATTTGAGGCTACGAGAGATTTAACGTGCAGCAGCCCCTTCGTACATGATGGTCTTTGGTTGTATCGAGCTTCGAACACACAACCCTCCATTTTCTAATTGGGGACTCTACCAACTGAGCTACCGGGTTCCCCACAAATAAAGAAGGATGGTTCTGTTTTTTACTCCGAAGCTAGTACATTCTTACACAACTAACGCAGCAAATGCAAATACACTGACCTTTCCCTCTCTGTCGTATGGCACAGGGCTTCTGCTTCCATTGAGGGCGTGGATCATCCTGCCCCGCATGGGGATCCCATGACGGCCTATCACCTCGTCCTCGAGTCCCGCGAGGCGTAGGGCTGACCGCCCACGCTCGGATAAGGCCAAATTTATACTACGCCCCTGTACGATCTCTGCCTGCCGAATATCTGAAATAACAATAGCCCAATCGGTGATTAATTTGTTTTTTTTAAGAGGTTTGAGTACAGTTTCACTCTACGTTTATAGCGGTGGCAACGGCCTCGGCACATTTTTTTTTGGCGCACTTCTCATAGCGAGTTTTGGCAGGTTAAGGCAACCCATCTGTATTACTGTTACTGCGGCTAATGGCAACCTCGGCAAGAGGAAAACTTAAATTTTCATTTTGAAAATCGTCATATAATTAGCAAAACTTGTAACTGCTATACGTTATAAAAGGAATTACGAGTTGTGCTAATTAGCATGACGATATTCTAGAAAGTTCTTTTAAAATCCGTTAAATTGACCTTGGATTTCATTGGTTCCTTTAAAATAATTCTTTCATTGGCGACTTTAGAAGTGTGCCCCAAAATACGACAGGACCGTTGCCACCGCTGTAAACGTAGACTGAAGCTGTACCAAAGCATGTTTCGTATCGTGGACCGAAGATCGGTCTTGATGATGATGCACGTTTTACTCCAGCGTAATACTACTGGTCTTTTTTTATACCCTTTGGAGGTTTTGATAATTGACTAGTTGTAGACCTTACTGCTTTGTCTATGATAGTGGACTCGTGGTTTGTTTGAGGTTTTATGGCTCACGGGATACTATTTGGCCAAGCTGTGCTAAACACAAGACAGCGTCAACTAAACAATATCGTGAAAGGAAAATGAGGGATTGGGGAACAGAGAAGTTGTGTATTTATGGATGGTAAAACGTCATCGCGACCATATGTTCACTTCTCAGATTTATAATCGAAGTATTGATAATTGAGTTCTGAAGACCTCAAAAATATTGATGCTACCAGTTAAGAAAATGAATGTTAGTAGTAGCGCGAAACTAAAAATTTCGTGCGGTATCCAATTAAAAAATATACAGATTTGTCTGCAAAATAATCGAAACAAATCAGTATTCAAGAATTCTATTTATTATAAGGAATAGGGCAATGGAAGGTTTCTGAATGACTCTAATCTAAAGTGTGAGGACTAATAGAATATTTCCCAAATCTCTTATCTAAGGATTGAGGATTGTGGCATTTTTTTTACCAACAAGCTTTACTCCAATGTTAGTTTTTTTCAGCGGTGTTTAACTTCACCGTATAGCTATCTTACGAGAGTACGAGAGCTCTTCCTTCGCCACTTCGCACAATGGCCACCTCGTCTAGAGTGCCTATATAATAAGAGTGGCGACAAGGGACCAAATTTGGCCCAATGCGCATGCGCTGCAGCCATTTTTCAACCAGAATCGTCTCAAAGAAGGTTGCTGTGCGAATTAATGTATCCTTTCAGGGAGAACAAAAAGCATATGATTGTTATAATATGGATACATTCGGTATAAATGGATCATATAAACGCTCAATTACATGCTTAATTGATGAGATGGATTGCACAACGCGCTAACTTAGATTGCGAGAAACACCATGTTGTTCAAAAAAAAAGCTATTTATATAAAAAGTCTTCAAATTTATACTGACAAAACACTAAAATAATAATAAATAAACATTCTAGAACATGAAATGGAACATGAATAAGCTATATTTTCTTTTTAATTTAATGTACACACGTTTTTTTCGAACACACAAAAAGTTACCATGTTAAGTCTACGGGAGGTAGGAAAAGACCGCCTCTCGGGCGGTAGAAAAGTTCTCTAAGCCAATGAGAAAGTGTTTCCCGTATGTCGGGGGGGGGGGGGGGGAGACAGATTTAATGTCTTTCTGGCCCGAGGTACCACAGAACTGTAAACACACGTATTCTTTTTGGATGGCCCGTCTGCCTTTTTCCTGTGGTCCCAAGATAATTCAGGTGTTGACAACTTGTTTTCTAGTCGATTTTGATCGGAATCTCAGGTGTGAGAATACGAGACCTCCTAGTTATGGCGCTAAAAAAAACTGCAGAACAAAGGTCAACATGCTATCGTTGTTTTTTTTTTGTTTTTTTTGCAGTCGTCACAGCACTAATAGAATCTTTCCAAAAGATTCTATTCTACATAATGTTATAATGAGCCAATTGGATCATTCCAAAAGATTATGATCTGTATAATAGGCCAATTGAATCATTCCAAAAAATTATATTCTACATAATGTGTCAATTGAATCATTCCAAAGAAGTAAAAAAGAGATCAATAGTCATTCCAAATAATTCCATTCTACGAGGGCAGTTTAATAAAGAATCATCATAATTTTTTAACGGTGATTAAAAAAATCAAGAAAAATAAAATTCATATTGAATGTGTAGCGGGATAAGTGGAGAATAGATAGCGCAAGGTTCACTGTCATGACGTCATTGCTGAGGTCTTGGCAGCCTGCCAAGAACGCCTAGCTGTACTTTCGCCTATGGCAAAAATGGATGCGACACGCTAAGTGCAATACACTACATTGAAATTTTGTTTTCGCCTTAAAAAAATCGTCAGATCTTTCAAAAATCAATATCATGTGTGTTCCCCATCCTCCATAATGTCCTGATGTAAACCATGCGATTCTTTTCTTTTCCCGAATTTGAAGAAACACCTCCGGAAAAAGCGGTTTTCATCATCACAGGCAGTGGTAAAAGTTGCGTAGGCGATTTTGAAGGACCTTTCAAAAAATGGCATGTGTTTGAAGAATGGAAAAGAGGTGGTATAAGTGCATTGCATGGAGTGGAGAGTATTTTGAGAAAAACCATAATAATTTGGAGGATTAGTACAGGAAATTATTTTTTATTAATTTATGCTCATTCTTTATTGAACAGCCCTCATAAGTAAAGGACCCATAAAATCTTCATAAACTAAGGACGTTTTCATGAATCCATGGATTGTTTCAACCATTCTATATGGACATTTAGTCATTAAAAATGGGATTCGTGGGGTCAAAGCAATACTACACAACTCAGAAATCTCGGGACCCTCAGAGGGTTAGTTTATTTTGTTTTAATTTCTACGGGGTGTTTTTGCTATACGATGGTTAAATCATTCAATTGGGATTGAAATCCAAATCCATGTTTTTAAATGGTATCCGTTTGATTTAAAGTAAAGTTTAGTAAGAGAAATATTATATATTTCTATAAACTAGCAGACCTCACACATAGCATCTGAGCTAAACTTTCTTAATTGAATATACTTACTGACGACAAATTGTCGTTACTCACATTTCATACATTATTTCCATCCGTTAATGATAACTATCCACTCTATCACAAAATTCGACACGCCAAGAAGGAGTTGTCCGATTGCGATAAAAATGGGTGGATGTGAAGAACATACATAGAAAAACAAAGTCTCCTGACAAGTCTACGGTTGTCGTCAGGACACAGTTGGAAACGGAACTTGTCACAAAAGACTATAAGTCCCATGTCAACTCCGTTCCAAGTGGATCGAGCCCGGCACAACTCCTTCTTGGTGCGTCGATTTTTTTGTTATAGAGTATATTATCCACATTCACACAAACGGATTTCATACTTCTAAATGAAATAAAACTATCCCAAGTATCTAACAGCATTTCGTTCACATTTACTGATGTTTACTCTACTATTCAATAAAAGATATGGCAAAAACTACATCTCAGTCATGTTATCACAACTAGATTCTGAACGTCAACTTCAATTGCTACCATTTTCTTGTTCAAAGGCGATTCTATAATTTTTGACACAAAAACTATTTTTCTCGTACTTTCTTTCTGCGCTGATTCGTAACAGGAGCCATAGAATCCTTTTGAAGGATTATAATCTAAGGTGAGGACCAATAGAATGATTCTACTCTACATAATGAACCAATAGAACTGTTCCAAAGGATTCTATTTCAAAGAAATGGACCAATAAAATATATCTATAGGTCCATTATATACCTTATATATATACCTTATATATATATACCATATATATATACATTAGACCAGGGCGAATATATATACGAAATACCCGGGTGCACAGGTGCACTGTGCACATGAAAATAAAATTGTGCACCTAATTTTTTCCAGTTAGACACACCTGTGCACCTAATTTAAAAACTTAGGAGCACAAGGTGAAGCTGTATTAAAAAATATATTTCGAGGCCTGCATTAGACCTATTTTCCCTCATACTTTCTTTTCTACACCGATTTCTATCTTCCAGATATCTCATAGCTTTCTGTGAGCAGTCTGCTGAATAATTTCGTTAGAGAGGCGAGATCTTCCATGTAGTGTTAGCAATAGTTTGCATCTCCATAGCTCATATCAAACACATTTGAACTTTGTAAAATTGCGAAAGAGAATCCCGAAACATCGATTTTATATTTTACACTGCTGACCATCCAAAATGCAACACTAAGAAGGACAAGAGATATCAAAGCCAAATTTATTAGAGATATAACACACAGTACAAAGGTGAAATGATTGAAAATTCAGCCTCCTGGAAGGTGAAGAAGACGATGTAATCGGTATTGAGTATTGCCACCACGGGTGGCAATAACCGCTGCTACACACCTCTGCATTGTATGAAAGAGGCTTTGGATGTTTTGTTGGGGTATGGCAGTCCATGCTGCCTCCACACGTTGCCGAAGTTTATCTGGTGTAGCAGCGGGTTTGTATGAAGAGCCAGTCGTTCTCCAATCATCTACCAGACGTGTTCGATAGGCGATAGATCTGAAGAACAGGCAGGCCGATGCAGCAATGCAATCTGGTGGGCAAAGAAGAAGACTTGAGCGTTGCTTGTCACGTATGGTCGAGCATTGTCCTGTTGTAATGTAGCCGCATGCAAGCCCTGAAGGTAAGGTAGGACAACAGGCTCCAAAACCTCAGATATATAGCGCTGGCTGGTCAGTGTACAGGCAATGCGTACGAAGAGTGTGTGGGAGTGGAATTCAATTCCACTCCAAACCATAATACCGGGTGCAGGACCTGTATGGCGATACATAAGGCAACAGTTAAGCAACCTGTCTCCACGGTGCGTTGCTTCCCGACTCTAATTCAACCAACTTGGTGTTGCAGGCAGAACCGAAATTTGTCTCTAAAGACAATGTCTTGCCATTCGGTTGTCCATGTCCTCCGTTCATCCCACCATTGCAGACACAAACGCCTGTGATTTTGAGACAAAGGTAATCGTAGCAATGGACGCCTTGCAGTCATTCCACTGTGCTGCAAACGACGTCAAATGGAACGGGCAGACACCGATTGTTGTGCAACATACCGTATTTGTTGTTGTTGTTTCTTATGCCTACACTGGCAGACCGGAGGAGTGCCAGGCCCGTCAAAGACGGCAAGAGGCGAAGGGGGGGGGGGTGCGCCTTCCATGTTATTAGGAAGTCCGACTTAGCTCGACATACATGACACATCCGTTTTACAGGAAGGTCCCTTTCATACATCCATTCCCTCACACATATCGTAATTTAGATCCCAATCAGAGGCCGATAACCCCCTGATCAGGTACCCCCAGAGGTATTGATTTGGTATGGGAACATGGGGGACATTGTGACCACGACCTATTTAACGTGCCCCAGTCACCATTAGTGAACACGACGGTCTTTAGCCGGGTCGAGGCGCCGATCTCGCAATCATCAGAATTGCAGACTCCGCCGAGGACAGAACCCACAACCCTTCTGATGCGAGCCCGACGCTCTACTGACTGAGCTACCGCGGCTCTCTACCGTATTTGTTGTGATATGGATCCTGATGTGGCAGAGCTATCCATCACTGTCATGCGCACAATATGCCTGTCATCACGTGTAGCGGTGCGATGAGGAGGGTGCAATCGGTTCCGTCGGTCAGTCCTGCGTCCATTTATTACAGATCCGCGTCTCTGTTGCTTAGTTACGTCCCACACGATCACTGATTTCTCGGAAGGATAATACGCAATTTCTAAAGGAAACAATTCTTCCTCGGTCGAAATCAGAAGCGTGCTCGAATAACGCTCGTCTACGAGGCATACCGAAGCTGCTCACGCAAAACAACCGCACGAAAGAACAATTACAGTACTTCAAAACGGCATTCTTTTCTCCCTTTATAAAGCGCTTGTAGGTGGCGCTACAGGCTCCCATGATGTGCGTCTGCGCTGCAATGCTAATAATTGGTACAGCTACACTCTACGTTTATGAGTGATGGCAACGACTTGGCGATTTTTTTTGGCGAACTTCTAAAGTCGCCAAGGAAATAATTATTTCCTAACTCTTTTATTGTCAAAACTTTTTTTATTTTTACAACACACTTTTTAAACATTTTCAGAACGTTTTGAAAAGAATATTTAAAAAAAACTTTCACAAAAAGTAGTAAACTTAAGCACATATCAAAACACGTTTGTGAACCAGCAGAGAAACTAAGCTACGAATGTTGGATAAAGAATACACTGAAACATATCAATTACACTAAATACAGTAGGCAAGTTGAAAAAGAAAACGATTTTTAAAAGAAAAAAAAGCAAGAAATAATACAACCTGATACATCAGAACGGTTCCGAGAAAAAAAAATTACGAAACAAGAATATTCCACAAATGCAAAAAACAATACATGTCAGAACTCTGCCGTGAAAAAAAATTATTATGAAATAAAAATTCCACAACTGTAGAAATACAAATAAATGAACCAATGGTATCAAAGAAAAAAAAATTTTAAACGACCAATGCAATCAAAGGATATTTTAAAATCAAAATAACCAATGGGAGGAAAGAAAACATTTCAAACGAATCAATGAAATCAAACGACTTGAACGAATTTTGGAAGAACTTTCTAGAATATTCAAAATGAAAATTGAAAGTTTCCGTTTGCCGAGCTTGCCATGAAAACCATAACAACCGAAACGAAAGATGGGTTGCCTTAATTTATCGTAACTCGCTACTAGAAGTGCGCCAAAAAAATCGCCAAGTCGTTGCCATCACTCATAAACGTAGAGTGTAGCTGTACCTAATAATTTGCATATCCTATCGTGGTATACGCATGGTGCAAATTTCACGCGTTTTCTATTCTTCCTTCGTGGTGTTGCATTTTGGGTGGCCAGCAGTGTATTTACATCCGCTATTTTCATTCAACAATTAACGTTGATTTCTGTGCCATGTAGATTTGTGAAATTAACAGAGATATAAGCAAATCCTACTTCTACACGTTTCAAGAGATGTCATTTTTGTTTATGGGAAATGAAAGACACGAAAATAGGAAAAAATGCGTTGTGCTAAAAAGAAACAAAATGCTAAAAGCTTAAAATAAAATGCTACTTTATCTACTTGCCTTCTCGAAATTCGTAGAGTTTAACCTGTATGCCTCTGTTTCCTAATATGCATGCACATAATGATCCAACCTGACAAGAAAGAAAAATATGTTTAATTTCCAGAAACCAGTGGTTCACATAATTATGCAATTATAAGAATATTAAAGTTTTTTAGAAATCTGAAGCACTTGGGTCCTGCTTTAAACACTTAAAATAATGTTTTCTGGAAATTATACTAAATTAACGGCTCATGTATGTGGTCCAAGATCAGATTTAGAATATTGAATTAAAGCTAATATTTCTTTTCCCTCGTACATTTAAAGGATTTTTTAACTTGATAGATTTATGTATGATCTAAATTATGATGATATAAACTTCAGATTATTAGTTTTGGGATAATTAGGTTTAAGTTATAAGGTTCTTTCTACGATATTCAATATTTTTATTAATTGAAAATATTAAAATAAAAATGAAGTTCTTCACTATCCGTACCTCACTATTTTATCTTTGGTAACGAATTAAATTATTGGGTGACAAATTTAAATTCTGCGTTCTGACATGCTGGCAGACGCTTCAACGTCATTACTAGCAAACCAATCAGAGTAAGAATAATATGACATGAAACAAGAAAGAAAAATAGTTTTTGATGCAAGTCCGTAACTTGCAAAACTTGTTAACTTGCAAAAAGTGCAAGTTAACGAGTTCTGGATACAAATTATATTTTCGAGGATGGAAAAGAAAATGAATTCGAAGTTGGAACTAGTTTTGTTAATATGATAATTTTGTTTCGGCTTTGGGGTAATTCTTTTTGCTCTTCGGTTATATTTTTTCTGACGAATTGAATATGGTATTAGTGTTGTTAACTCGTTCTCATTCAAACCTCAGAATGATTAGCAATCCACTTCGAACCGTAGGTCCCGTTCCAATTAGCCATCCTGCAGCAAAAAATTTCCCAGAGCGAGTAACTAAACCTGCGAACCTGAAGATTGCCATTAATAATTCCCAACTGTACTACAATATTATTCAAAACACTTCTAGACAAATTTTGATACTTAGTTCGAGCAAAACGTTTACTTGCAGATATAAATCATGTGAATACATATCCATGAGCATGCGTGCTGAAATACATTTTGATAGAAAAAATAATTTCTGTAGCATTTCATGAAACTCAAAAATGGTTCAAAGTATTCGTGTGGTGCTGCCATCTATCTGTAGACTCCTTCAACATAAACTGGCGGGTCACGTTAAATATGTATACACATTACAAATTTTTAATTTTGGTGCTTCTTAAGGGGCATATTTTTTTAGAGTGATTAAATAGTTTTATTTCAGAGGAATAGTCAAATGTTTCAAAGAGGAAACGAATTGCTCGGTTGAAATTTACTCATACGTGAAGAAATATAATAGTTAGTGTAATTTATTTTTCCAGAAAAATTATGTTTGAAAAAAAAGTATTTTATACTTACGGACATGAAGATAATATTTTCCTGTTGTGAATTATTTGCTCTAAAATTTAAATAATCTTTTCAAATATTTCAAATGGCTTGAAAATCATTTTAGAACTTTTTCAATTCAAAACTTACACCAAATCAACTCAGATATTTTAATTCAAACAAAGAAAGATCAGATTTCAAACACTATGTGTGTGTCCACTGAGTCACTTTTAAATTGTACAAAGGTAAGATTTCTTCTAGCGAAACACACTTAGCGTTGTGCAAAGTTTAGGGGAATAGAATATTTCACACTTTCGGAACTATGTTTCTTGACAGCGTGTATCATTTGTAAGCAAATTCGCAATAGTAGTTCGACAACAACCGCAGCATATGGGTTAATTAAATTATTCTATAAATAAGTTTAAACATATAAGGATTAGTATTTAAATTCTTTAAAAATAATTTTTTAGAAAAAATATTTTTTCCAGCAATACCGGTAAAGAATCTTAATACTCACTGCTATTACTATGGGGATTTCGAATTGTTCTAGTACCTCTGTACATCTGGGACAAATAGGACGGTGTTAATAAGTAGCCTATGATATCCGGCAGGGTTCTAAAGAATGAGTGAATCGAATTCGGTGTAAAATGGTCAAACGATGTCGATTTGAATGCAGAACAGACGCCAACTCTGCTTTATGTAAAGGGTTCGACTTTTTAATGGAAATAGATGGAGTACGTGCGCGAATTCATGCTATTTCTCCACATCACTCGGTTTCAAGATCTGTCAAGTCATTGTGGGGAAAAACATGAATCCTAATGTGGGACACATTATTGATTGCTTAAAGTGATTATCCAGCTTGATTAAAATCACTAGTCTGTGCTCCAATAGCCAATCGGCCCAAGTCGATTCATAAACCCACGTGGCTTACCCTTCTGAGATCGTTCAACAGCGACTCGGCACACATCTGTCTATTTCAATAGAAGGTCGATGTTTATAGATTATGTAAAAATTGCGGACGCGAGAATATTTTTGCATACACGGTAGATCATTTACGATTTTCTACATCTGTTTCGGGGTCTGAGAGATGAAGAACCTCACCCCATAACTTGAATTGCTCTTACGACACTTCACGTTGTAATAGGAGAACCCACGGATATGCTAAAATAAGTGATCGTAATAGGTGACCTTTGAACTCCTAATTTCCAACGAAATGAATTGAGATTTCCTCTACTGTTCGCAAACTTACAATTCGTCGAATGTATTCAGGAGTCACAATTTCTTTCAACTGCAATAGTGAAATTTATACATTAAGAACATATTGGAAATGACCAAAATGTCTTACAGAATCAATGATTTGACTCTAAACAGCAATAAATTGAGCTGCAGTGTGAAAGTTGAGGAATCTAGCAAGCTATTATTTATGGAGTGAACTTCCCCGGATCGTTTCAGTCAGATTCGGTTGGATTCATGTTATTTACTTAGTATCAAGGTGTACAAAAAGAACGGGACAAATTTGAATCAGAACACAAAGGCCTTTTGATGGTATCAACTGTGTAGAGCTCGTGTGATTTATTTCATTTATGAAGTAAATTTTTATAATATCTGAGTTTCTAATTACCTCGTGATTGTTTTCATTTATGAGATGAGTTACTCAAATACTAAAAATGTAAACAAGAGAACCAAATATAAACTATAGAATTGAAGAAAAAAAAGTACAAAAGAGTAGCGAAAATTTTAAAATGAAAGATGAAAATGTTAACTTATAGTAATTGTTTCGATTTACCCACATTTTTCTGTAAACACAAATTTACCAATTTAAGGAACAGAAAATATTGATTGTGAAATGTATGCAATTTTTCGAATAACACTCCAGCATTTCTGCGTTGTATAGTATTAATGATTTAAGATATTTCAAGTAATTTATAGAATCACAAAGATGAATATTTATTTCTAATCAATTCAAAATCCATGTTTTGTGAATGCTTTTTCTTTATGTACACCTTCATATAAGTTTAAATAAGTTATCCTGAATCTCTCAATTTTACAATCAAAGTCAAACTTTTGTGAGAACTTTACAACAGCTACTTTAATTTTCCCCAAGAAAACTAAATAGCTTATTTGTGTTTTCCAAATTTGAAAGCACTCTTTTGGTTTTACGGATTTTAACTTTTTTATATTTAACTTTTTTAAATCTTAGAAAAAAAACTATTGGTCGCAGTATTTTGGTCTTCGAATCCGTCTCACTTTCCAAGACGAAAGTGTTCTTTTAGATGCGTAGGAACGGTATAAGAAAAAGCAAACATATGGAGAGCGTTTCGCAAGCGTATGTTAGCGCCATTTGTATTTCGAATCTCAGAAACAGGTAGCCGTCGCATCCGGTAAGCGGCGTTCGTGTTTCTTCACCTATTTGGATCGGATAACGCAGACGAACAGAGAGAGAGAGGTGAGCACGAAAAACAATATTCCTTCCCCGCTGCAGTTACGAATCGCGTAGGATTAGGTCAAGGTTTTCCAAAGCAACGAATCTTCTCGTTTCGTAACAGCTACTTAATAAGGAAAGGCTGACGATTATGGACAAAAAAAATTCAGAATTGTTTTGAATAAAATTTTGAGCTAAATATAGGAAAAGGTAATTAAGAATTCTTCGGAATGAAATTGTTTGCTAACTATGAGAAAAATAATTCAGAATTGTTCGGAATAAAATTTTTAGCTGAATATGGGGAAAGTAATTAAGAATTCTTCTGCATGAAATTGTTTGCTAACTATAACGAAAATAATTCAGAAATTGTTCGGAATGAAATTTTTAGCTAAATATGGGGAAAGTAATTAAGAATTCTTCGGAATGAAATTGTTTGCTAACTATAAGGAAAATAATTCAGAATTGTTCGGAATGAAATTTTTAGCTAAATATGGGTAAAGTAATTAAGAATTCTTCGGAATGAAATTGTTTGCTAACTATAAGAAAAAATAATTCAGAATTGTCCTGAATAAAATTTTAGTTTCCCCCAAATCGTTCTGAATAAAATTTTTGTTTAAAAATGGGGAAATACAGGGTGTGGCAAAAAGAACGTTCTGATTAGGAACGTCAATAAAAAAGTACAAAGCAAGATAGAGAAATAAATCTTTTATACTTAAGAAGTACACAGTATGAAATTGTCATCCATTGAGTTTTGAAGAGTATATCAGTTAAACGGCGACTGTCAATGTCAATGCAGTTTTGAAGTCTCTTTCAGAAATTTTGCATTCATCTGCGGATCATGTCCCGCGGAGTCGCCGTGATTTCTTGTACGAAGAAATCCGAATTTTAGCGAAAGATGGACAAATATAATTCAGAATTGTTCTGAATGCAATATTTTGCTAAATATTGGGGAAGTGATTCGGAATTGCTCTGAATAAAGTTTTAGCAAAAGAAAGACAAAAAAAAATTCTGAATGAAAGTTCTAGCCAAATACAGACAAAAGTAATTCAGCATTGTTCAAATTGAAATTCTTAGCTAAGTATAAACAAAAACCTTCGGTAATATTTGTAAACAAATGTTTTAACCTCCTTCTCAAAACACGCAGCGTAGCAAAACATTTACAACTGGGAATGCCAAGTTTGAATTTGCTATGAATGATGAATGAATAGAAGAAATTTTGATTTTCTCCGCAGCTGTAAGTCTAGTCAGTCAAGAGAACCTCTCGTACCTTTAAAATATATAGAGTAGTACTTTCACACAAAATTAGCTATTAGTAATATTATTTGGCAAAAATTCAGGCTTGTCAGAGCTTGTGTGCTTTGAAAGGTCCAAAAGCAATAAAACAGTTCCAGGTTTTTAATGTATATAATATCGTCGTCTTACAAGTGCACTATGTCAAAACTTTCAAAATATCAATTTCTTGCTTTTCTAGACCAAAATGTTATATTTAGACTGGTGAAGTGTGTGTCCGCTAAATCATTTTGTTTTCTTTGCATGAATTTAGCATATCTTCTTGAAAAACACAGGTAGTAGAAATTTCTTTTTTTTTTTCTTAGAACAATGATTTGTGAGGTGGCAGCGTAATAGTTGGAATGATTTTGTAGTGGTTTTCAGTTCTCCGCCTATGAATATTGCTGCTGATTATTAGGTTGTACTTGCCAGAAACACTTGTTACAACTAATTAATCAAATATTTTTATAAAAATTAATACGTTTTTGCTGAAACCACCTCATACACATACACTCCTGTAGGTGTCAACAGGTGCGATCCGTACTCAACAGATGTCATTAGCTTCAAGAATTGGTGACAACTTCGGGACATAATGAGGAGTTGGCTTAAGTCAGACTCCGTTTATCCTCATATACATGTGTGATTTTTCGAAACAATTTATTTTGTAAAAACATTTCACTACTCTTATTATATGTGTATTAGTTACATTTATTTCAAAATTTTAGAGCCGGGACCAAATTTTAAGAATATTGGGTCGGCATGTGGATAGATCAGACAGGAGGATAGTCCACAGCCTACACAAGCATCAGCTGAGAATAAAGAATCTATATAATTGAGAATGGAGTGATTTGTTTGTACATTGAATATTTTCGACCCATTTCAAGTTTTTTATCCGTTTTGGATCCATCTTATGCAAAATACGTCTCTTGCGCGTTGGGTGTCTGTCTCTGTATACTGTGTGCCCAATGCCCATCCTAACCAGTGCTGTAGTCGTAAAAAAAACAGAGGGTATACCACGAGCGCCCGCAGAATTTTTTCCATAGTGAAACATATACTTACTACTTACACTTTCTACGGAGGGAGGGGGGGGGGGGGATATGTACACACACGCAAATACATCTCTACTATTATAAAGGGAAGTGTTTGACTGTTTGTTTGTTTGTTGTCAGGTTTAAGTTCCTGACGAATCTATGGCTCTTACAGTAATGGGATTTGGCACACTGGTAGTCCGAATTTTTTGCAATTTTTGTACGCGGCCCGAATTTTAAAATCTAATCTTAACATTTAAAAATCAATTTAATGACAGATAATAATTATTGTTTTCCTTAGAATGGCAACAGTATAAAAGATCAAAGATTCAAAAACACATTTAAAGTTGTTTTATTTCATATTTACGGTTTAAGGATATTGGGATGTGTCACACAAACATATATTATATAATGTATTTAATATATATTTGTAGCTGAAGCAAAACATTTAGTTTTTTCCAAATAACTTCTTTTAGCAGACACAGTAATAAGTCCCAAATTCGTATTCCGAAATCCCAAATTGTCCTAAATCTGGACTATTTGCTAACCAACGTTGGGCGAGCGTAAGCGAGCAGGGGGCGGAACCCGCTAGGTTTTTAGGAAAAGCAAAGCGTGTACGCAGTTTTTAAGAAAACGCAGAGGGTATACGGAATTTACTGGAAAAACCAGAGGGTATACGGCGTATACCGCCGTATACCCTCCACTACAGCCCTGGTCCTAACGGTTTAACATCTTTTCATCTTACTGTAAGTAGTTACATTCGTTTAGTGATTGAACTTGGTTTCGTAAGCCTGACCGTCTTCCTGTTCTATGTTCAATTTTGTATTTGTGTGTTTGTGCTGGCAGCATATAAATTTTATTCCAGATATTTGATTCCAATGTGCTTTATTTTATAAATCACTAGCCACTGTGTAGCCAGCACGTCGTTGCCCGTGACAGTTCTTTTCGTGGGTCAGGTGTGACCACTGCTCGCTAACCCCCGGTGATTGCTACGAATTCCCACTTGGTTTGCTTCTCAAACCAAATGGGAATTCGTAACGTATTGATAACAGCTTTTACGGCGTTGCCCGTGGTGTTGGTTAGCGAAGCAAACACCACGGGAAACGCTCATTGTCAAATGCGGCCAAATTCGAATTGCGAAGAGATCCAATCGGAGTGAGGTCACAATCTCTGGTAAAAATACAAATATTTAATTTTAAAATTATTTATTGAAAGAAAATCAAATGCACAAGGTAATAATCTATCTGGTGGAAAATTGTCCGTAGATTTCAAATCCTTTGAAATTTTTAATCTATCTTTAACGATCCCGATTTTACAAAAAAGAACTAAACAATGCCAGTCAAAAATGTATTTTTTTTTTTTGCTTTCCTTTGCTGGAAGCGTTTGAGCTCAGAAAATGAAATCTGATTTTTCGATCGCAAAGGTCGTATGGAAAAAAATATAAAAATTACAAAGAAAAAATTATTTATTTAAAGAAAATCATATTTTTATGTATCGATTAAATGTAAAATTTTCCGCAGATATCAAATTTGTTGAAATTTGTTCTCCATCTTTAACGATCTAGGAGAAAAGAACTACATAACTCCAGTTAAAACTTTTTATTTGTTTTGTTCGTCTGCTGAATAATCGTTCCTCGCAAAATGAAACGGAAACATGGAAAAAATAAATTTAGAATCTGCCATCTGTTTATGGTGTTGCCATTCTATAAAGAAAACAATAATTATTAAATTCCATCAAATTCATTTTAAATGTTGTAGATTGAATTTTAAATTGAATTTTGAATTTTAAGAATTCCAGGCTTCGCACAAAAATCGCAAATAATTCGGATTACCTGTGTGCCAAAGCTCACATTATTGTAAGTACCATAGATTCTTTCACAGCTCTACTTCTCTGTGGATTCTTTACAGCACTAGATAGAGACACACAGACAGACACACAAACACTTCATTTTTTATAGTAGAGATATATTAGCTTTGTGAATGCAATATAAAACTTCTTTATTTTCATATTTAGATGAGTTTCATGTGAGTAATAATACTTAAAATAATCATAATTTGATAGTTTTGGAAAATCTGGAATGCATGTTGAGTATTACGATTTCTGGATTATTTTACCAGTACTGCTGAAATAGCAATTATTTTTACAAAAGTTATTTTTAATGGAATTTTAAATCTGATACTTTATTTATTTCGAGTCTTATTTTTGTTCTTTACTTGTCTTGGTTTGTTCACGTGCAGTGATATTTTCTGTTTCTTTGGCTGGGAATTAATTTCGCATTTCTAAATTTTGTGCACTGTTGGTTGTAAGTTGTGGCAACTGTGCGAGATCAAGAGATAAAAAAGAATCACGAATATCTTTAGAACAGCGTTTTTGCGGACAAGTTTTATTTTGTTTTATTTCGCTGTTTACAGTTGTTTTCTGTTTTAAATATTTACTATTGTAATTAATTGCATTTCCTTTTCATCACAAACAACACCACCGTAAAGAAAATAACCTTAAAAAATTCCAAACTAGAACTTTGGAAATATTAAAAAATTCTTTGCCATAATGACAGGAGGTCAAGGTTGATAATTTTACCAGCTGAAGCTATAGTTAAGTAACTTATTTATATCTATTAAAAGTTCATTGAAAACAATGATTTTCCTTAAAAAAGCTATTGAAACAAATCGGTTTGCCATTTTTAAAGGTAATAAGTTACTTTTGTAGTTCTGTACTGAAGGCATTCAATTTTAAAACAAGTTTTTTTATTATTAGACGTACCACAAAATGTCATTTTTAATATATATATTCGCCTTAAAAAACTTAGTGATGAATATCTTAACATTTCAATTTGGCATCTTTCCATTAAAGATGGGGAAATTTGACAATGCCTGATGCAATAGTGCACTCAAGTGAAAAAAATATGGATTTGTTGACTATGCCGCAATCATCTCAAAATCGTTTGTGTTTGGTAGTAGTAGTAATAATCTTAGTGTCACATTTCGTCATTTTGTAGCTTTGTCATTTAGCAAAGGTGCGATGTAAGTAAAATGTATTACATGGAATGCCCGGGAGCATAGAGATAACTTAAAACTGCTACGTACGTCGCCAAACAAAGTCTTTGCAGAACAACTTTTCCTTAATTTTATCAAAATTTTGGCCGATTTTTTTTTTTTTGAATCATAGGTTACGATGTTCTGCAGTTCAAAGCACGCTCTTTGCCACACCTTTTTTTTTCTTTTCTGGCTACTGAACAACCTCCCTACACAGACCAAATAACTACAAACACTTTATAAATAACACATCTTCTATGTGAATGACAAAATATTTAACTTCTAAAGTTATCGACAGAATTGCAAATTCTGAAAGTATGCCTTCGTTTTAAATATAGTAATTAATTTTGATGTTTATTATAATTATGTTAATACATATTTAGACGATAATTGTGTTTTATTTTTGCTCTTGATTTGACTGTAGTTTCAAAATTCGCTCAACATGCCTGCATAACAATTGAAATTGCTTAGAGCTTGTAAAGAATCATCGAGTCCAAGAATCATCGAGTCCAAGAATGTCTTTTTGTGATTTATTTTCGGACATCAAACAAACAGTACAAACGGTACAACAACACAACAAATAATAATGATATTACGCTGAAATACATAAATTCAAGTTTCTAGAACAAGGAGGGAGCTCATCAAGAAAGCTCACACCCGAAGCCGTGCCATTCAGGAAGTTATTTTAATTGTTTTGAATCACATTACTTTTCGTACGATCACGTGGTCTCGCCGAGAGTGTCAGCAAGAAGCTCCACTCTCAACAACACTCACGTAGTACATTCCTATTCTCAACAGAGCTGGCTGTGTTGCAGAACACTGAATATAATTCTGCACCTGGGCATAGATGGACGTGCATGTGTAGGATTTGTATGCAAAGTAAGTTGTAAAAATTATAAAGATGTAGAAAATGTTAAAATATAATAAAATTCCGCGAAGGATTAAAGTGAGTATATATTCTGATCTAGAGTTCCAATTCAATCTTCAATCTAAGAGTTAACTAATTCAATTTTCAATCTAAAGTTTACCAATTCAATCTTCAAACTAGAGTTAAACAATTCAACCCGAGTAAGGTCGGATCATTTTGCTAGCAAAGGAAAAATACGCCGACCAACCGGTATAGTGGTTAAGGTGTTGGCCTCTAGATCGGAAAGTTCCTGGTTCGAGTCAGGGTTCGGGCATGGATGTTTGTAAGCTTATGGTGTAAAGGCGGCTGGTGCACCTTAAATCTGTCGTGGCCGAAAGTCCTCACGTTGGGTTGGTGTGGAAGTTTGGAGAGTGGGGTGGCAGCTCAGGTGTTGCCTCGTCATCTGACCGTAGTTCAAAATTACGAGGTGTTGTCCTCGGATCTTTCCCTTATGGGATTGTTCCCGGACCTTCGTCAACAGCCCGTTGTGTTGCTCTCTTACGACGTTAATTAAAAATCACTAATTGCCGATAAATACAAAGAATTTACGAACAGAAATCAGTAGCTTGTTGTAACACTGATAATGTGGATAAAAAGATTAGATTGGAAGTAAAAACAAATCTTATCATTAAGTTTATTCATCCTTTTCAGTCAACTTTACAAATGAATTTCAGCTCTAAATTGACCTTCTAGGTGTTTTCCGCAAAATATCCTGTCATCAAGACCTTGCCGATTATTTTTTTTAAAGACGAGATGGAGAAGTTTTTTTACTGATGCGTCTATTATTTAGGAGTGCATTAAGTGTTAAAGTAAAAAAAGGGAAATCACTTGCGAAAGGTGTCTTGTCTCCCATTTGGTTTGCAAAACAAACCAAATGGGATTGCATAGCAATCACAGGGGTTAGACGAACGTTAGCGAGCAGGGGGCGAAGACCTCGCTGTGACGTCATGGATCGGAAAGTCAAATCAGGATTGTACGAATTATTAAGATAGTTTAGCCGTCGCAGGAGATTGACAATGTAAAAGGAGTGTTGGTGGACGAGCGTAAGCGAGCAGAGGCCGGAGCCTCTTACTGATTGAAAAAAAAATCGGCCATAATTTTGATAAAATTAAGGGAAAATTGTTCTGCGACGTAAGTCGCAGTTTTAAGCACATTCTGCTCCCTGGCTTTTCCCTTGAGGAGAGTGTTCAGCCATGCGCAAGAACCAACTGCGCATATTATCGAGACTGAATCGAACTCATTCGGAGGCTTTTAGAGGAGAGTGGCCAAGAGAATTGTGTGTCTACTCGAATCGGCTCTCCGCATTCGGATCTGTGGAACCAATGAACGACGATAGCAGAAGCGTTTATACTGTGAATCATATCTGTTCTTGTTATTAATTGGTTCAAAGGATTCGAATGCGGAAAGCTAATTCGAAGATTAGAATTCCCGTTTCACTCCGCTAAAAGAAATCCTCGTCTTTTCTTTCGTTTTTATTCTTGTTTGCGAATTGTTCTGAGCAGTCTCTGTGACTCAGTGGGTTTGCCCGTTGCGAAAGCAACTTAAGACCTTGCTCACATTTGGTGTTTTCTAACGCTCGTTTTCGAGGTCCGCTTTCCGTAAGAATTAAATTATGTTTTCCATTCCTTTAATTCAAGTTTCTATCTTGGAGATCGTTGAAAATAGAGTGAAAATTTGAACGGATTTGAAATTAACGTAAAATTCTACGCCAGATCGGTACTAAAAACAGATTTATTATTTAATTTAAATAATTAATTATTTCATTATTTAGTTACATGATTACTTAATTATTTAAAGAAAATCACGTTTAAGGTATTGGTTTACCATAAAAACCTAACCACTAAATTGTTAAAATTTTTCATTTTTTTTTATCAATGTATTTAGGTAGGTAGGCAATTAACGTCGTACTGGAGTTACACAACGTGCTATTGGCTACTGTCCGGGATCAATCTTCAAGGGAGAGATCAGAGGACAACTCTACGCAATTTTGAACCACGGTCAGATGACGACGTTTCATCAGGGGATGCCGGACTTCTGGGGTTGCATAGTCGATAAGCAAAACAGGTACTAATCCAATTAAGTGTCAAAATAACCCCATTTATAAGATGATAGTTGGTTTCTAGTGAGAAATCGAGCATCTGTTATACTCATGGTTACTCCACTTGTGTAAACGAGATATCTCAGTGACTTTCCTTCGTCTAGAAGAAAGAGAAAGGACCTTGGATAAGTTTAGATTAGATGAGCATCGTAATCGGGAATTATGTTCGCATATCTGTCTCAAGTATAGTTGAAGATATGTAGCTATTTAGCACAGATTTCGGGAACCGAACCAGAGAATTTATCAGTTTGAATCCGTTAACTTAGTTTTGTTTCTTCTGTGGACAATTGGCTGAATGTGATAGTATGTCACAGAGGCTCTAATTAGGTAAAATTATTGAGGATCATATCAGAACTCAGTGTCTTCTATAAAACTTTCTTAGTCCACGTAATTTTCAGATCTAATTTATTCATAATTTTTTTTCCTATGCCAATTTGAATGGGTCGTTACCTTTCAAGAACTAGCGAGAGCGTGGGAGTCTCTGCGTAACCCCGGGGCATTATGAGATAAAATACTACAAAATAATAAAATATCCTTTGTGAACTGTGCGTGTGTCTAGGGGGTAACGTCCAAAGTAACGGATCAAGGTGAGAGGTCAACACCTGCACCATTGACTGCCAGTCGTAAATCTCGACACATGTATCGGGAAGATTTCCTTCTCGGACAGAGCCCTCAGGAATATACCTTCTTTTGGAGTGTACGGATATCACAACGAGATATCTCGTCATTCGCAAAATTGTTCAGATCTTGTTGGACGAAATATCTCGTCGAAACGACATGGATTTTTAACTGTCTCCAAGATGCAACCGGAGGGTCGAAAAGAAGAGATTTCCAACACAAACTGAGCGAATGTAATTTTGGCACAAGGTCGCCGACTGTTTTGAGAGACGATTCCTATCCCCCTTTAAACACCCACAATCAAAGGACACACATCCCTGCTTAATAATATAAATAATATAATTTTAATTATATTTTAGGCTGCGCCGTTGTAAGCACACTACTCGGCCCACTACATTATAGAAGGGACATGCCATCTTCATTCAGGACTTATGTGAAGCCAACCCGCCGCGTGTCGTCTTGAAATTACCAGGAAATTCCAAGCAACCAACCCCACTTCGGTACATACGTGATTCGAATTCTTAACCAAGAGCTTTTAAGACTGGTGCACACATCCAATTTTTCAAAGTGCTTTGCCGCTGCGGCACCGATGCCCAACAATGCATACATAACAGTGAAATGACGCACGAACTCATTTTGCGCCATTTGCGATAAATATTCTATCGAAGAAAACGTGTTTATTTCGCTTACTTGGTGTAAAAAAAATAATATTTTGAAACAAAATAGACGTTACTGGATACAACTATTTATTAATTATTATTTATATTCCATTTTTTTATGAAAACAAGGTACATCATACCGGAGAAGAGTATGCGGTGAGTTGCGGCGCTGTGGGAAAGTGCGGTACAAATTACATGCAAGTTGGACGTGCGTCGCCGCAGTGGCGCCAGAGGCATGTGTGCAGTACTCCATTGGATCTAATGTATTTCAGACCGCACTTACGTTGTGGCAGCGGCGCCGCATGTTGAAAAAACGGATGTGTGCACTGGGCCTTAATCTACCAATTTCTAGAGCAACGGTTTTATCTGTTGAGCCACTGAAAGGTTTTTCATCAAAAATCATTTCAGATCCCCACATGATTGCACTCCTGGACACAGGTAAATTCCCGTGCCCTTCGTGGAAAATAAATCTAATTACTCTGCAAAGCTTTCGATCTTCCTTTATTCTATACACTAGTGTAGTAGCTTTCCAACTACAAGTAAAATGCAAAATTTTATAACTTTGTAACGTATAAAACAGACTATACATTAGGGTATAAAACTTTTCATACTATCTCATAGTACAGGCAGCTCTTATATATCTCTACTATTATAAAAGGAAGTATTTCTCTGTGTCTATGTACGCAGTGTCCTGACGAATCTATGGCACTTAAAATAATGAAATTTGGCACACAGGTAGTCCTAATTTTTTGCAATTTTGTATTCCGCCCAAATTGTGAAATTTAATCTAGGATTTTGCGATTTTCGTCCGCTGACATCAAAAGCGTTTTTCGTCCTAAGATTTTGGATATGAATTACGAAATACGAACCTAGCGTTGAGGTGTAAAACTGCTCGGTGGTTGTCGGAAGAGCGAGAAAAACATGAGCGAAACAGCAATCAGAACCCTGGACAGTTGCATAATCGGAAAATTCAGGGGAAAGGTGCACGGGTGAGAGGAATGCAATAACACTAAATAAATCCGTATTTTGCCTGGGAACTAAATCGGAGAAATGAATGAGGAATATAAAGAGACTAGGGTGCCCGTCCCCTGCTCGCTGAAGCTCGCCATCCCCCGGAAGATTGCTTTGCAATCCCCACTGGTTCGCTGCGTGAAACGTGCTCGCTTCGATCGCATCAATGAAGACATGTGTCCTAGCAGAAATAATTGTTTACAAAGTACGATATGCCATAACAATATTTTTTAAATATAAATTTGTTGTACTACAGAATATTTATACAGTACCTCTGGAATCAGAACTCGAACAATTTGGGATTCAAATGAAAACTTTGAGCAAATTTTGACTCGAAATGTGAGAGTTGCTTTAGAAATCGAACACCCAGCATGTTATTTGTTAGCTACAACAGCTCGACTAATAATTTTTTTTCAATAAAATTTCATCCGATAACGCTATAAATTCAATTGAAGTGCTAGGCTTCGTGGTAAACAAATAATCGTACAATGTTGCCAAAACGCGATTACAAATAACGTCTTTTTTGTGTGCCACGTAAGAGAATTATGTATATGCACTCGTTGCCATAAAAATTTGCGCACCAAGAAATAATTGTGGGATCGTAACGAAACTTGGCATGAAGGTACATGTCGGCCAGATATGCATCGTGATTGCGCATTGCGTAATGCCACTAAAGGGCGTTGAACTTCGTTCACCTAGGAGTATAAAACAGATAAGCAGAGCTTGTTTGAGTGTACTTAAACTTTTGCAAAGGAAACGTTGAGTTAGACATGCAGTTACGCCGCCATTGAAGGCAATATGAGCAGCTGTCAGAGTTCGAGAGGGAAGTATCATCGGGATGATGGAAGCTGGGTGGTCAGCTCGGCGAGTAGCTCGGCAAGTAGGCCGTTCTGATTTTACTGTGAGGAGGCGTTGGGACCAGTGGACACAAGAGACGTCATTTACTGCGACCTGGCTCAGGACGCCCTTGACAGACCAGTCGTCGAGAAACCGTCACATCATACGAAACGCACGCGTAGAGCCAGCTGCCTCATTGGCCGCTATCCAGACACAGGCAGCACCTTCACTACGGGCCCTGTGTCTTCCCGAACCATCGCAAGGCGCCTGGCTGAAGGACATCTGGTATAGCGACGCCCATTACGTGTGCTGACAATGACACCCACCCACCGACGCCTCCGTTTGAAGTGGTGTCGCGCACGACGGGATTGGACTGCAACGGAATGGAACCAGGTCGTCTTCAGGGACGAATCTAGATTCAATTTGAGCAGTGATGACAATCGTGTTCGTGTGTGGAGACGCCGTGGTGAACGCCTCAATCCTGCCTTCGCTTTGCAGCGACACACCGCTCTCACAGCTGGTGTGATGGTATGGGGTACCATTGCTTATGATACACGGTCACCCTTAATATTGATCCATGGTACAATGACAGCCCAGCCAGTACGTCCATGACATGTGATGCCACTCATGGCAGGGCTCCTAGGAGCCATTTTTCAACAAGACAATGCTCGGCCACACACAGCAAGGATGTCACAAGACTGCCTTCGCCACATTACCACCCTTCCCTGGCCTGCTCGATCCCCAGATTTGTCAATAATCGAGCATATCTAGGATCACTTGGGACGGCAAGGTGGACACCCTACGAGTTTAATCGAACTAGAGGCGCGTTTACAGCAACTGTGGAACGAGATGTCTCAGGACATCAAACGGAACTTGTTTGCATCAATGCCCGCTCGTATCGCATCGTGCATTCGCGCTAGAGGGGGTCCAACAGAGTACTAAAACTTCCGTTCATTTGTACTTTTTTCTGCAATTTTTCTGTAAAATTTCGTTTCATTTTGACGACTTTTTCTTGGTGCGCAAATTTTTATGGCAATGAATGTATACTGCTGTTTGTAAAACCATGAAGAAGACCGCAGAATTAAATTAAATTTAATACACAAACGGCTTGTATTGGAACAAAAAAATGAATAAATTTTCAAAGCAAAAAAAAACAATATTAAGGGGGTCCGGGACATATAGAAAAAAAATTTTTTTTTTTATTTAGAATTTTGAATTTTTTTTGTACTGATTATCCATCTAACCAATAAGCAAAATCACAACACAAAATTTTTCCAAAAGTTTTTTAAAAATTTTAAATTTAAATTTTTTGAAAAAAAAGAGGGGTTTTTTTTAATTTTTAGACTTAAAATATTCTTGATCAATTTTCAAAATTCTTGCAGTAAATTATTCATAAATTTATAAATTTTAATTTTGATTCAGCAATTTAAAAAATATTAATTTAATAAAAAATAAAAAATACTTGAATGCAAATTTTTGAAAATTTTTAGGTACTTTTTTTTTAAAAAGTCATATTTTTTAAGGTAAATATTTGTTTCAAATTTGCTGAATCAAAATTAAAGTATAATGTTTGAAAAAGATATATTCCAAATTTCAATCCTTAAACTTTATCGGTTTTCGACTTATAGCAATTTGAATACAGGAAATCTTGAAAAAATGTATCATGGAGAAAAACGCATTTAAAGTTTTAAAGACAGATGTTGTAGCCATGACAACACCTGTCAAGAGTGTTAAATTTTCAAAACAACGCACCAAAAAAATTTATTATATCTCTAGTTTTAATTAAGATTAATTAGACGTCATTTTAAGCAGAAAAACACAGAGAATTTCTTAAAATAATAAAAAAAAAAATTCGAAAATTTGACGATTTTTGTGTCTTGGACCCCCTTAAGTGTCCGAAATCTGTATTTGGTGTAGCCACCACGCGCTGCAATAAGTGTTGCCATACGACGTGGCATGGAGTGAAACAGATGTTGAATGTCTGCTTGTGGAAGAGAATTCCATATTGTTTGTATGCGTACCCAAAGTTCGTCTTTTGAAGCTGTAGGACGCGGATCACAAGCGAGACGCCGATTAACCAAATCCCACACTTGCTCAATAGGCGACATGGCCGTCGATGGTTTGGCGTGAGGGGAATCCTGTATAAAGGAATCCTTGCATGCAGTCAACGGTGGAGCAGACATCGGCGTATTGACGAGGCCGACATTAGTACACCTGTAGCAGTAGACCAAAGTTCTGCCAACTGCCTGGAGGAAGCTGTACGGTCATTCACCGCCATGTGGACCAGGTGTCTGTTATCGCGCGCTGACGCCACCTTCCCTCGTCCACTCCCAGTTTTTCGAGTTGTCCAATGCTCGTCGGTCCACTGCTTCCAAACTCGCATCACTGTGGAACTGTTCCGCTGCACACGAGCTGCTATTGCGCTATAAGAAAATCATCCTTCACGAAGGCAGATGATTCTCTTCCGTTCAAACTCCGTAAGTTGTTGAAATTTCACCCTATTTCGTCGTGGAGGTATACTTAGGTCTCACTAAACGTTCGCCACTAAAAAATAACAATGCACTATTTTCAATGTCCCGCTACAGCCCTCTATTTATACGCTTTTAGCATCAGTTCAGAGGGCGCTGCTCACACCATTTATGCGTGGTGGCTCTGAAACTTTACTACTTTGCATAACATCCTATAATTGACATTTGCTGCAAATTTCATTTCATCCGGATGATTCCTTCATGGTGTTGCATTTTTTACAAACAGCAGTGTAAATAGAATATATTGAGTGAACAGTGGTTTTCGTTACACATGTACTAGCTGCGTACAGCAACCGAACTTGGAAAATTATTGGAAGAAAGAGTCAAATAAGTCCATAATCATTCCATGGGGCTTGAAAAACTAATGACACATTGCTTTGTCGCAACTGTTTTATCTGTTTATTCATTTCGCAATGCTCACCTTTTCATTTACTGTTTTAAAGGACGATTTCGGTCTTTTTATAATAGGTTATAATATAAAAACATTTATATGAAGGACGACATTATAAATACAAGCGTATTTTCTGACATACAATCTCAAGGGTGAAAACGAATTGTAGCGCACTAGAAGTTTCTCTACTAAAATATACTGGAAAATAATAATTGTTTACGACTGGCTAACTCAGAAAAGCACTATCATACAGATCGAACAATTACGTTTTTCTGATAAGAGTTTCAATCGGAGGATTTAAGACCTACGATAACTTAAGATATGATAAAGAAAGGTTACCAAACGTCTCAGAACTTAATGGAGAGTTAGAATACCCAACCACAATGTTATCTAACCCTTTTCTAACAGTGAAACCCCCAACTTGCTTATTTCATTTTTTTAGGTACACCTTTAACCTTTTGTGGACTTAACTACCCCCTCCCTATTTACTATTTTAATTCTTAAACATATATGATCATATTAATTTTCATGTTATATTTCAATATTAATATATCACGTAACTTATTTATTAACATGCTTAACACATCAAATGAATGATGATTTTAATATAAAGAGTTGTGTGTAGATTAATAGCCTATAGATAACTATCTGTTTTTCATTTTAATCTGCCTTTTCATTTATCTATCATGCTTGCACTTCCATAATGTATGTAAAAAACACCTTTACAGGAGCGTACCTACGGAGTTGACTAAGTGGGCATATTTAATGAATTGGTTTCTAAATATCGGTGTTAAAAAAGTTTTTTTGACATTTTCTTCCTGTTTTCGTTCCTACAATCATACATCCATTTTCGTACAACAAATATTTATTGATAAATATTCCATATCTTATTTACAACCAGTTGTAAAAATCATATAAGCACTTCGAAAATATTTTATACATGGATCACCTTTCATTTTAATGAAATATACCTAAAAGTTTACCTAAAAGTTATAAATAAACCTAAAAGTTTAGTAGTACAATCTAAGGCAGTGTGTTTCACCTTCAGAGATTGAAAAACAAATATCAATTATGTTATGTAAAAGTTCGTGCCTTACGTTTTAATCATCCGGAATTACTAGTTTATACCCAAAAAAATAGTTTGTTATATTTTTGTAGTCTCCTCCAGATTAATAATCTGGGTGCACCCCTGCCCCAGGACACAACAGAAAATTATATTTGACGACACACCAGAAGTGTCATAGCGGTAGCCTAGAATACCGCGGCATCTGGGTCCGAAAACACTGATTTATGAAATTCACGCTCCATTCCCTATCTATTGAAAAAAAAATGTTTCATGTGGAAATTAACAATGACCTAGCATTCACTAAGCTTATAGCTGAATAAGAACTTTTTTGAATGTAAGAGGACTTTGGATTCGTATATCTGAATTTAGAATTATATGCGACTGATCTGAAAAAAAAGGATTGTTTTGTCTACGACTAATTACGTTCTGATACGATTGCTCGGTACAGGATAATGAAGCCATCACCAGCCTCTAACGGTGAAAGACCTTGAATTGTTAAAAATAAAAAGGAGTTTTAAACAATTTGACGGATTCAGATTTACCACATTTGCACCATTCAAAATATTATAATGCAAAACACAAATACCTCTGCAAAACACAAATACCCTATGCAAAGGACAAATCATATTAGGGAAACATGTGTTTCATTCAATCATTCGAGTAGAAAGCGATCTATAATTCAAAGCAGTACATTCTGGTAAACAAAACAAATTTTCAGCTGTAAATATTCAAAAGTATTGATTAAACCACAATGGGACTGTATACAATCGTGGGGTTCGAGGTTAAAGAAATTCGTCTGTTCGTGGTAATTTTTTTGACCGTCTCGCATTGAATTATAATGTGCTCATGCTTTCATCCTCGTTTCAATGTCGAAATATTTTCTATTTCGATTTAATTAATAACAGTTTAAGACATGACAAACTGATTAAATTCATAGCGTGTCGCTGAATGGGACCGTTTTGTAAACAACCACCGATTTGAAGGACTTTCACCAGTTGTAAGGAAATTGTTCTCTTTCGAAAAATTCGTATTAAGCTTCATAGATTTCTATAGAAGAATACGAAATTTCGCTTCTATAGAAAAAAATTCCACAGAGAAAATGAGCTCAGATTGTATAGTAAAGTTGTGAATAAAAGAAATGAGCTATAGAATTCTACATTATGTATAGAGATTTCTGTCAGATTGACCGAGCGATGTCTACTTTGATTGACAATGTGGGTAGTAGTGTCCAAGAACAGAGGGACCCTGCACATGTAAATTGGAGATGGATTTTTATTTACATTACAATATCAAGTTTCAAAATACACGCCACACCATCCGGTGCAAAAACATGTCTGACTCACTCGAATTCTAAAAAATATATATCTTTATTCGCGTTCTTTTTCAGAATAGCATTCAATATTTCATGTTCTTAATCGTATCAGAACTCAGGTCCATCCATGTTCGTATACTAGAACACAAGAACAACTGTTCTTGTAACCTATCTGTGGTCGTAACCAAAGTGGTGAAAAAAAGGGAATCGTGACAATTTCTGTACTTTCTAAGGAGGTTAATTTATAGAGCTTTTTGAAAAATGGGCTATTTTTCAATAGGATTCTATGAACCACATTCTATAGAAATTTTTATAGAATTCAAAAGAACTATTTCGTAAGGATTCCCTTGGTGACACCATCACCACTCACAGTTCATTTCGTTAATTGAATGAAAATTTAATCATGGAGCTCCGGGTAGAGAATTTAGATTGCCGTCACAAAACCTGCTTTTATTCTCTATTACTAGAGCACTTGTGGTGATACGATCACGCGAGAAGTAAAATTAAAAAATGTATTAGAAGCAAGAAACAATAAGCACCAACCAACCTTGCTTCCATCGGGTAACTAAATAAATAAATAATAAAGAATGGAACGACATAAAGGATTTCTTCCTATGCAAAACAGAAATCCACAGTTTCAAAGTAAGCATCCGTAATCTTAATGAATTCATAATCTGTGGTACAGCCATAGAGATATTGGCATGTAGGTAGCGCATTTAAAGTAAGAATGTAGTGTAAATACGAAAAACACATTACGAAAAATTTCTATAGAATTCTATAAAAATTGCTTTAGAATGTGGTCTATAGAATCTTATGAAATTATGCCCCGTACTTCTATCAGCTCTATAAAGTAACCTCAATAGAAAGTCCATAGAAAATGTATGTAGAAAACTCTATAGAAGCCCATTTCTTTTGTTTCACGAATTTAATTTCCATAGAAATGCATTTCCATAGGATCATAGCTTTTTTTTCTCTATAGAAATCTATTGTACTATTTATTTAGGTAAACAAAATTTTATTTCCCTAAAAAAATCACAATGGAACTTTAAATGTTTTCATAAGGGAGGTACTAGAAGTTTATCGAATACACCAATTAAAACGAAGACCTAAGACCAAAAATTTCTTTGACTAATTTCAAAGAATAACAGTATGCAGAATAACTGTTTAAACAAATTGGTATGTTACACTTAACCGCAAAATTGGTCGCATGTGCATATTCTCAAATGATGAGATAGTATACGTATGACACTTATTAAGAGAATTGGTACCTTTAAATATCTCACGCTCCATTTAAAAGCAAATGTATTTCCAAAATTATCATTATCATAAAAATAGTTTTTTAGAGAAATAAATAGATATTTACCTTTACATAAAAAAGATGTTCTAGTGAAAACATCAAATTGAATACACTAAACTACAAACTCTCTTTCAAAAAAATGAATTAAAAAAAGTTATATATATATATATATATATATATATATATATATATATGTGTGTGTGTATTTGTTTATTTCAATACCAATAGGAAGATGCAATGTAAGCTTTAATGATTCAGTTGTTTGAACGATTAATAAGCTTAGTTTGAATATTATTATTGCAAACTGGTTTAATCGCAGCGTGCCAAAATTACCCTGATTGCTTAAGTTTCCACGAATAACAAGATTAAAATCTTTAAAAAAATTTCTTTTATCTTCATTTCGTAGTTGCTGGTTAAAATTATTTTCTACAATTTATTCAAGCACCTGTCACACAAGAAAAACTAAAAAATCTGCGCTGCAATTTCGACGTTCGGAAAAGAAAAACAAAGACGAACAGCATTGGAGAGATGAGACAAAACAAGAAACCTCAAACAAACAAAAAAGAGCAGAAACAAAACTCAGGTAGCTGTTTAACAACCTGTGAGTTTCGCTTCTGAGAGCAATGTCAACTCACCAGGCCGCCTCCAATGATAGCCACGTGAATATCCTTGGCTTCTTTCATGTTTACAGCTTACAATAAAATGCCGGGAGATGAGTCTTCTCTTTCCAGGCGCTCTTCGCGGCTAAATATAGGGTTACTACTTTCAAAAGATAATCGCTGTTTTGAAGATCGCCAGAATCAGGAAATGGGATTTTAATTAGGGTTGTTGAAATGTTTATGCTGTGTGGACTTTGAAATTTCTTTTCATCTCTTTTTGAAAACATTGAAGTTTTCGATAGAAATGTAGCACAATCTCTGTCATATAGGAGACCGCGCCAATGCAGTTTTCATGAATAAATGATAAAAAAAATTGTCATTTTGAATGTGGGACCGCAGTAACCCATTTGGTAGAATAGCGGATTAGCAACCAGAGGGAAACAAAAAAGTTGCAAACAGTTGGAGACGAGCACTGGTTTCTTCATATTATGATGAATATTGTGAATGTAACCTTCTATTGGAAATTAGAGTGGAGTTTTTCAGCAAATCTATCAAACTTAAATTGTTATCCAATCGATAAACGTATAATTATTTCTTTCCTTTGGTGGAAGGTGGTTGAAGCGCATCAGTGTGTGTGTTAGTAAGTTTTTTAAATACATCTACCTCAAAGGCGTCCGGTTATGGTAATTTTAGTTAACGTCGTACTAGAGCAAAACAATGGGCTATACGGTCCGGGATCAGTCGCTTAAGAGAAAGATCCGAGGACAACACCTCATAATTTTGAACCACGGTCAGATAACGAAGCAACACCTGAGCTGGCATCCCACTCACCAAACTACCACTCCAACCCCACCTTAGGAATTTCCCAAAAGGCGTCCGAGCCACACACAATGAAAGTGTTGATTTCTTCTGAGTTCCAAATTACCTCTTTCAAAAAAAAGTACTTATAAATGTATGAAATAGTTTTTGGTACTTAAATAAAATACTTTTTAATTCTTAAATAAAATACTTTTTAATGCTTAAATAAAATACTTTTTAATGCTTAAATAAAATAATTATTTTGTTTTTTATACAAATATTATCTCATGAGGTAGATAGTTGAATTAACGTTGCATTGTAGAAAAAGAGCGGGTTTGGTAACAGTCCGGCATCAATCCCGAAGGGAAAGGGTCGAGGACAATTTTGAACCACGGTCGCATGACGAGATCAACACCTGAGCTGCAACCCTATTCTCCAAATTTTCACACCACGCCGAAGTGAGGACAGTTGAGTCCTCGACGGATTTAACGGATTTCTGCCTTCGCTTACACAACGGTCTTTGGTTGGACCTACTTTCGAACTGGCAACACTCTGGTTACTAATCCGTTACTCTTCTAACTGGGCTACCGCGACCCCATTATTTCATCAATTAATATTCATTATATAATAGTTTAATGTCAACAATCATTACGAAGTATGAAAACCTTGATTATGGAGAATTTTCTTCGCTGACTCAACTTCTATATAGGTATCATGTTTAACGTTTAGACTACAGCTGTATATAGATATAATATAACGATTCCTTCTTGGCGAGATTCTTCTCTGCTATTATAAAACGAAGAGGTTTTTTTTTTTTTTTTTTATATGTTTATATGCACGCTCCTGACGAATCTATGGCACTTACAGCAATGGGATTTGGCACACGGGTAGTCCGAATTTTTTGCAATTTTTGTACGAAGCCCGAATTTTAAAATTCAATCTACAACATTCAAAAATGAATTTAATGGAATTTAATTATTGTTTTCCTTTGAATGGCAATACCATAAAGATATGACAGAGTCTATATTCATTTTTTCCGTATTTCCGTATGATTTTCACAGCAACGCTTTCAGCCAAACAACAAAACAAATAAAATGTTTTAACAGGAATTTTTTTTATCTCCTAGATTGTTAAAGAGTAAAAATTTCAACGGATTTGAAATCAACAAAAAAATTTCACATTAGATCGATACTTAAAATTATGATTTTCTTTAAATAAATTTTTTTTTTGTAACTTTATATTTTTTCCCATACGAATTTGACCTCCATCGTGTTGGAGAAATCGCAGATTCCATTTCCTGCTTTAAAACAAATCCATCACAAGGAAAGCAAACAATAAAAAAGAAAAAATTTTGACTGACATTGTTTAGTGTTTTTTTTTTTTTTTTTTTGTAAAATTGGGATTGTTAAAGATAGATTGAAAATTTCAACGGATTCGAAATCTACGGAAAACTTTACACCGGATAGATACCTTATACGTTATATTTTCTTTTAATAAATAACTTTTCAACTAAATATTTACATTTTTTGCAAGAGGTTGTGACGTCACGCCGATTGGATCTCTTCGCAATTCGAATTTGGTCGCATTTGACAATGACGAGGCTATTACGTTGCCCGCAGTGTTGTCGCGGGCAAAGCCGTGATGGATAGTTTCCAATAGGCTACGAATTCCCATTTGGTTTGAGAAGCACTTATAACTTTCTAAGTGCAACTGCTATACAGGCCGTAGTCTGAATTCTTTCTTGGCATGATCATGATACAACTGCTGTACAGGCCATAGTCTAAAGGTTAAATATCATGTTTATCCTCCAATAGCGATACAAAAATAAAGATAATTTTCAGGAAGAAGATTTTGATTAATCACTTAATGTTATTTAAAGTTATGTCTTTAAAAAGAGACCAGTATAAAGTTCAGCGTTGCTAAATATTGGTCATCGAGTTTGGTTCAATAATTTATGTATTATCATTGTGACAAACCAGCCTAGTGTCCTTCCATAGCTGAGGGAACAGACTTAAGTGACCGTGAGTTCGCAAGCCGTGGTAAGCGGGGAGAAGGCGTCGTTTTGGTGACATTCCGCTGCGCAAACTTCGTCAGTAAACTTGGGACTGCAAAGCGCTATGGATCTCAACTAAGGCCGACGTTCAGATATGTCGATTTCAAAAAATTCAGAAATTGAATGCTGTGTTGATTGTTAAACTTTGAATTGTAAATGAAAATTTAAAATTTTTTCAGAAACTCGTCGATAAGCCAAGCAGAAACCCATTCAAATGTTATCTACGAGGATGAGCTACTCGTCAGCTTTTCGATAAACACTGAATTAACTTTTTTGAATTTGTCTTTCTTTAAATTTACTATACACAAATAATTACTATGCGCAACCAGACTTAAAACCTTGGGACCGTACTCCGACAGAGCCTACTTCATTTTCTACGTGTTTAATGGAAATTGAGATAATATTGCTATTCAATGAAGAACCATGGATATAATCTGATAACCCATCACTCTCATCTTGAAAGTAGACATTGGATTTATCAATATTGGAAAATAAATTTTCAAATAATTCTCCTTTTTAGACTCAGTCGGTTGGATCTAATTAGCTGAATGTTTCCGAGCTTTGTGTATCTCTCCGTCCTTTTTTTCTGAAATAATTCCCACTTCCCACAACTTTCATTTCCTTGTAAATGAATTTCTTTTATTGTAATTTTATTAATAAAACACAAAATAAAAATTTGTTGCAAGTGTTTGCTTGTCCTTTTCAATGAGCAGTTAATTATTTACCCATCCACCCGCTTCCACCATTACGCATCCAATTTGTTCAAAATTCTTAGTTCTAAAGCATAAAATAAAAACAAATATCGATTCTAATATAATAATCTCAAGAACGGAGATGAAACTCGCGTTTGACAGCGTTCTGTGTTTAGTGGATCTAGGATCGAAAAACCTTTTCCTAAAAGTAAACTTTCCTTAAAATAGAGTAAACCTTTCCCAACATGCAAATACAAGCATAACTGATTGCGCTGAAGTGATCGTATTGTTATATGCAATTATTTTTCAGAAATGTTAAGCGACGAAAAAATAGAATTTAGAAATTTCAAGTTATTTTACATTAAGACTTATAAGTTGTGCTGTATAATACAAAAACTGCCACTTCAGTATTGAAGTAAATGTCTTCTATATATTAAAAAAATTTCTTCCCAGTATATTCTAAGAGAAAATACATAGAAATTAGAAAATTAACGTTTATGATTAACGTTGATCCCAACCTCCTTAAACATTGATCTCGAAGATTTACTCCATCAATTCCTTGTGGCAGTTTCCAGTCTCTTAGCATTTAAAATATCATAAAACGATATTTTCATAAGCAATTTATGTTGTCAGAGGTATAGTAATTCCTTCCGTAACTCCGGGCGCAATCTATTTTTGACCTACTGCGGTCGTTGAAACCACGGTTTTTTGAGCCACGAAATGCTCTATTTATAGCATCAGCATCCCTCTGACAGTTAATTGAGAACGTGTACAAAGAAAAGAACACGAAAAGGAAACGGGGGAAGAGCTTCGAATAAAAATCACCAATCAAAAAGGGGTAAAGCAGAAACAAAAATATCGCTCGAATTCATATGAAATTTCAGCTGGCCTCGAAATCAGACCGGTTTATTAGGTAACCTATGATGGCCATCGGACTCAAGGCAATAAGATTCGTCACTTTACCTGCAGGTTATTAGAAATTAAAACTAGCGGTCAGAGATGGATTTGATTACAAGGAACGAATAAAAACAATGACTGAAACGTTTGATGAAAATTGATACCGACAAGTTCGGTTTTGCGAATTCAGAACATGGAAACCGATCATTCTTGAAAACGAAATATAGGAAGAAATATTCAAAAATAATTCGAAATACGTAATCATAAACCGGTTGCATGGTATTAATTCTAGGAATACTGAATCTGTATCGAAATTTAGAATGTAATGTATGGAGAGGAATTTGAAATAGCGGATTTTTAAATTTACACTTCGGTTGCCTTATTTTTTTTTTAATTATGTCTAGTTCTTCCATAAGGGCCGCGTTAGCCCAGTTGGAAGATGAACGGATTAGTAACTGCAGGGTTGTGAAATCGAATCCAAGCAAAGATCGTCGTGTATAAAGGGGACTAGTGCATATAAGATCTCTCGCATGTCAAATGTCCTCACTTTGGTGTGGTGTTAAAGTTTGGAGAGTGGGTGCCAGCTCAGGTGTGGCCTCGTCATCTGACCGTGGTACAAACTTACGTGGTGTTGTCCTCTCTTTTCCTTAGGGGATTGATCTTGATTGATCCCGGATCGTCGTCCATAGCGTTTTATTGCTTTAGTACGACGTTAATTAAAATTACATAACCGTAACAAGATGCAGAAAATCCGTTAACACTAGCTTAGTCAGAGGAAAGTTGGCATTTCTCATTTTAATGTTTTATAAATAAGATTTTAATAATATGCCTAGCATATTTTTGTAATGTTAAAATTAAAAAAAAAAAAACACTTGGGTTAGTAATTTAAGAAGAATTTGTTTTTACTTTTTATTCTTACGTGCACGAACAATACGTTCGTGTTACTGTTCTGTTAAGAATGAGCTCGTGTTCCTGTTCCAATAAGAATAGGACTGCGACAGTATTTGTACATAGAAACTTTGAAAATATTCTGAGCAGCAGAGACAAAAGTAAATTGTGGGTCAAAAGATTTTATCTGGAACTGACTTGGTGCGGATAAAATTCCTATGGTGAGTGGATCGAACATAGATCAACGCGACCATGCCTTGAAAGTAGACGCTTATGGACATAGGACGAAGCGGCAGATTTGGCCTGAAAGAATTTCCCGGCGACCTCGCGGACTACTTGGGACAAGTTTATTTTGCTAAATCCGGGAGTCACGATCTTCCATGGAACGTTCTTGCTGTCGGACGCGAAACGTTCGAAAGGGTGGAAACGCCTTATAGATTCGATCTCAAGCACGACACCTGGTACGTTGAAACCTCACCGTACTTTCGCGAGGGTGAGTCTATCTGTTCTTCCGTTTTTGCCATCGGTTCCTGTGAAGTTCCCCGTAGCCTCACCAGGTTTGGGTAGGGTGGTTGGACACCACGGGTGTTCCCCCTTGGATGGGGAAAGAAACCCGTTTGGAGAAGGGGAGAAAATATGACTTAACGAAGGCCAGCGAGGAAGGCAGACGCGTCGGTTTGTGCTGGAGAACGTTAGGGATTATTCCCGACAGTGTATGATAGACTGAATGATTTTGAACACATAGTTTGTATAGTAACTAATCAAGAAGTGGTGTAAATAAATGTTGAAATATGCTTATGGATCAGTTTTACTGATTGGGGGACGAAAAGGCAGAGGACTAGGAAATCCGCCGAAAGAAAGAACCGTCAAAGTGGCCCGGGTAGGATTGTCGTCCAGAAACCCAACGAAAACTGTGAACAGATCCGAATTCCACACCGGACGGCCAAACAAGTATTACGGAGACTTGGGATAGTCGATAATTGCGAGGGACCGCCTAGGGAAGGTCTTCAGAGCAGCCAGGGAAGCCATCTGCAAGCCATTTGCGTGGAATCATCTGAGTCGGATACGCCGGTATCCAGGAAAAAGGCCAGAGCCGGCGAAAGCGCAAAACCTACTCTCGGAGCATCAGCGAAGCCTACTCTCGGAGCATCAGCGAAGCCTACTCTCGGAGCATCAGCGAAGCCTACTCTCGGACCATCAGCGAAGCCTACTCGACGTGGTCTACAAGATCCCTAAGCCATCCCTAGGGAAATCCGATAAAGGAAAATCCAGATACCCTTTTAATTTTCTTGTTATTTAAATTAAACAGGGGGGGGGGGTTTACACAAGAAATGCATGTCAGTGTTTTAAGAATATTATTGTGAAAGTTGAGTTGAGAATATTGTTTAGTGTGAAACTTAATGATTTTTAATAAAGTACAATATTATTATGTTAGAATTGCACAGTGGAATATCTAACTTAAGTTGAATATCGTAGTGTATAAAAATATAGGTATAACTTTAGAAGGACACAAGAGTGTTGTAACTGTTCTGTTATTGTGTATTGATGGCCAAAACGAAGTTAATATTGTTGTTAGTGTATATATATGTAATTGGTATAATTATCTACGGAATCTATTGTATAAGAACCAATACAAAAGGGTAGATGTTATACGGTACATTCTATAAATAGGTGGAAGTGTGCAACAGAATATTAACTGAGTTAAAACTAGAATAAGTTGACAATAGAATACAAGGATAGAAATAACTTGTTTAGTTAAGGTTAACATAACAAGTTAAAGATAGATTATTATTAGAATAAAGTATTATATTAGTTGGATATAATCTAGCGTAAAAAGGGGAAAATGACTTTTCTAATGCGAACGAAGAAAGCTGATCTCATCTCTCTTCCTCTGGAACTGGAACTGGAGTGGAATCTAAGAATGACAGTGATAGGGTTAAGTGAAATCATAAGTAGCAATAAAAGGTATGAGGAAGAGATATGGTTAAGGCACTTCTGGAAAGTATTGTTAATGACAGGAAAGAGAGTGAGAGCGAAGAAAAAAAACAGGAGAAGTTAGAAAGAGAACGCAAAGATAAGAGATTATGAAATGAACAGGAGATTAAGTTATAAGAGTTAGAAATCAAACTGAAAGAACAGGAAAACCGGAGATCACTAGAAAGCACGGGTAGCGAAACGTCGGAGGGTGATCTTGGACGGACGGTGAACGGACTTGTTAAGGAACAACTACCGAAAACACCACTAAGAACTGAAAATTGGATATTTTTCTTCCATCAAGCGGAAACGATCTTTGAGGTTTATTCGGTAGCAGGGTATTGGGGAAAAATTATTTTACATAAATTGTCAGATTTTATTAGTAGTTTAACGAACAATTTAGATATCGAGAAACTTATCAATCATTTAAACAATGCGTTTTAGCGGAAAATAAACTAACCCCATTGCAGCACAAAATGAATTTTGAGAATTGTGGTAAAAGACCAGGAGAAAATTATGTACAGTGCGCTGCTCGGATAAGAACTCTTTTTGAATATTATTTAAAAAGCCGAGATATTTCTTCGTTACAAGATTTAAAGGATCTGGTAATGGCGGATAAAATAAAAGAATTATTGCCAAACCACGTTAAATCACATATTCTAGTCAAAGAGGGAGAAAAATGGTTAAAACCAAACGAGTTGGTGAGGTAAGTAGACATTTATCTGGAAGCTCAACCTCATGGGAGTTCGTCAGATAAATTTAGTCGCGACATAGGGGTGAGAAATTGGAGGTTAGAAAGTAATAGAAACGAGAGGGATGGACAGAGAATTGAAAGCAAGGGTAGTAATGGAGATCGTATCGTTAAGACGAATAAGTATGAGAAGGGTCAAGGAAGGGATAGTATAGATAACAAAACAAGGGAAAAGCAGAAGATAAAGTGTTTCCTATGTAAGGAAATAGGACACTTTAACAGGTGGTTAGCAAAACAAATTAAGTGGTGAATAATTACCCGGTTGAAAGGGGATTAAACATAGTTGCAGTGCATTTCGAAATTCCAGAAGGAAATCAAAAGGGGGAATTATCTCGGGAACAATTTGGAATTGATAATGAAAAGTTCAAGGCGTTATCGATAGCGGGGCAGAGATAACGGTGTTGAGGAAATCAATAGCCCCCGAAAGTTATTTTGAATCAGGGGGGAGGAAATATTATTAAAACCAGCTACAGGTCCCGAAATAGAGACGAGACTGATTTCAATCCCGCTACGTTTATGGACAGAGACGGAGGATATAAGGCCTTTTGTAATTATCCAGGCCGCCGTCGTGGAAAATTTAAACGAGGTCGCATTGGTGACACCACGTGATTTACGACTTATGAGAGAGCAGTTAGTCGGTTACTATGGGAATTCGTAGTACCACGAATTCAAGACAAGGCTCAACAGGGAAAGTTACCTCCTGGGGCTAGAGGGAAGAATGATCCAAGTGGCGAAAGCACAATGGAAGTCTCCGATGTAAGGATAGTAACAACAGACGCGATCGAGTATCCGAAGGTCAAGAAAGGGATAGTGGAAATCGGTAATGAGGTACCCTTATCATCACAAACGTAAAAATTTCGGATAGAGCAGGGGGCGTGTGAGTCTTTAAGTTGCGCGTTTAGCAATGCGAGAGAAAGGAAGAACGATTACTGGCTAGACTCTGATTTTTAACCACACGGGGGAAATCGCGGGACAGCCTTACAATCAGCTAGTAGTTCCCGTAAGTCGGAGACAGGAAATCATCAAACAAGCGCATGAAACCTTGACGGGGGGACATCTAGCCGCCAAGAAAACAAAATTGAGGATCGCTATGTCATTTTACTGGGAAGGAATGGACAAAGATATAACGAGATGGTGTGAGGCCTGCCACAACTATCAGTTAAGAAGGAAGACGAACGTGAAAGATCGTACTCCAATTAAAGCGGTAGGAAGGCCTGAGTTGCCTTTTCAGGTGGTTAATGCGGACATTTTTGGGCCAGTAGAGCCGAAATCTTCAAGGGGGCATTAATACGTGTTGTGCATTATGGACCAACACAGTAGATGGTCGGAGGCGGTACCTTTGAGATCGTTAACCGCGAAGGCAACCTGTGAGGCTTTTACTGAGGTGTTCATGAGGATTTGAGACCCACGGACTATTGCGATGGATAATGGGACAAAATTTGCATCCCGGTTAACCAAAGAATTTCTGGATAAGTTAGACGTAACCCCAAAGTTTTCTATACCAGGATATCCTCCCGCGAACGGATTAGTGGAAAGGTTTATAGGCATCATGAAAAACATGCTGCATCATGCTATTAGTGATCAAGAAAGAGAGTGGGATAAGTTGCTACCCTATTTATTATGGGCGTATAGAGAAGCGCCAAGTTCCATTACAGGGGTACGTACCGCCGTTTATGTTAATGAACGATCGTGTTCCGGAAGGCCCGTTGGCTATTTTAAAATCCAGTTGGATAGAAGAAGCCATGATATCTAAAGGAGTGGGGGAGTCAGACTCAGAATACCTCAGGTCACTCAGAGATAGGCTAAAATCGGCTCAGGAATTCGCTACGACACAGGCTGAAGTACAACAGGCACGGTACGTCCATCATCACAATTTAAGGTCCTCCAATCGACAGTTCGGACTGGGCGCTGAAGTAGTTGTCCTGGTTCCCGATAGTACAAACAAGCTTTGTTCGAGATGGATGGGGCCGGGAGAAATAGTGGAAGTCAAATCACCCCACTCGTATATAATGAAATTGTCAGATGATAGTTTCCGGCATTTACATCAAAATAAGATACGTAACCCATCGTGGCGGTGGAGGTAATATATGAGTCAGACCCAGACGAAGAATTCGGAGATGTCCTGCACTCGCCTATTGACAAACTGAAAAATGGTAGGCAAGAGATAGAGACATTTAGTATGAGCAAGGGACTTGATCACTTACGAGGACATAAGAAACGAGAATTGTATTCTTTGTTGGACGGGTTTGGCTCTCTATTCATTGGAGAGATGAGGAAAGTCAAGGTAGGGTCCCACACAATTAGACTACATCCACACATTTATAGGATACCCGAGTCATACCGTAGGTCATACCGAGGATACCGTAGGTCGAGAAGCAGATTGAGGAGTTGATAATGAGGGATCTTATTGAACCTTCTACAGCGGAGATTGCCTACCCCATAGTTTGTGTGGCAAAAAAGAATGATACGGTACGGTTGTGTTGCGACTATCGAGGTCTCTATGCGGAGAGTCAGATAGTAGCGTTCCCAATGCAAAATTCGGACGAATTAAGATTCATGGCAGGACATTCAAAATTATTAACTACACTCGACCTTTTAAAAGGATATTGGGAGATTCCGATGGAGGAGAGTTCGAAAGAACTAACTAGTTTTGTGTCACCCAAAGGGCAATACCAATGGAAGGTCATGCCATTTGGACTCTCAGGAGCCGCAGTCACTTTCCGAAGGGTTATGAACCAAACGTTGAGGTCACACTCAGACTACGCAAAGAGCTTTATAGATGACAGAGCTTTATAGAATTAGAATTAACTTGAAATTTAAGTGTTGAAATTGTACTAAAATTTGGTATACAAATTTTCTTAAAATTGTTGTCTCTAATGATGTGTCGAGTTGCCATGTCTAACCGTTGACTTATAGATATTGCCATACGACAAGATCTTTCGAAGGGGGGAGGGGTTGTGAGGATTCATTGGTGAAGTCCATCCATTGATCCTCCCAATGCGAAATCTTAACCCCCGACGGAGTTCGCCGAGAGGCACAGGTGCGAACCACTGCGGACAATGGAGAGTCGCCAGTCTGTCTGGACTATTGACACTAAGACGACAATAAGAAGTCGTTCTATCCCGCCCTTATACGTGAACTATCATCAGCTTGGTTAGAAACAGCCAAGAGCGATTAGACGACCCGACGCCAGATACGAGGCCAATGACAGACGCAACGGAGTGACATCAGAACCAACCAGGACCAATCGAGGACCATCTCCACCCAGCTCCCAAAATCCGAGCCGAGGAATCGGAAGAAGAAAAAAAATCAGTTTTGACTTGATCTCATCCTGAGGTGCGTCGTTCTCAGAGACCCTTACAGGTCGACCAATTTCTTCTCTCTGGAGAATTCATTTTTGGAGTTTGGTGTGACCTCGCCCTGAGAGGACACCTACTCAGAAGCCTTGAGAGGCTGAACACTAAAGTCCCCGCGACTTTATTTAGAAGGAATGTCCTAGAGTTCCTGGTGTAGGAATGTCCTAGAGTACCAGACGTCTATAGTGAGATCCTGTGTGGATCTGTGTCGCCGACGAAGTGATCTCCTCCCGAGATAAAATTGTGCGAGCGTAGTGCCGTTATACTACTCTAGAACCGTTCTTCGGTGTAGTCTTTTCTTCTGCTGGAGACTTTTCTGCTGTTAGATTAGAATTGAGTTGAGACAACCCATCCAATCTAATTATTATAGACCTATGTCTAATTTCAGAATCTTGTAGATAACATACCATTAATCAAGAAAACTGTAAATAAAAATTATTCTTATGTTAATTAAGCTAGACTGTTCTCTGTAGATTCTCCATCTGCACGCTACCCAGAGAAATCATTACACAGTGTATCATATAATATAGTAATTTAATTGGTTTTGTTTAAAACGAAACAACTGTTATTTAGAGTATGTTTTAGATTATTAGTATTCTTTAATTGGCGCTAATATTTTTATATTTGGAGTAAATTGTTTTGTCATCCTACGTTCACTGATACTTTAGAATGCAAGTTTTGTGAGCTCATGCATGAGATACTTATTTCTGGCATACTTGCCGACTTGGAGACACAAACATCAATACACATTATGGGTATCTGGATTTTGAATGATGACGTTGCCCGAGGACAGGAGCGTCCGTCATTGTGTTATTTTTTTGTTATGGTTTCAATTTCGGGACCAAGTGGCCCCGTAATTATAAACCGGAGAGGAGGTGTGAAGTTCCCCGTAACCTCACCAAGTTTGGATAGGGTGGTTGGACACCACGAGGGTCCCCCTCTTGGATGGGGAACGAAACCCGTTTGGAGAAGGGGACTTGCACGAAGGCCAGCAAGGAAGCCAGACTAGCGCGTCTTTCTAGTAATGGCTCTTCGTTACGTGGACGATTCTATTTAGGACCGTGGGGAGGACAGGCGCCTCAATCCCATGATAGTACTTTACGCAAGTCCAACTTGATCGGCTAATCGGATCACATGACCTAGATGCGTATGTCATCAAGGTTTATAGTTGTTGGCGATTTATCTCTTCCTTTCTGCTTTCTTCTTTTCTTTTCAGATCCATGGCTATGGGTGGGTAGAGGTGGGAGCCGAAAATTGTATCCTTTTATTATATAAGTTAATAATTATATAAGTTAGTGTTTTATGTATGCTTTTTGTTACATCAGAATGGTCCTAAGCCAGCGGTGGATACGACACCATCATCCTAAAGCAAAGGGGACGGCAGAGGGGCGGAAAAATATCAGCTGGTAGTGAGTTCAGGAGTGGTTCTTAGATTATTTATGTAAAATCAACGGAAGCTTGGAAAAATATGAAAAGGGTATTAAAAATTAGGAAAAGTAAATTTGAATGAAAAGGAATTAAATTGGAATTTTTTTTAAATAATTTGGAGGATCTAAAAATTTTTCCACCAGCTGGGTTTGAACTCGGGAAGTCATCCTCCGCTGCAGACGCTAATCTGAAGGTGGGTGACTTTAGCCATTAGGCCATCGTTGCTTCACGAAAAGTAGCTCTTTAAAGTATAAGTACCCTTCCATCAATCATACATTCCATCAATCTGCTTCAAAAAATCATAGAAGACACACAAAAAAAGACTACCAGACAAGTAAACAATCATAGCTCACTGTAGATCAAATGATCAAAACAAGTTACGAAAGAATCAAACTGAAGAATCCATTCACTTATCACGAGTTTAATATCTACCGACCTCCCTACGGTCCTAAATAGAATCGTCCACGTAACGAAGAGCCATTACTAAAAAGACGCGCTAGTAGGAAGCCAGACGCGTCGGTTTGTGCTAGAGAGCGATGGGGATTATTCGCGACAGTGTATGATAGACTGAATGATTTTGTACACATAATTTGTATAGTAATTAATCAAGAAGTGGTGTAAATAAATGTTGAAATATGCTCATGGATCAGTTTTACTTCTTGGTGGACGACAAGGCAAAGGATTAGGAAATATGTCGAACGCATTCTCCTGGACTTTTTCGTCTTTTGTTTCAATTCATTATTTGTGTGATAACTGATTTTTCTGTGTATTTTCGGGGTCCCTTTTATATGACTGTTGGTTTGGATACTATTTCATACTGTAATTCTTGTAATAAATTCTCTTTTAAATTTTAAAAGAACTGTGTTCAGTCACTTTATTGTTCATAGGGAGGCATATCATTATTTAAGCTAAAGATTTTCCACTGTACGAGCCAAACATATTTTCAACTCAACACCATGTCGTTAGAAAAATTAAGTTTTTAAATTAATCATTTATACAAAATATCAAAGCATGATTATTTTTACATTGACAAAACTATCTCACATATTTTCTGCGGAAAAACAAGATTTTAACTGTTTACTTATGTTATTAAACTGTCGAACATTTGGTGAAACTATAAGTTAAAAAATATCAAGTATTTTTTTTTTAATGTTTCGTAACATTTTTAAATATATATATATATATAATTTTGTCGCCATGGCGCCAAATTTTTGTGGTTTGATCCAGGACAGGACAAGCAAATTGTTTCCTACTCCCATCCTAAAACCCTTTGTTGGCCGGCTATAAAAATATGCCGGAACACGCAGGGCCCGATTTAGAAAATTTGGTATAGTAGGCACAACACGCAGGAAGGGGCCCCTCCCTCATATTATTTGTGTGTGTGTGTTCATCACAAAAACTAATTTTATAACAATAATTGGTACTTACGTATTTGACTGTTGACCGTTTCACAGATGTCACCAAAAAGTTTGAGAAAATCGTGACATTACTTATAACTCTTGGCAAAACAAAATAAAGCAGATGAAAATTAAAACATAATAGTTAGATAATTAATGTAATTACAAGAATGTGATAGTGGGGGATACGGTCGACGTTCATTTATAAAATGTAATACCCAACAATAACACACGTAAATACCCAATAATTTATGTAACTACTTAAAAACTTTTTATAATTTTTAGATACTTTTGAAACTTAGGGGCCCTCTAAATTGTGGGGGCCCTAGGCCCGTGCCTCACGGGCCTAATGGTAAATCAGGGCCTGGGAACACGATATAAACTGCTATAGAGGTGCGGCAAAGAAAATATATCAAAGTTGTATCGGATTATGTCATAATGTGTTTAATTATGTCGAGAAACGACACCATCCGATATAATTTTTGGGATTGTGCATATTATCGGTTGATATCATTCCTATGACATCTGGATTACGTTATAATCTGATATATTTTCGATAAAGTTCTTTCGACGTTATATTTACAATTCTTGCAAAAATAGGTAAAAAGTTTTAATTTTAAGTATACTTCTTGCTAACAATATCAAAAACCATTTTATTTACTCTCTGAGAAATATATAATTTGCATTATATCTTTTGATATAATTTATTATCCTGAATTCGATCTTCGAGATTCCCCGACATTCTGAACATCGAGTGATGTCGTTCTGATATATTTTTATATCGGTGTGCCACCTGGGTAGTACAATTTTCCCAACAGGCCAAATATAAAATAAATGGTTTTAGAAATAAAACGAAATTACGTAAACTTTTATTCCTCGTCTCAAAGAAATTTTCATTTAGGTTTTTCTTTCATTTTTAAGTTTTAAATATAGTCCAGTTTCCTCTTGTTCCGTCTGCTTTCACAAACCTTCTCAATTCTTTTTGGAAAGCAAAGCAGTACTAAATTAGAGAAAAGGTTATACCAGAAATAACATTTGGGATCCATCGAAGATCAAATAGTCCCTGCCGCCAACATTCTTGTCTGGAAGGAAAAGAGAAGCCCTCTCCCCTGGCGAGCTCATCATGCTTCTATAAATGGACTGCCCCAGGATCATCTGCCTTCTGACCGGATTTATTTTTTGACTCGATGGGTCGCATGCGGCTCATAAGTCATGGCCTAAGATATTAATTTAATCCTCTGTGTTAGAAGGATTATAACGTTTCAGAGGTTGTGATAATTATGGGGTTAAACTAGTATTTTAGGGGAGTTATAGTGCAAGGGCAACAGTTGACCCAGATGTGCTGGAACAGAAGACAACCTCAAGTAATGGACATACTCACGGAAAATTTTACTGACACTAAAGAAATACACCCAGGGATGAATCGAACCTGCTCCGCCCAAACCGGGATTGACTATTTAATATAAATTGTATTTTAAAGGTAAGGAAAATACTCTCATGAAATAAGGAGCCTTACCTACCCCGTATAAAACTAAATATTTTAAGAGGACAAAAAAAAAACATTGACACTTGATTGTGTTTCTCTCCGGTACTTTAAACATTTTTTAAGTGTTCTTCAAAGGGTGAAACGGGGTAATGGTTCATTCAAACACATTTTCAATTCCTTACGGAAGCAAATGAAAAACGACGAAAAACATTTAAAGAGCATCTGGTGCGTTAGAGAAATTAGGGCTTCTTTAAGAACCTTTATTTTAGTTTTAGAGAAGATAAGAATTTCTTCGATTATTCTCTAATGCCTGGAAATCAGCATTTAGTTTTAACAATACTCGAATAAGATCCTTAAGTGCAGCATTCACTATACACAGCAAGTCTGGTATCAGAGTAGTTTGTGGTGAGTCCACAAGTGGCACAGGTAGTCATGACCAGTCTGTAACATAGCAATATCTGAACCAAATGTCTATCACAAGAACTGCTCAGCACACAGAGGATGTGATTGCTATAGAAACAGGGACCGTTCATTTTGACTAGGTGTTGCTTTGGTGGATGACATTTTTTTGGTAAATCTTGTTTAGTGGTGAATTTTTTGGTTAGCAGCAGAGAGGTGATTTACTGGGCTGATATGTACTCATATAATGAACTTTTTTAGAATTTTTTAAATGTAAACTTTTGAAAAATTTAGAAGTTTAATTTAAATTTTGAATAAAAAATATTCGGTTGTTGCGTAAAATATTGAACCCTGTTTCAATTGATACCAAAAAGAGCCTTCTATTATTGTGATACATCACAGAATATTACAAGCAGCTCCTGCAAAAACTTAAAAATCGGAGAAGAGTAAAAATTGATTTTTAAGTGGGAAAACTTGTTTTGCTACTTGTCAAAAACTAACGTATTTTTCTAAAAAACAACAAACAATTCTCAATTACAGAAATTGCTCAGTTCATCTTTGCATAAGAAATGCTCTTTCTATCTTCTGGATAAAAGTTAAAGCTGACTAATAGCATTATGTATCTAATTGGAACAAATACCAAACAAACTCATGTTTGTCATATTCTTTAAATCGCAACTATTTCTTCATTAAATCAGGATTTTGACGATTCCTTTCACAGACTAAGACAACAATCATTCAACTAGAGTTAATTAAATCGTTGCAATGGCTATTAAAGAAGGACACAAATAAATTACAGAATAGGTTTATTAGATAAAAGTTACAAATTTTATCAAAATACATAGATAATAAAAATAATATTTTTACAACAATTCTAGATAATTCCTTTCACATGGACTTCGGCAAAAACCATTAAATTGGAGTTAAATCGAGGTTACAGTGTATATTAAACAAAGACAGTTATAAACAACTTTATTAGATAAAGTTAAAAATTTTTATCAAAATACAGAATTAATGAAAATTATATTTTGACAACTCTGTTAAGAGTGTTATAATGATACAAATTAATTAAATCAATATCTGATACAATACAAAAACCACACATATATTTCAGCAGTAAAATGGTAAATTTAACTGCCGATTATGAATAAGGATATAATCAATTTTAATTTTATATAAATGATACACACACACACATATATATATAAATATATATATCCTAAAATATGAAGAAAACAAACTATATACAAATTTACGGAGTAGAAATTTAAATAATTAATTTGGAGTTTCCCCAATTCGAACATTGGCCCTATTAGCTCCAAGGTACATGTGTATATATATATTGAAGAAAAACTGGAATCTCAACTTTTATCAAAAATTAATTGAAATAGAAATCTTTTTGAGCTGTATGCCTGTATGTAATCTATTTATGTATTGGTTGAAACCCTACCTAAATACTTGCAAATGAAGTCAATCAGTGGTTCCTCTGGTGAAGTCCACAGAAAATATTCAATATTTTACTATCCAAAATAAGAACTCAAGACAAAACCAAATATCCCACCATTTTCTTATTCTTTTATGTTCTAAAAATGATTATCTATATTAACCTTCCGAGAGGGTCATACATATATTCATTATGTGATCTTCCATCTTCCCCATATGACTTTGAACCCATTTTGATCTTCTTGACCATTAGAATCCTACCTAAGACTATTTCAACAAACAGATATGGTTATTTAGTCTTAATAAGTTGTGGGAAAGAAGCAATACCACACTATGAAATATTAATATGGTGGTCAGAGGCTTAAGGTAAAAAATAAGGTACACTATGGTCCCATGTAGGTCTATTTAATTTTATAATATCTAGGTTTCCGTGAAAATATCTAGGTTTCCGCGAAAATATGTAGTTTTCAAACAGGTCAGTGGACTGAAAAGTTTGAGAATCTAGCAATCAAATATTATTCAGTTATCCATCCACATGTCCTTGATAAGTTATAGGTTCACAATGATTCCCTTTTCCTGCAAAATTGAGTTTAGTACAGATTGTTTTTTAAAATATTCAAAAACTAATTTGCATTTTAGTGCATGGAAATGTTGCACAAAAGAAATATGCAATTCCAACCTATCTACATTTTAATGCAAGATAAAAATTTAATTGTAATATCATTAAACTTAAATTTTTGCTTTTTTTTTAAATAGGCCTTTTATCACAATTTACATACAATCATTACACATTTATGGTTATAAATTATATTTAACATAAAATTATAAAAAAATTACATACCTCAAAATCAAAATAACATTGCTTTGATTTAAGAATACAATACATATATCAGTTGACTCAGAAATAGCATATTAAATTAAAATTCATGTTTCTTTTCCTTGAATGAAGAAAAGGTTTTCTTTTATGAAACAAAACGTAATACTACATTCTACACATATTAATTATGAATGTTTAGCAAACAAAGCAGTGAATAGGAAAAATTCAATGTAAAAAATAACATGCAACAATAAAGGAAAAGAAACATGCGCAGGTTTTAAATGCAGTTAATACAAATATGACAGTGGTTCAAAAAAATAATACACAAAGTGAATGTTAATTATAATTTTCACTAACGAAACATAACCTTTGATGCAACTAAAAACTGATGCAAACACAATAATACAGTAAATGCAATACAGATTATCACAAAACGATCATACCAAAATCTCCCAAGTCATATACAAGCATCAAGATTTCTAAATTGTACAATTCAGTGGATAAAACATGGAAGTTGAGTACATAGCTTTTAGAGGGAATATCTCTTTTTACAGTGGAAAAGAAAAAAAATCAACTTTGTATTTTTCATATTTAGGGTCTTAGAAACATGTAAGACAGATCTCAAATCGAAATCCACAAAATTGTCCCAGTTATAAACAAATAACAAATGACTGTAGATGTGGACTTAGAGAGCATGCATTTTTCTCGGAGCAGCTTTTTTTAGTGAGTGGTTGGCATGATATCTAAAACTAATGTATTAAAGGACTTGACATGTATTCCAAACATAGTTTTATTGTTTGACGAGACAGAAAAGCAACATGTTAAGTTTCTATATTTTAATAGCTGTAGATGTTGACATAGCGTGCAGATGTAGAATTAAAATGTATTTTCTTGGAGCAGCTTTTTTTACAAATGGTTGATTTTATATTTAAGGTATTATTTAAATAGAAAATATCCATCATTTAGATTTTTTTTTAATAAACACAACACTCAATTATTTTTTACCCTAAGATATGAATATTTTGAATGATAATTAAGATAAACAATTATATAAAATCGCTGATAATTTTAGAAATGAATCATCAAAGTCTTGTATTTAATTAAAAAATTACTAGGGTTTTTTAAAATCAGTCAGTGAAATACCAAAATAAAAATAAAACAAATGGAGTAGACATTTGCTATTATCCAGACTTTAACAAACAAATTTTATTCCAAACCTCATAGTTTCTTATTTGAAGCATCAAGTGAGGTTGGAAAGAGTGCAATTAATTTGAAAGTAACAAACACAAGGTAATTCAAAAATGTCACAACTATTTCCTCCACTTTCCATTGAAAAGTATTGGAACAACACTATGAAAGAAAAGCGCACAGGTGATCAGTGTAAAAGTCATCTCTGCCACTCTCATCTGAAGCTGAAATGAGAAAAGAATTCTAGAGAAATCTGTTGTTCTGAGACACGGGTAATATAATTTGGATGTCTAAAGCAGTGGTCCGCAGATCAAAGCTGGTCCACAAGAATATATTGCCTGACTGTGAAACCTTTCACCCGACTAATCTGCTACAAGATTCGGTAATTCACATTATTGAGGAAAAAGAGGCGAGCTGCATGCGACAAGTATAGACAAAGTACGTTTTAAAAATATTATGTGACCAGATGAAACTCCAGAAAATTAAAATGAAAATTATTGCAACCAGTGATAAGTTGCTGTTTCAAACATCTTAATCAGTTTCTCTTCAAATAGCTGAAACGAATAAAACGCTTACTATTGATGGGGAGTATTACTAAAGACTTGCATCTTAGATAAAGGGCTCGAAATACCTGGGTGCACAGGTGCTCTGTACACATGAAAATAAAATTATGTTATAATTACCTTAAATCCAATTATTCAATGCATAACTCTAAAGAATCCAGTTCAGAAAAGTGCTCATTCATGCTTTGAATTAGTTTTTCATCCTTTGTCTGAAAAACAAACAATGGTGTATTAATATATGTATTAATGTATTAATATATATCTAATTATGTGCAAATTCATTATTCAGTGAACAATTTATACAAATAGATAATATATATATCAGCACAATTTTTAACAAATCAGAATGAAACTTGAGTTTTAGAGTTATGAGCTTGAGAATAACGTAAACAACAAGAATTGAGCTCTCATGGTTATGGATACAGTTAGCAAATCGTGAATAGAAAAACCTACTTTATTTATCACTAAGGCAACTTTTTTTCACACGCTTTGCGCTGCATCTAAAGTACTAAAATCAGAATTCCAAATACATGGGGTGTATTGTAAGTGAATTATAACCACAACATAAATGCAACCACTTGCAACTTTTTAAAATTTAGCTTAAAATTAATTAATATGAAATTACTATTTCATTTTTTGCCCTCTGAATCAAACTTTTGATTTCGTGAGTCTGATCTAGAGAACGCCAAAGTATTCCAGATCAAACAAGTTAATGGAAAGAAGGTGCTTGTGTACTTTTAACACATTGGTTAGCACTCTTGATAACCAGAGGAAACTTGAGAAATCAAATGCAGAGTTTATGAGGCGAGTGTCGATCACCAATATGTTGTTCGTCTTGTAGATGACGTTTTAAAATCTCTGAATGTTGAGCGAAAGGATTTTGCTCTTCTGCTATCCGATACAGCACATTAGATTTGACTGAGATTGGCGCAGTTTTTCAATGTTAAAGAAATTACTGGCCAAGGATCGGCCATTCAACGTTCGTTTGTATTTAATGAGCCATTATTTTACACGACAAAATTGTCAATGTATTTAGAATTTTTTCATTTTTTACAAATAATTTATTTTAGATTTTTGTGTATTAAAAAGAATACAACTTTATTTCCATAAATGCAACTTTAAGGACTGATAAATGCAACTTTTCCCATTTTTACTGCAACAAATAAGTTGCCCTATTTATCACTATGTGATTGGCACAGTTAAAAACCAAAAATGGCACTGAAATTTTATCTCTAGCTCTAAAAACAACTGTGTAAGAGCACAAGGATGACAGAAGAGGAAGGAAAGGCAACACGCTGCAGTAATAATGCACATAAATCACAGGAACCTATCTCAAAATGCCAATTGGTACTAGCATTTCTAATAAAAGTAAAACGTTATGGTTTCCCGTTGATTTTCTTTCTTTTAAGTTGTTCACACTCATCTTCTTTAACAGTACTCTTGCAGTCGTTTCTAGAGCTAAATGTAGAATTTCTATGCCATTTTTGGCTTTCCAACTATGCAGACCATAGAGAAAGTTTCATTATGATCACCCTGTATATAGTTTACACAGGTTATTTGAATTTTGTTTTGTATTAAACTTAAGTTCATTTCACACCAGAGATATGAAGCTACAATCAACATTTTGAACATTTGTTATAACTGACACTAAGTAAATAATATTAACTAGGAATTTTATGATAAAACGTTTGTGAAAATATGCATGAACTGTGTATCAAAGAATTGGTCAAGATCACTTAGCAAAAAACATTAATTTAAAATATCACATTAAAAGGGGTCATCATGGCTAGGGCAGTGGGATGCCCACAGCCCTAGTAATCTTTGAGTTCTATGTGAAGCAGGTTCTACCTATTCCTCCCTGGGTTTACTGTCTTCAGTGTCAGCAAAAGGATTTCTGTGTGTGTATGTCTATTCCTTGACGCCACCTTATAAGTGGAACCTTGATATCAAGCACACACAAGTTGGATTATATGTGTACTCAATCAATCACATTAAAAACACAAACCTTTGAAATTCAATCTTGCAGAATTTATTATTGGAATGCATGATAATAGTTTTAACCTTTTAAATGATAGTTGAGTTGAGAAACTAATTTCCACTAAAACTTAATGTAAGCATTGGTGCATGCCCCAACTAAATTTTAAGAATTTAATTCAACATTTACCTGAAATTCCATTTGAGCAGGTCTCTCAACTTTTTTGGTCCTGGAAAAACACCTTTTGACCTGAGCAGGAGAATGATACGACTTTCTTGGCTTCAACACTTTAAGATATTTGATGGGAGATGTACAAGCATCTTTGTCTATCCTATTAGCCTTCCTTTTTCTTTTGGGGAATGCATCGATCTCAGGTGACTCAAAAAGAAAAATGTCATCAGTGTCAAAGTCGCTCTCATCTGTTACATCCGACTCAGCTTTGTTTTCCTTCGAGATAACACAAGCTCTCTTCCGTCTGGTAATTCTTTTCCTTTCTTGATCTGGACTTATGGACTGTATCAGCTCTGAGAGTTCTGTAGTTTCTTGATCAACATCAATGTCAACCGGTGATAGAAAATTAGCATTACTTTCTTTCAAAAGAGATGGTTCTCTTTCGTTTTCTTGAGGCATTGCAGTCTTCTCACAGTTTTCAAAATGCAATTCAGTCTGTATTTTCTTGCCATTAACTTTTTTCTGTGAATAAGTAATCAAATATTTTAACACAATCACCTCAATTCAGTGCATTATTTTTTATTTAAATTATTTAAACAAATAGTTAAGAATAATATGGTCACAGACATCATAAAAATATCAAATGAAAGGTATAAAGCCATTGCTGATGCTTGATCGATATTTAAAATGCAGAGTAAAACTAGTTACAATTTTCTTACCTAAAACAAGTACAAAGATATTAGATATAAGTGAAATACTTTAGCAAACTTTGAAAATTATGCAGAATTTAGGAGGCAAGATTATTTTTTCATGTACTTGTGGAGTGCACTAAAAGAAGAAACACACATTTCTTCTTTTAGACACTATCTGCCTCCCAACTTGGGTGGAGTGTTTAAACCAGTTCATACAATTTTCTTCCTGGTCAGGAAGAAAAGCAAACGTAGGCTGTGGAAGTTGCCTCGTATATCATCGACTGTAAATCACAACTGAGAATTGGATGCTCATCCATGCAATTTGGTGGGCTGCATATCCATAGTAACAGGAGCAGTAGAAACATATTTACCTTTCAGATTGAGCGACCTGAGTTGTGCAGTTCAAAAAACCCAGTCCGTGTTTTTTCAAATTCACTTTCAATCTGATGAATGTCTTTTTCAATTTTGCAGTTGCTAAAATTGAAATTTTTCCTTGTCCTGCCCAATTCAAGAAATCTTTTCCACTAGTGATTGTGAAAAATATGGAACAAAAATTCGCGAGTTATGTAGATTTTGGAAAAATAGGTTTAAAAATGTTTTAATTATTTTTTACTCTCAATATTAGTATTTACTCAACTAATAATACTTACAAAAGAAATTTAATATTCACAGTAATAGTACTTAATACTTTTATTTCCAAAGAAAAAAGCAAATTGAAGACTTCTCTGACAAAATTAACTTAAAACCTCTAATTATTTCACTAATAAAGCACTCTTTGGATTAAACAAAAAAATTGTTTTCAAATATTCATGTGAAATTTTGCACATGAACCAAAACAATTCTTATATATTGTTTTTGTTATTACAGTACAAAGTCCCGAATCCGGACGTCTGAAATTGTCCAAAATCCGGATGTGTTGCTAACTGGCATTTTTTTATTAACTCACTTTTTTACATCTTTGCGACAATTTTTAAAGAACAAGTTAAACCTGGACCTAATTGATGAAACAATGCAAAATAACGGACATGTTGAGAGTAAATACTACACAGAAAAATTAGAAGATTTGCAAGTAGAATTTGTTGCATTGTATTAAAAGGTTTTTTTTTTTTAATTATGCCTATTTATATATCTGCTATTTTACTATTGCAAACACAAAATTTGTCAGGGATGGTGGTTGGAGCTCAAGGTTTTTTTGACAAAAAAGGCACATAATCCAAAATACGGAAAAGTTCAAAATCTGTATGGAAAATTTAATCAAATCTTATATATATTATAACTCATAATCAGCAGCAATAAAAAACATAAAACTTAATTCTTAAAAATGTTCCAATACAAAAATTACCAAATTACAATTATGAAAATTTCAAGACAGGCTCTTGCATCTTGCTCTTTCATGTTAGGATGTTTTCAGGTGAAAATTTCACAGTGAAGTAGAAAAACAATCATCAAATTATGCCATGCTATTTGTTAAGGAAAACTCTTCATTAACAATAATTTTTAATATTGTCTTACCATTTTTTAAATAACAGAACAATTTGAAATTTGTAGCAAATTTCTTATTTTTGTTAATTTCTTAGATTTAGCAATGACAGCTATTTAATTTTTTAGGATTTTTCTTAAAAGACTTTGTTTTAAAGAATGTAACAATGCAAAAAAAATTTAAATTTTGGTCAACTAATTAAAATTTAGGATCAATAACAGGTTACATTTAATGCAAGAAAATCTAAATTTTGTGACCTTGAAATATCATTAAATAATAAAATTTAGATTTCTGAATCCTAATATTTTGCAGTTGTTCATTACTATATGTGACCTATTTAAAAAGTCAATACTTTACTAACCTTCGTAACTTTTTTCTTTTCGTCTGCTTTAACTGGAGATTCAAACAATGTTATTTCAAGAGCATTCAAATCAATCTTTTCAGGAGATAATTCTGTGTCCGTTAAGTAGCACTGCTCCACAATAGGGGTAATAGGTGGGATTGAAGAAATTTCCAACATTCTGACAGCAAAATTATTCTTACAAGTAGCTTGTTTATTTATTGAAGGGATTTGGTTGCCATTGTCGGGTGTTGATGTCAAATGAGGCATTTGAAAGGATGCTTCGAACTCATCAACGAAACTCTGTACATCTTTAAAACCTTTCTTCATAATATCTCTATTGTTCATGTACTTTACGGGTGTTAAAGCACTTACATCAATTAACTTTCCTCTGTCCTCCGAATGCAAGGAAGGTACAACATTAAGGTTTGTATTTCCCGAACAAACAAATTTCGTGTTATCTCCATCCAGAAGAGGAGCATGTGCATTATTTGATTTTCCTGTTAAATCTTCAATTGCAGATAAAGGATCAAAGTTATTAATTTCGTTAATAATAGCATTAAAGTCATCCTCAAGTGATGGTTCACTTTCTTTTTGTACATCTTGAGCTGCTACGGTAATTTCAGCTATGCAAGCATCTTCTACTACATTGACACGTGTCTTATCTGGCTTTGCTGCAATGGTTTTTGTCACCAATTTCTTTTCTTTGACAAGTTGGGCTTTATTTCTTCGATCAAAGCGACAAGCACTCATTTTCTTTGAAGGTACTTTTGGTTTACTAGGTTTTGGCTTTTTAACAGCTGTCTTGGATTTCTTTTTCAGTGCACATGTTTCCATGATCATTTCTTCATCTCTATTAATATCGTAAATGTCCGATACACGTGATCTTTTTCTCCCTTTTATGTCCAATTTACTGGGGATCACTGCTTTTTTGTAAACAGGAATGTGATTCAAATTGGTATTTTTTGAACAGTTTGTATGTAATCTTGACTGATTGGATTGCTCATTTTTACTTTTTTCCAATGTTTGAGATTGAAAAAAGTTTGTGATTTTGCTGTCAGTATTAGGTTTGATCATGTTTGAATTAATATTTTCTTTCAAGGACTCTTGTGATGCTTTGGTTGCTCTTTTAGGTCTCTTTAAAGGAATATTTTGTTTGACAGCTTTCAGCAAGTTGTTAGTTGTACATCTTTCTTCCCTTTTACAAAGTACAGTCTGTTTCAAGGTAGCAGCGCTTTGGCTCTTTAGTGATGTTGAGTTTTGTGAAACAACTTTTCTATTCCCCACTTTGTTTTGTACAAAAATATTTTTCTCGTCCTTTTCATTAACACAATGCAAGTTCGTAGCGCACTTTAAATTGCTCTTTTTACAAATTGACACTGATGGGACAGTTTTAATCTCAGCCTTTCCCAAAATGTTTGTTACCGGTTTTTCTACCTTTTCCAAAAGTGCAGTCTGGGTCAAGGCATCAGTGCTATGACTGTTTGGAGATGTTGAAGTTTTGGGAATAACTTTTTGTTGTCCAACTTGGTTATTGCTTAAGACGTTTTTGTTGTTATTACCTTTATTAACTCTACGCAAGTTCATGGTACTCTTTGAATTACACTTTTTGCGACTTAACACTGATTGATCAGTTTTAACTTCAGCTTTTTCCAATTTGATAGCAACAAGTTTTTCTATATTTTCAAAAAATACTGCCTGCTTCAAGATATTGTTGTCTTGGCTGTTTAGAGATGCCGAGTTTTTGGTAATAACTTTTCTTGGATTTGCTTGATTTTCTTTCAACACATTTTTGCTGTTGTTCTCTTTATTATCCTTACGTGAATTCATAGGGCACTTTAAATAACTCTTTTTGCAGCTTAACATTGACTGATCGGTCTTAACTTCGGTAGGAATCAGCATGTTAGCCTTGTCACGTAAAATGCCTAGTCTTATTGAATTCCTTGTACCCAACATGGTAGCAATCTAACAAACAGTATGCTCTTGTCGTAAAACTTTTGAAAGAACAACAAAAGAGCCCCAAAATCTCAGAGAAGAGTTTAAAAGACTTCTAGCTATCATCGCATAATTCCAATAAGAAATACGTTTATTAAAAATAAATGATCTGAGTCAATTGTTCGAACAACAGCGTAAAAATCCCTTTTCAGATGAATAATCTTTCAAAACTTACGTGATAGTTTATCTCACACTAATTACATATTTCTAAAACTAGTCAAAAAAGTATAATTCGCGCCAAAAAAACAAATCAAATTAGAAAACAAGGGAACAAAATTTTAATGTGTTGAGCTGTAGCATTACTGTTAAAAATGTTAGTCAGTTGGTAATTGCATAGAGGTAGATAGGCATTTAAAATAAAATCTCACTATAGCAACACAACAGGCTATTGACGACGGTCCAGGATCAATACCCTATTTGAAAGATCCGAGGACAACAACACGTCATTTTGAACTACGGTCAGATGACGAGGCCACACTTGAGGTGGTACCCCACTCTCTAAACTACAGGTGACGGTCCGGATAGGTAATGGTAATTTTAGTTAACATCATACTAGAGCGACACATCGGGCTATTGACGACGGTCCGGGATCAATCCCTTAAGGGAAAGATACGAGGACAATGTAAAGATACACGAACATCTAATTAATCTAGTCAATTAACATTTTATTATTTGTAGTTGTCGGGTAAGTTTGGAGAGTGGGGTGCCAGCTCAGGTGTTGCTTCGTCATCTGACCGTGGTTCAAAATTACGAGGTGTTGTCCTCGAATCTTTCCCTTCAGGGACTGATCCCGGACCGTCGTCAATAGACCGTTGCTCTAGTATGACGTTAACTAAAAATTACCAAATTGTAGTTGTCAGGATGGCAACATTGTTGTTGTTTCAACGAAATGAAATGGCTTTATTAAAAGAATTCTTGGAATATCAAACTTCTTGCGAATCACAATAGACAACACATCGTAATTTTGAACCAGGTGACGATCCGGGATAAAACACCCGAAAGAAAACATCCGAGGGAAAAACCACGTAATTTTGAACCACGGTCGAGAGACTGTGGGTAGTCAAATTTGCGTTTAACTGGAGCATGCACCGGGTTATTGGTGGCCATCTATGTAAAATACAATACTGTCGAAGTCAATAAGAGCCATTTTCTTTTAAAGCTAAATGCAGGCTGTAGAAATGTTTTTACTTGGGAGCGTGTTTGCTGAACGTATTCCATTCCTCCCTGAATGTATTTCTCTTTTGTATCAGTAAAACTTTCATTGTATGTTTCTGTCTATTACTATAAAAATTATGTTTAGTGCATGGCCTTGGTCTGGCGCAGTTAGGCCATATATGGCCCTTGCGCCATAATACCGTTCGTTTATCGAACACGCTTTCGGGCTATGGTAGCCCAGTTGAAAGAGTAGCGGATTAGCAACCAGAGACTTGCGAGTTCGAACTCAATCAAACACCGTTGTGTACGAAGGAGCAGATGCACGTTAAATCTGCCGTGATCTCAAATTTCCTCATGTTGGTGTGGTGTGGTAGCTTGGAGTGGAATGCCAGATTAGATGCTGATTCTTCATCCGACCATGGTTCAAAATTACGTGATATTGTCCTCGGAATTTTTCCTTGGGTTTGATCCTCAACAGTCACCAATAGTCGTTACATCTCAAAGAAGAAGAAGGAGGGGGGATTTGATTCAGCTTTTCAAGTTTGTAAAACAAGGGGACACAGAGGGCTTAAATTTCAATAGGGATAACAGAACAAGGGGCCATGGGTATAAATTGAATAAGACACATTTTAATCGGGATTTAAGGAAAAACTACTACTTTAATAGGGTAATAGACAGTTGGAACGCGTTGCCAGAAAATATAGTTAATTCAAAGGGAGTGTACGAATTTAAGACACAATTGGATAGTCAGTGGGAATTGGAGAATTCATAAACAAAGGACCAGCCTTGTTGGGCTTGAGCCTGTAGCTGGTCGTCAACATTTGTATTTTGTAACATATATGTTTTAAGCACCCAACTGTTGGTTTCGAAAGAGACCAATAGATGGCGCCTGGGAGGTTCCTCCACCAATGCGCAGTTAAGTTGCGCAGATGTATTTTCAAGGGAGCCCCGGATGTACGAAAAGTGAAGTGTGATGTGACGCTTGGATGTGTAAAAGACGCGATCCGACTCAGTCGCGGCCTTCATGTATATAGAGTCAATGATTGCTGTTAATAAATCGCAGTAATTACGACCAGGCAGTCCTGTCGATTTATTTTAATCCACCACCCACACACATATTCGTAAGTTGCCCGGCGCTCGAGTTGAATAATGCTGCAAAAGGTTCCTTCAGCCCAGCCGAGCATTTACAATTTGTATTTGTATTTGTATATCTCTTCGGGATATTCAACTGTTTTTCGAATATTTTTCATTGAAACAATGCAGAAACCATTATGAAATAGTCTAATTATCATCACTGTTGCTAACCACACTTCAATTACTGAAGCTCGATAAAAGTTTACCTCAATTTGGTAAGAATCGTACAGATTTCTTGAAGAAATATCAAGCATCTTTGAAAAAGGAAATTTTAATATTGCAAAACATTTAATAGCCAGATGAACACCTAACATTTTTCTCCTCGAAGGGCTGTGAAAAAGAGGGCCTAACTATAATGGTAATGTAGTCATTTGGTACGGATAAAATTTATTTTCTCTCAAACATCATGCTCGATTCCTTGATTCAGCAGCCCACCTCCCGTGTAGAATAAGAATATTGGGGAATGGGGAAAAACTAAAAATTAAATTGATTTCATGCATTGAAATTTATGCATGAATTGATGGTTGGTTGGTCACCGCAGGTGACCCTTCACCTTCTGGCATTTGTCAGGTTAAATGGTTTACTAGTCACCCACGAAAAAGTGGAATGAACACGTCAAAGAAACCGTGTAGCCCAGGTGTTGACCGAGGTCAACAACGTGACCAGATGTCTGATAATTAGGATAATTAATATGTTTTCAACAAATGCAACTTTTTTTTACATATTCTACGCTGCATGTCAAGTACTAAAACCAAAATTCCACGTACCTGGGATGTATTGTAAGTGAGTTATAACCGCAACATAAATGCAACTTTCTGCATAAATGCAACTATTTGCAACTTTTTAAAATTTAGCTTAAAATTAACTAATATAGAATTAATATTTAATTTTTGCCCTCATAATCAACCCTTCTATCATGTGTGTCTGATCTTGCTAACGCCGAAGTATTACGGATCAAACAAATTCATGGAAAGAAGTGTGTCCTAACAGACGAAAGTGAAATAAATGGCAAGTACTTTATTACATTGGTTGGCATTCTTGACAATCCAGAGGAAACTTGCGTAACCGACAGCAGAGTTTGCAATGTGAATATCGATTATCAATTTGTAGTTCGCTTTGCAGATGACTTTTTAAAAACTCTGAATGTTGAGCGAAAGGATTTTGCGCTTCTGCTATCCGATACTGCATAGTATATGAATGCTTCTGGAAATACACTCAAGGTGCTTTATTCGCGATTGCTCAAAGTAACTTGCGTGGCACAATTGTTTCACAATTTCAGAAAAAGTACGCGGATTTTGCACAAATCAGGACAATCTCATCGCTTGTGTTAGGGCATCCACAGTACAAAACAAGCTCCGAAAAGCCGCTTTTCAGACATTGGCCAATAGCCTGAGTCAGTACTCACACTCTGGGCAACGTGGCTTCGTACAACATTGTACTACGCAGTCCAATTTCCCACTGTAAAGGACAATGCTAGCGGTTTCAATGACGACGACATTTTAGTGTGTCGTGTAATAAAAGCAGTGTGTGACCCGGAGCTGCCAAAAATTTGGTGAAAATCAAAGGCAGCTACGAATGTTTGATTCGTCTCGTAGAAAAATTGGAATCGAAAGCGTACCACATCAAGACAGCGTATGAAGATATCAGATCGGTGGATTTTAAAAAAAGATCCTGGCAATCTTAAAGTGTATCTTAAAAATACGACTGGAAAAGAATAATGACCTGAAGGTTATTACTACACTTTCCCGAGATGATTTCCCCCCCGAGTCAGTATTTGCTACTGCAACAATGTCAGGCAACATCAGTCTCGGTTGTTCGCAGATTTTCATTGTTCAAGAAATTACCTGCCAAGATTGTCAATTCCACGACATCAACGTTGTTCTGTATTTGTCAATAAATTTTTAATTTTTTTTTTCAAATTTTACGAATAATTTATTTTAGATTTTAGTGTTTCAAAATTAAATGCAACTTTATTTCTATAAATGCAACTTTAAGGAATGATAAATGTAACTTTTCCCATTTTTACTGCAACAAAAAAGTTGCCCAACTGATAATATATTTGATGAGGATGATGGTTGACGCATTCGTTCACGAATCCAAACAGACCACCATAGTTATCAACAAGTCTGAGCTTGCTGACTGGAATAATGTTGTATGCGGCTAATGTTTTCTTAACCTTCTGAGGGGTTCATGCGCATAATACCACCATACAACCTTCATTTTCCCATTAATTGCTTCTAACCAGTTTTGGTCTTCTTAAGATATCTGTATAACTTCGGAAACCATTTTTAGAAATTATCGTTAAACTTTGATTTTTTTTTATAGATTTTGCAATTGATTTCTACTAATAGAGGCATTTTATAGCAGAAAATACGGTATTTAAAATTTATTTTTATAAAAAGGGAGTAAAAAGTCTTCAAAAACAGCCAAAAATAGTACCATTTAATATACCCGAATACGTATTTTTCGAAGATAATTCACTTTGCAACTGGAAAAATGTTAATTACTTTTCCAGCTAAACGTCATATTTTTAAAAGTAATTAACATTTTTCCAGTTGTAAAGTGAGTTATCTTCTAAAAACAAGGATTCGGGTATATTGAGCTACACTCATTACTATGTTATTGTATTTAATTAGTGGCCTTTAACGCCAGTCATCCCTGAAATCAACATGAAAAAAAAATGCATAAAATTATTCAGGTTTACATTCTGTTCAATTGAAAAAAATTCATAGTACTAGTGCAAAAGTTTAGAGTCCTCCAAAAGCCTTGGTGATAAGATCTGCAAGTTCTGGAGCTCGATGGCTAAGGAGGATTTCGATTGGGGGTGCTCCAAGTTGAAAGAGTGAACCGATAATGGCCTGGCAGTCGAAAACATGATCTGGAGTTAGTTGCGATTGGGGACAGTACCTGCAGATGGGATAGGATTTTATATTAGTTCGTGAAATCTTCATGCCTTTGAAATGTCCAGTACGTAGCCTCACGGAGAGTAATGCAAAGCGAAAATAGAAAAGTTAAAAACAATATTTTGTTTTTGACTTTTTAAAGCTAAACATCCATGTCAAATATAAATGTCAATATTTTTTAATGTATATCAGTAGTATACATGCCCACATATGCGGCGGAAGTGACGTCATCAAAAAGGGGCGTGGCTTAGTGACGTCATAGTGTGACGTCATGTCAAACAGGAAGTGACGTATTGACTGTTGAGTTGAGGTGTAGGGGTCCTGCTGCTACGGAAAAAACATTTCGTCGAGTGGAGTTGAGTTGTTTTCTTCTGGTTTCAGGTTTTTTATAGTTTATCTATTGTGGAATGGCAACAGGCGGTGCTGTTAGTTTCGGTTTCAGTTTGGGACTTGGGATTTTTCTGAGATTTTGATGGGACGTGTGGACTTGAGTTGAGGTGTAGGGGTCCTGCTGCTGAATGAAAACGTTAGGGTCGAGTGGAGTTGAGTTGTTTGTTTTGGGTTTCAGTTCCTTTTGAGTTTATCTACTGTTGAATGGCAACAGGCGACATGTTTACGATAGGAAAGGTTTGTTTATATTTTTGGACTTTGGATTTTTTCTCAGAGATTTCACTGTGACGTCATGTTGAGTTAAGTTGGGTTGTCGGATTACTGCTTCTACTTAATAATAATTTATATTTCTAGGAAGGGAGTTGAGTTGTTTTAATTCCAATTTTATAAATTACATGTAAGCTTTGATACCGTTGAGTGGCAACACCAACTGTGACGTCACTGGGACTTGAAACTTTTTTTTTTTTGGCACTGAAAATTTTTACTGTGACGTCATGTTGAGTTAAGTTGGGCTGTCAGATTCCTGCTTCTACTACCTTTTTAAATAATTTCTATTTCTAGGAATGGAGTTGAGTTGTTTTAATTTCAATTTTATGAATTACATCTAAGTTACTTTACTGACGAATGGCAGCAGGTAGTTTTATTTAATTGTGAATGGCCATTCTGTGACGTCAGCGGGACGGAAGTGACGTCATCAAAAGGAGGGGTGGCTAGTGACGTCATGGCGTGACGTCATCGAAACAGGAAGTGACGTATTGATGGTCGAGTTGAGGTGTGTGGGGTTCTGCTGCTGAATAAAAACATTGGGGTCGAGTGGAGTTGAGTTGTTTGTTTTTGGTTTAATTTGTTTGAAGTTTATCTACTGTTGAATGGCAACAAGGTAGTTTATTTAATTGGGAATGGCAACACTTGGCTTGTTTACATTCGGGACTTGAATTTTTTTTTCTGATATTTCACTGGGCATGTAAAGTTGAGGTGTAGGTGTCCTGCTTCTGATATTTTAAAATAATTTCTATTTTCTAGGAATGGAGTTGAGTTGTTAGTTTCAGGTTTTTGAGTTTATCTTCTGTTGAATGGCAACAGGCGGTGTGTTTACGATAGAAACGGTTTGCTTACATTTTTGGACTTGGGATATTTTTCAGAGTTTTGACTGTGACGTCATGTTGAGTTAAGTTGGGTTGTCAAATTCCTGCTTCTACAACCATTAAATAATTTCTATTTCTAGAAATGGAGTTGAGTTGTTTAATTTCAATTTTATGAATTACATGGAAGCTTTGATACGGATGAGTGGCAACACCAACTCAGACGTCACTGGGACTTGAGATTTTTTTCTTAGATTTTGATGCGACGTCATGTGGAGTAAAGTTGAGATGTAGGATTCCTACTTCTATAACTTTAAAAAATTATATTTTCCAGGAATGGAGTTGAGTTGTTTTATTTTTGTATGAATTACATGGAAGTTTCTTTACGGATGAGTGGCAATAGGTTAGTTTTATTTAATTGGGAATGGTCATTCTGTGACGTCAGATTACTTGTTAGAACATGTAGGTACCTAATCACAGCGATTTGTCTACGGACGTAAGCGCGGAGGAATACAAGGTGAGGAGTGACGTTGTGAATGACGTCACAAGAGAATTACACATGACTAAGGATTATGTTTTTGCACGTGTAGGTTAAAGAGGAGGAACGGACTTATACAAGGAGTCGATAAGTGTGATAAAAGTTATTTGAAAGAAAATTAAATAGTAGCTTAAACTACTGAAGTACACGTGTTGTGGTATCTGAAAAAGTTAGGGACCAAACAAAAGAAAGTGATTATACTGTTTGATAACTAAGAGGCTTTTAAAAACATAGTTGAACTTGTTTCTTGGGTCTTTGAATAACTTTGCTTCTCTGGATTTTTGCCCTTCTACTGTTTTTAGATACATCATGGATTCTAGTGATATTAGACCTGCAAAGAAAATGCGTACAGACGAAGAACAGTGTTTCCAGAAATACTGTAAAGATTCTTTATGCTATGAATATGGTAAATTGTTTACAGACTGTGATGGTTGGTCATATTTCCGTCGATTGGAAAACGAATTAACGTATTTAAAGAAAGAGGAAACTACTATAGAAATTTACGGTAAAAAACATACTGTGCCTCGACAACTTGTAGCATACGGAGACGAAGGTATAAGCTATACCTTTAGTGGATCTTGTATTGCAGCCAAGCCCTGGTCTCCTTTACTGTTGGAAATAAAGGGTGAAGTGGAACGAATAATTGATGCAAGATTTAATTTTGTGTTGGTGAACCGTTATAAAGATGGTAAGGACTGTATAGGTGCACATAAAGACAACGAGAAGGACTTGGATCATAATGCACCCATAGCGTCTGTTTCATTTGGACAAAAAAGACAGTTTGTGTTTTCTAGAAAGAACTACAACTTTTTAAAAATTGTTCTGGAAAATGGAAGCTTACTTGTAATGATTTATCCAACAAACAAATTTTGGTTACACAGCTTGCCCCGTGGAAATGCATTATGCCCTAGAATTAACTTAACGTTTCGAAAAATTATTGTATAAATTAGTGATAATCCCTATATGTACCCCCCTGAACTGGAGCACAGTGTAAATAGGAATGCACACTAAACGATATTTGGAAAACGTTATAATTAATATTTATGCATTTGTGAATATTATTTTTCCTACTTACATCTTATTGTTATTATAAAGAAACTTTTATGCTTGTCTTACCACATACACTGCATTTCGGATTTTTTTAAAAATTAATTACTAATTTTATAAATTGTGTCTTTTACAATGCAAGATCTGAAATGAAATTTTATTTGCTATAAATATTTATGTTTTTTAATTTAGATGCTTTCACTTAAACACTAATTATACATTAGATGCTATAGCACATATTTTATTGCAGAATTTGTTTTTAAATAACGTACCCTTTGTTGGGTCCATCGATAGCTCATAATCATTTCACAAGGCTCTGGTGGACTGTATCTTTATTGCTCATAACAAACTCAAGATTGAGGAAGATGCTCTCATACACCTCCTCGCGGTACATGCTCTAACTCCACTGGCTGGGTGCCAGAATGTACATTTACACTGTTATACATAGATGGCGCTGGCGCATTACAACATAAGATTTACTCGCTTCAACATAGCGCCGGGCCTTGCAATGTATTAAAAAAACATTCAAGTAATTGCCAATTGAAATCAAACATTAATTACTTAATTAACAACACAAGTACTTGATTACAAAAAATGATGTGCTCAAAGATACATTAGAACACTAAAATTATATACAATAATAATAAAGCAATTAATGTATACAATAATTAGTTATTTACAGGTAATAAACATAACTTCGAAACTGGTCGTTTATATTGACCAGAAGCTGTTTTAATCTCTGCTACTCTAATTTTACCATCAGTTCCTGGAAACACTTCTGTAATTCGACCCAATGGCCAGTTGAATCGGGGAGAATTATCCTCCTTAATTAAAACTACATCACCTATTTTCACATTATTTTTACAGAACATCCACTTATGTCTTTCTTGCAGATTATTTAAATAGTCAATACTCCATTTTTTCCATATTTTTTGAAAAATTCTAGTGATTTTTTGCCCATTCCTTAATCTATTTTCGCTTAAATTAGTAAGATCAGGCTCAATTAATGAATGAAGAGGTCTGCCAATTAAAAAATGGGCAGGCGTCAAAACTTCCATCTCATCAACATCAGAAGTTATTGGTACAAGAGGGCGGGAGTTTAACATTCCTTCAATTTGAATAATTATGCAGTTAAATTCTTCATACGTTAACTTCAAATTGCCAACAACTCTTTTCAGATAATACTTAAAAGATTTCACACCCGCCTCCCAAAGACCTCCGAAGTTGGGAGCTCTTGGAGGCAGGAAGCTCCATTCTATTTCTTCTGACCCTAAATAACCTGCAAGGTTTCATCTGGTTTACATAATAAATTGTGTAACTTTTTAATCTCCCTGTTAGCACCCACAAAATTTGTTGCGTTATCTGTGAATAGCTTAGCAGGTTTACCTCTTCTCGAGATAAATCTTTTCAAAGTTTCAATGAAAGAAGCAGAAGTTAAATCAGAAACACTCTCTAGATGTATTGCCTTAGTTGTGAAACAAACGAATATACATACATACATTTTATGGAAAATACCTTTACGTTGATTTCTATATTTAATAGAAAAAGGACCACAGAAATCAATTCCTGTAACATTAAAGGGAAAATCCTGAGTAACTCTCTCTTTAGGTAAGTCACCCATAATTTGATTTACTGTTACCGGTTTTACCTTGAAACAAACAACACAATTTTGTACAATTTTCCTACAAAGATTTCTACCGTTTACAATCCAAAATTTCTGTCTCACATGGTATAACAATGCTTGTGGACCTGCGTGTAGATATTTAAGATGATAATAAGCAACTATTAATTCTGTTAACTTATGTTTAGAAGGCAGAATAATTGGAAACTTTTTCTCATAAGTTAAATTACTATTTTTTAGTCGGCCTCCTACTCTAAGAAGTCCAAAGTCATCAATAAAGGGATTAAGATTCTTAATCGAACTATCAGTTGGAATCATACCTGATTTTTGAAGACCTTTTAACTCAGCTTTAAAATACTCACGTTGAAGTACTCTTACTAGTGTTACTTCTGCTAATTTGATCTCTTCCGTATCTAATGGTCCTACCTTCCGTGGCTTGTTCCTACAATTTCTACAAAACCTAAGAAGAAAACCTATAATACGGATTATTTTCAAATACTTATTACTACAATTCACTAAATCGTTAATAAAAGAATTCACAGTTAAAGTTAAACACGGTACAATTTCAGAATCAACCCAGTTTTTGAGTTCATCAGTGTCTTTCTCAATCACAGATTCTGGTATAATTCTATTTGGGTACTCATTTCCCCTTAGAAAGTCCGGTCCATCCCACCACAATTCACTCAGTTGCAGTTTCTTAGAGTCCATACCTCTGGATATAAGATCAGCGGGATTTTCTTCAGATGGAACGTGGTGCCATTGTTCAATTTTGGTAAGATCTTGTAACCTTGAAATTCGGTTCGCAACAAATGTCTTTAGTAGACGAGGCTCTTTCTTTATCCACGACAGCACGATCATTGAATCACTCCACAGGTGGGTAGACGTCACTTCGATTTTTAGTGATGATTTGACTCGATGCATTAATTTCGCTAGAAGAACTGCAGCGCAAAGCTCAAGTCTTGGTATTGTAGTCTTCTTTAACGGAGAGACGCGGGATTTACTGCATACCAATCTCACGGACGTATGACCTGATGTTGTTGTGGCTTTACAGTAGATTACTGCTCCATATGCAGCTTCTGAGGCATCTGCGAAGCCATGAAACTCTATCTTCTCAGCGTCCTCAACTAAGATGAATCTTGGAACGGACATGTTAGGAACCTTCTGCAGCGACTCAATAAATTCATGCCATTCTCGATTTTCTTTCTCAGGTAGTGTTTCACTCCAGTTTAATTTCAGCAGCCATAATTTTTGCATAAAAATTTTAGCTTTGGTCACAAGAGGACCCAGAAGTCCAAGTGGATCATATATCCTTGCGATTTGTGACAGAACTTCTCTTTTAGTATATAATTGTTTTATATCTGGTTTAAAACTGAAGCAAAAATAATCAGTTTGAGGTTTCCACAAAATACCCAACGTTTTAGTATCAGGTGTGAAAGAGTATTCTTCAGATGCATCAGCTTCATTTTTCAAAAGAGATGTATGATTAGCAGACCATTTATGCAAAACCATACCACCTCGATCCAAAAGAGCAATAAGTTCTCGTTTAAGTTCCTGAGCTTGTATTAACTGATCAGCTCCAGTTAACAAATCATCCATGTACATGTCTGATAAGAGTACAGATGCAGCCATTGGAAATTGTTCACCTTCATCGTATGCCAACTGCTGCAATGTTCTAGTGGCAAGGTAGGGTGCACTAGTAGTTCCGTATGTAACGGTAGATAGTCTGTAAGTTTTGACAGGATCTTTATCAGAGGACTTCCAGACAATTCTCAATAGATCTCTTTGATCGGGATGCATCCAAATCATCCTGTACATCTTTTTAATATCCGCAACAAACGCAACTAGATGCTTTCGGAATCGTAGCATTATTGTGAACAAGTCATCTTGATTCACTCCTCCATTGTACTGCAAGGAATTTAGAGAATTTCCGTTAGACGTTGCTGCAGAGGCGTTGAACACAACACGTAGTGGTGTTGACCTGGATTCTGGACGCACCACACCATGATGGGGTAGATAGTAAACCACATCTGGATCTTTGTTTTCCTTTACTTCCTCCATGTGTCCCATCCGTAAATATTCTTCCATGAAGGCCTTGTACATTGACAGAATTTCAGGCTCTCTCACCAAACGCGCCCATAGAGAATCTAACCGTTTCATTGCTATATGCTTTGATTCACCTAGACTAGCCGGATTATCTTTTAAGGGCATTTGCACGATGTACCGACCACTTTTATCTCTCGTATGGGTTTTCTGAAAATGTTCCTCACAAATAAGTGCTTCCTCATTTTTTATTTTCTCACATTCAATATTTTCAATTTCCCAAAAACCTTTCAAAATTTTCTCTAAATCGTTACAATCGTTAACAAGCCCACACTGTACACTATTCTCATTTACTGTCTGTACACCACCACTCACAACAAAACCGAACACAGTGTTTTGTAATACTAATTTTGTGTTAGATGGATAAATTTGACCTGGTTTTAAAAGCTCATAAAAATTTTCAGCTCCCAAAAGTACATCAATGGGACTTGGTATGTTAAAACTTGTATCCGCTAACTTAATGTTGTTTAATTCTGGAACGCAGATATCAATTTGCTTAGATGGTGTCAGATCTGTTATTTTTGGAACAACCAAAAATTCTAAATCCAATTTGAAATTTCTCAACTCATTAGTTATCTTAGCATTAACCTTAGATTTAATTGTCAAAGACAACCCATTCAAACCTGACACTGCAATATTTATTTTTTGCTTTCTTAGATTAAGCTGATCTGCACATCTTTTACTTAAGAAATTAGCATTTGCCCCCACATCTAAAAGGCCACGCACGGGTATAACATTTCCAAGATCATCGTACAAAAAACAAATAAAAGTGCTCAGCAATACAGCCTTCGAATTAGCGGATGACGTACTAGTCGCCACAAAATAGTTTCGATCCTGACTCATTTGTTTATTCTCTGCTGGTACGAATTCTACAGCTGTTGGGGAGGGGAAAGCGGCACTTCCCTCTCTTGGGGTGTTTACCACTCCCTCACTCGCTCCTATTTTTTGTGTTGTGTTTTGTTCGAAAGGGAAATGTAAAGTCATGTGATGACGCCGTCTACAAAGATTGCAAGAGTATTTGGACTTACAATTTGATACTCTGTGATTCCCTAAGCAATTAAAACATAAGTGATTTGCTTTTACAAATTCGATACGTTCGTGTACAGATAATGTTTTGTAAATTGGACATTTATACAAAGGGTGATTGTCACTACACGAAAAAGCACACTTAAAACTCTTAACATCCGACAGGAAAACTTTCGATGCATTTCTTGACTCGGAAAATTTATTTATCCGTGCATTTTCTACAAAAGTTTTACCGCGGGATGTAAAATATAAATCTATTTCTTTTGCTAACTCAAAAGGTTTAAACCAGCCGTCCGCCTGTCTCAGACTAATGTGATAGGCGGTTTCTTTGTCCAAGGTTTGACATATTTTATCCGATATTATTAATTCTTTAAGGGTCTCTAAATCCGTAACTTTTCTCAACTGCAAATAGTATTCCCAACTCGTCGTTAAGCGCGATGCAAATTGCACATACGTTTCATTGGGTTGGCGGTGTGTTTTAATCAAATTATCCAAACACGATTGGGGAGTTGGTTCAAATTCTCGAATGACTATTGCTTTTACTTTAGCATAATTATTTAATTCATCATCTTTTATATAAGTTATCACATTAGTTGCCCTTTCACCTAATAAATTTAAAAGAATCTCAGCTTTATATTTATCAGGGACGGTTTTTGAAACATAGGCTCTTTCTAAAGATGAGAAAAAATAACCCCAACCTTCTGGTCTACTAGGAATTTTAATTGTTAATGTACGGACACTTTTGATGAGAGAGTCCAACGATTCCGTTTGATGACTGGCACTAGTATCATCAGATTTTGACTCTGCTTTCATGCGAGCTAGTTCCAGTTCTGTTTTCAATCTCTCTAGTTTCAGTTTTTCTAGCTCTATTTGCTGCTGCTCCTCAGACTTTCTTTCCTCAATGATCATGGTTGCTAACTCTTTAACCCATTTTTGATCGTTTCGGAACAAAAATCTTTTTTCTGTTATTTGAAAACTTTGCAAGACCCATAATATGATTACGTTTCCTTGTAAATTTTTTTAAATTGAACCAAAGAAAACTCACTTATATACCACAGAAATACAACACGGCACTTACAGAAGTAAGTTGATTAAACAAAGAAATAGTGGAACAAAGTTAATTAAACTTACAAAGTTTGATGATTTTAACAAAAGAGTAGAAACGCAAATGACTCCTTGTTCATTTGAAGAAGTTATAATTGTATTGAAATCAAACATATATTATTTCTTAATTTTTCTTTCCTAGCCATATTATGTTTTTTTTATTTTAAATAAATCTGTCTGAAATTTAATGATTTAATTTTTTAGATTTACAAACTTTTTTATATAAAATGTTCTTTGATTTATTGTAAAATGTCAAGATGCTTTTACACCAAAATTAGATACTATTACACATATTTTAATAATGATTTTGAAAAAATACGATTGAAACATATAAATTAGCTATTATTACAAATTTTTAAATGCAGATTACAAAAAAAAAAAAAAAAAAATCTTTTCGATTTACAACTAAGACATTTGGCAGTTTAATTTCTTAAAGCGTGTTTTTGTGTAAGAAAAAAAATTAAGAAGAAACCTGTAATAGTAGTAAAATATTTTTTACCTATAGTTGAAACTTTGCAAGACCCATACTATGAAGTTGTTTACTTGTACATTTGAAGTAGTCAAAATGAATATTAATAAACTTTTAGTCCTTGAAGTTCTAAATTAAATGTTCTTTTTTCTAATGCTCTTGCAAACCATACATTTTACTAAACATATGAACTTCTTTTTATTTACTTGAAAACCTTGTATATGTTATGTAGTTTAAATTGCAGAGCAAAATACTAATTTTCACAAGTATTTTACAAGATACTTTGTATAGGTCTTTTATAATTTCATATATACTACATTGCTACGTTAAATGGATAGTAAGTGGGTTTTGTGATTTTGAAAATAATGTGTACACTTCTAGGCTGCTAAACAAAATAAAATTGTTGCACTTTCTTGATAGTTAATGCATAATCTAAAGATTTACGCACACCACTGATAGTTTTACACATGAGTAAAATTAAATAACAACTGAAAATTTTAAATACTAATTAATTTTTAAATGAACAAATATCATTGAAATAATGTTTAAGTATGAATTCTATGTATTTCTTCAAACAATCTCTGCTAAAAACAAATTGTTCTGTGTTTATGAATTCTGATCAGTATTTTAAATTGTACGAATTCTACGCTAATGTGTGAGATTTATTGAAAATATCGCTTTTGACGTATTTGCTGCCATACTATGTGAAACTGGAAATCAAAAATGGTTTTCCTGATGAAAGTTACAAACTTTACTGCATTGATACTGGTAAATTTGAATGTTGGAGAGAAGTTATAGCTTCTCTTTGCAAGTGCCTAAAGGAAATTGTGGTAAATAATATTACTATTCTTTTTGATTTGCTTAGGTTGTAAGAATGAAATTGTCAATCAATCTGTACATGCATGTATGAAGATGAATGTTGTCGAACGCTTTTGCAAAATTTTCACCCCTGCTTTATGTGCAGTTAAATGGAAAGAGTTTGCTATTCATTTTGTAAGAGAGAGCAATAAATTGTTACACTTTTATGACATTATATTAGAAGGCAACTTCTTTGAAAATTTGAATACAACAGATATTTTCAATACTGTTAAAGAAATGTATGTAAAAGACCTGTAAGATATGTTATAGCAATTATATTAATTGTTTTACCGATTCCTATGTTTTCAATAAATATTTTATCTAAATACAGTGTTGTCAAAAAAAAAGATATTCTACACAACAATTATAGTATTTTTTTGATCATGTTAAAAATAAAAAAAATTGAATAAGAAAAAAAAAGTTAAACAATTAAAAAAAATAAGAAGTAAAAAAAAAGTTAAGTGGTTACAAAACAAAGTTTAACAGTAACAAAATTAAGCGGCAAAAAAAAAGCAATAAACAAAACAAAAAAAAACGTTTAGCAGTAAAAAATAAGCTAAGCAGTAACAAAAAAAAGTTACGATGTTTGTTTTAAAAAAAATGAAAAAGCAAAATAAAGTTTATCAAGAACAATAAAAAAAGTTATGCAGAAAAAATCAGTTAGAAAATAAAAAGGAAAAAATCTCCAAATATGAATATTTATTTTCAGTTTTCTTGCATTACAGAGTACTTTTACACATATCTTTCTTAAAGCAATTTGTAATTCCTTTTTAAGGCACTTTAAAATTCCTCTATCCAAAATAGGTTTAGCATGTAATGAACAAACAACAAATAAGTAAAATAGTTATTATACCCCTTCTAAATATATTAAATATAAATCTTTCCTACACGATTTTACCACAAGTCCTTGATAGAAAGTCTTATATTTTTTTTTAGAAGTTTCGAATTTCCTTACTAGTTTTTTTTTGCTACCGCACATGTGTTAATTTCATAACATTAACTCAAAATATCACTCTTGTAGAATTATTTCACTCCATGTTCAGTTAGTCACTAAAATTGCATCTACTACTTGAATTGACAAAGGGTAGATAACGTTTAGTAACAAATGTACGTTTTAATTTTATGTAAAATATTGGTTCGGCACATAGGACACGTTACGAGACCTTTCGCACATCTCATGCATGTCACCAGATGACCGCAAGGCTGCAAAGTAGCATCCATTTCCGATTCCAAACAAATTTTACAAAGTCGTTCGTCCTTGTTGTTTGAGAGGTAAGGTTTTACATCGGGTTTTATAAAAACATTGGTATTATTCTTGATTTCATCCACCTGTACAATTTCATCTGTTGGTGTTCTTTTTGATATAGGGTCAGCAACCATTTGTTGTTGTTGGGCTACCAAACATTTGGGATAAAACTTTATGTGTTCGTGTCTCACTACACCATCTCCTTGCCAATTTTCAAGCCCTTCGCCACACCAATAGCACCTGACCCTGTCCTTTACACCCGTATAAAACAATCCGCTTTCGGCCAGGTCCCAAAAGTCAAAGTTTGTGCGTGGCCAATCTCTAAACGTAGATAGGCGTTTATTGAGCATAGACATGCTTGGAAATTTTGGCTTCATATTTACATAATGTTTATTCATTTTCCTAAACACTATACTGCTCTGTTACTCTTAAGTGTAAAATTGTAAGACCTATTGAGTTAAATTCCCTTTAAAAAGGTTATCTTCGTCAATTAAAAAAAAAAACTGATACTAGACAAATACACTAATTTCTGTTCAACAAAAGGCAAAGATTTGTTACCCTAAATAAATAATTCAATTTTGCTGATGGAAATATAGAAAAATAAAACTACATAATCAAGAGAAATCAGTATACTTTAAAGAAAGTAAAAACAAGTTTCTCTTACATAAATTATATTTGGTTACATATTTCTTTTCTTGCTCATGTTTAGTCATCGAATTGAATTGTATTCAGCTCATCAACGTGATGGAGCAAAATTGGTGACAAATTACATGCCATTTAAGCATACCCTTTTTGTTAAAATCCTGTATTATAGCATAAAGTTTCACTTGTCGTATTATCACAAGCACGTGTTTTCTGAGTACATTCTTCACTTACGAGTTCATTGTCACTCACAAAAGATAGGACTAAAATAAGATTACCTTTACTGATTAGTAAGTGTATGGTGTTATATAGTGCAGTTCTTCGTGCCTTCAGGTTACAATTATTTTTCCCAAGAACAAAAAAACATTTTCAATAGCCCTGTTTAATGTATGTGCAATTGTGGATTTTGATGGATTTCAGACTAAGGAAGGTTTTTTAGTACGTGAATACCGATACATCGCTATAAATCGCAAGTAGCTTCAAGTATTCGTTTGAACTTATCGCCTTATAAGTATAAACTTAGTGCCAAGGATCCTAAAACTGTGCGATATGTTGAAAATGACGTGTGTGGACTTCCTTTTTGTTCCATAGCATGGGAAAACGTGTCTCCCTTAGAAAGTCTAGACTCTTGGAATTGTACAAGCACACAAAGAGTGCCTCTCAGTACCTAGTAGCTTACAAAGGTGGTTGTGTTGAGAAGCAACGCTTAGATGCATTGAATATTCCTAACATCAACTTAGAACACTTTGGGTGTCCCAAATTCGATGCACTATGTGCTTTAAGCAGCAACAAAGAGATCAAAAAACTATCATGCGGTCATCACAAAAATAATTTGCATTGCAAAGAAACCTTCCTCAGTCTGAAATCCATCAAAATCCACAATTGCACATACATTAAACAGGGCTATTGAAAATGTTTTTTTGTTCTTGGGAAAAATAATTGTAACCTGAAGGCACGAAGAACTGCACTATATAACACCATACACTTACTAATCAGTAAAGGTAATCTTATTTTAGTCCTATCTTTTGTGAGTGACAATGAACTCGTAAGTGAAGAATGTACTCAGAAAACACGTGCTTGTGATAATACGACAAGTGAAACTTTATGCTATAATACAGGATTTTAACAAAAAGGGTATGCTTAAATGGCATGTAATTTGTCACCAATTTTGCTCCATCACGTTGATGAGCTGAATACAATTCAATTCGATGACTAAACATGAGCAAGAAAAGAAATATGTAACCAAATATAATTTATGTAAGAGAAACTTGTTTTTACTTTCTTTAAAGTATACTGATTTCTCTTGATTATGTAGTTTTATTTTTCTATATTTCCATCAGCAAAATTGAATTATTTATTTAGGGTAACAAATCTTTGCCTTTTGTTGAACAGAAATTAGTGTATTTGTCTAGTATCAGTTTTTTTTTTTAAATTGACGAAGATAACCTTTTTAAAGGGAATTTAACTCAATAGGTCTTACAATTTTACACTTAAGAGTAACAGAGCAGTATAGTGTTTAGGAAAATGAATAAACATTATGTAAATATGAAGCCAAAATTTCCAAGCATGTCTATGCTCAATAAACGCCTATCTACGTTTAGAGATTGGCCACGCACAAACTTTGACTTTTGGGACCTGGCCGAAAGCGGATTGTTTTATACGGGTGTAAAGGACAGGGTCAGGTGCTATTGGTGTGGCGAAGGGCTTGAAAATTGGCAAGGAGATGGTGTAGTGAGACACGAACACATAAAGTTTTATCCCAAATGTTTGGTAGCCCAACAACAACAAATGGTTGCTGACCCTATATCAAAAAGAACACCAACAGATGAAATTGTACAGGTGGATGAAATCAAGAATAATACCAATGTTTTTATAAAACCCGATGTAAAACCTTACCTCTCAAACAACAAGGACGAACGACTTTGTAAAATTTGTTTGGAATCGGAAATGGATGCTACTTTGCAGCCTTGCGGTCATCTGGTGACATGCATGAGATGTGCGAAAGGTCTCGTAACGTGTCCTATGTGCCGAACCAATATTTTACATAAAATTAAAACGTACATTTGTTACTAAACGTTATCTACCCTTTGTCAATTCAAGTAGTAGATGCAATTTTAGTGACTAACTGAACATGGAGTGAAATAATTCTACAAGAGTGATATTTTGAGTTAATGTTATGAAATTAACACATGTGCGGTAGCAAAAAAAAACTAGTAAGGAAATTCGAAACTTCTAAAAAAAAATATAAGACTTTCTATCAAGGACTTGTGGTAAAATCGTGTAGGAAAGATTTATATTTAATATATTTAGAAGGGGTATAATAACTATTTTACTTATTTGTTGTTTGTTCATTACATGCTAAACCTATTTTGGATAGAGGAATTTTAAAGTGCCTTAAAAAGGAATTACAAATTGCTTTAAGAAAGATATGTGTAAAAGTACTCTGTAATGCAAGAAAACTGAAAATAAATATTCATATTTGGAGATTTTTTCCTTTTTATTTTCTAACTGATTTTTTCTGCATAACTTTTTTTATTGTTCTTGATAAACTTTATTTTGCTTTTTCATTTTTTTTAAAACAAACATCGTAACTTTTTTTTGTTACTGCTTAGCTTATTTTTTACTGCTAAACGTTTTTTTTGTTTTGTTTATTGCTTTTTTTTTGCCGCTTAATTTTGTTACTGTTAAACTTTGTTTTGTAACCACTTAACTTTTTTTTTACTTCTTATTTTTTTTAATTGTTTAACTTTTTTTTTCTTATTCAATTTTTTTTATTTTTAACATGATCAAAAAAATACTATAATTGTTGTGTAGAATATCTTTTTTTTTGACAACACTGTATTTAGATAAAATATTTATTGAAAACATAGGAATCGGTAAAACAATTAATATAATTGCTATAACATATCTTACAGGTCTTTTACATACATTTCTTTAACAGTATTGAAAATATCTGTTGTATTCAAATTTTCAAAGAAGTTGCCTTCTAATATAATGTCATAAAAGTTTAACAATTTATTGCTCTCTCTTACAAAATGAATAGCAAACTCTTTCCATTTAACTGCACATAAAGCAGGGGTGAAAATTTTGCAAAAGCGTTCGACAACATTCATCTTCATACATGCATGTACAGATTGATTGACAATTTCATTCTTACAACCTAAGCAAATCAAAAAGAATAGTAATATTATTTACCACAATTTCCTTTAGGCACTTGCAAAGAGAAGCTATAACTTCTCTCCAACATTCAAATTTACCAGTATCAATGCAGTAAAGTTTGTAACTTTCATCAGGAAAACCATTTTTGATTTCCAGTTTCACATAGTATGGCAGCAAATACGTCAAAAGCGATATTTTCAATAAATCTCACACATTAGCGTAGAATTCGTACAATTTAAAATACTGATCAGAATTCATAAACACAGAACAATTTGTTTTTAGCAGAGATTGTTTGAAGAAATACATAGAATTCATACTTAAACATTATTTCAATGATATTTGTTCATTTAAAAATTAATTAGTATTTAAAATTTTCAGTTGTTATTTAATTTTACTCATGTGTAAAACTATCAGTGGTGTGCGTAAATCTTTAGATTATGCATTAACTATCAAGAAAGTGCAACAATTTTATTTTGTTTAGCAGCCTAGAAGTGTACACATTATTTTCAAAATCACAAAACCCACTTACTATCCATTTAACGTAGCAATGTAGTATATATGAAATTATAAAAGACCTATACAAAGTATCTTGTAAAATACTTGTGAAAATTGGTATTTTGCTCTGCAATTTAAACTACATAACATACACAAGGTTTTCAAGTAAATAAAAAGAAGTTCATATGTTTAGTAAAATGTATGGTTTCCAAGAGCATTAGAAAAAAGAACATTTAATTTAGAACTTCAAGGACTAAAAGTTTATTAATATTCATTTTGACTACTTCAAATGTACAAGTAAACAACTTCATAGTATGGGTCTTGCAAAGTTTCAACTATAGGTAAAAAATATTTTACTACTATTACAGGTTTCTTCTTAATTTTTTTTCTTACACAAAAACACGCTTTAAGAAATTAAACTGCCAAATGTCTTAGTTGTAAATCGAAAAGATTTTTTTTTTTTTTTTTTTTTTGTAATCTGCATTTAAAAATTTGTAATAATAGCTAATTTATATGTTTCAATCGTATTTTTTCAAAATCATTATTAAAATATGTGTAATAGTATCTAATTTTGGTGTAAAAGCATCTTGACATTTTACAATAAATCAAAGAACATTTTATATAAAAAAGTTTGTAAATCTAAAAAATTAAATCATTAAATTTCAGACAGATTTATTTAAAATAAAAAAAACATAATATGGCTAGGAAAGAAAAATTAAGAAATAATATATGTTTGATTTCAATACAATTATAACTTCTTCAAATGAACAAGGAGTCATTTGCGTTTCTACTCTTTTGTTAAAATCATCAAACTTTGTAAGTTTAATTAACTTTGTTCCACTATTTCTTTGTTTAATCAACTTACTTCTGTAAGTGCCGTGTTGTATTTCTGTGGTATATAAGTGAGTTTTCTTTGGTTCAATTAAAAAAAATTTACAAGGAAACGTAATCATATTATGGGTCTTGCAAAGTTTTCAAATAACAGAAAAAAGATTTTTGTACTTTTATTTAAGGGTACGTTATTTAAAAACAAATTCTGCAATAAAATATGTGCTATAGCATCTAATGTATAATTAGTGTTTAAGTGAAAGCATCTAAATTAAAAAACATAAATATTTATAGCAAATAAAATTTCATTTCAGATCTTGCATTGTAAAAGACACAATTTATAAAATTAGTAATTAATTTTAAAAAAAATCCGAAATGCAGTGTATGTGGTAAGACAAGCATAAAAGTTTCTTTATAATAACAATAAGATGTAAGTAGGAAAAATAATATTCACAAATGCATAAATATTAATTATAACGTTTTCCAAATATCGTTTAGTGTGCATTCCTATTTACACTGTGCTCCAGTTCAGGGGGGTACATATAGGGATTATCACTAATTTATACAATAATTTTTCGAAACGTTAAGTTAATTCTAGGGCATAATGCATTTCCACGGGGCAAGCTGTGTAACCAAAATTTGTTTGTTGGATAAATCATTACAAGTAAGCTTCCATTTTCCAGAACAATTTTTAAAGAGTTGTAGTTCTTTCTAGAAAACACAAACTGTCTTTTTTGTCCAAATGAAACAGACGCTATGGGTGCATTATGATCCAAGTCCTTCTCGTTGTCTTTATGTGCACCTATACAGTCCTTACCATCTTTATAACGGTTCACCAACACAAAATTAAATCTTGCATCAATTATTCGTTCCACTTCACCCTTTATTTCCAACAGTAAAGGAGACCAGGGCTTGGCTGCAATACAAGATCCACTAAAGGTATAGCTTATACCTTCGTCTCCGTATGCTACAAGTTGTCGAGGCACAGTATGTTTTTTACCGTAAATTTCTATAGTAGTTTCCTCTTTCTTTAAATACGTTAATTCGTTTTCCAATCGACGGAAATATGACCAACCATCACAGTCTGTAAACAATTTACCATATTCATAGCATAAAGAATCTTTACAGTATTTCTGGAAACACTGTTCTTCGTCTGTACGCATTTTCTTTGCAGGTCTAATATCACTAGAATCCATGATGTATCTAAAAACAGTAGAAGGGCAAAAATCCAGAGAAGCAAAGTTATTCAAAGACCCAAGAAACAAGTTCAACTATGTTTTTAAAAGCCTCTTAGTTATCAAACAGTATAATCACTTTCTTTTGTTTGGTCCCTAACTTTTTCAGATACCACAACACGTGTACTTCAGTAGTTTAAGCTACTATTTAATTTTCTTTCAAATAACTTTTATCACACTTATCGACTCCTTGTATAAGTCCGTTCCTCCTCTTTAACCTACACGTGCAAAAACATAATCCTTAGTCATGTGTAATTCTCTTGTGACGTCATTCACAACGTCACTCCTCACCTTGTATTCCTCCGCGCTTACGTCCGTAGACAAATCGCTGTGATTAGGTACCTACATGTTCTAACAAGTAATCTGACGTCACAGAATGACCATTCCCAATTAAATAAAACTAACCTATTGCCACTCATCCGTAAAGAAACTTCCATGTAATTCATACAAAAATAAAACAACTCAACTCCATTCCTGGAAAATATAATTTTTTAAAGTTATAGAAGTAGGAATCCTACATCTCAACTTAACTCCACATGACGTCGCATCAAAATCTAAGAAAAAAATCTCAAGTCCCAGTGACGTCTGAGTTGGTGTTGCCACTCATCCGTATCAAAGCTTCCATGTAATTCATAAAATTGAAATTAAACAACTCAACTCCATTTCTAGAAATAGAAATTATTTAATGGTTGTAGAAGCAGGAATTTGACAACCCAACTTAACTCAACATGACGTCACAGTCAAAACTCTGAAAAATATCCCAAGTCCAAAAATGTAAGCAAACCGTTTCTATCGTAAACACACCGCCTGTTGCCATTCAACAGAAGATAAACTCAAAAACCTGAAACTAACAACTCAACTCCATTCCTAGAAAATAGAAATTATTTTAAAATATCAGAAGCAGGACACCTACACCTCAACTTTACATGCCCAGTGAAATATCAGAAAAAAAAATTCAAGTCCCGAATGTAAACAAGCCAAGTGTTGCCATTCCCAATTAAATAAACTACCTTGTTGCCATTCAACAGTAGATAAACTTCAAACAAATTAAACCAAAAACAAACAACTCAACTCCACTCGACCCCAATGTTTTTATTCAGCAGCAGAACCCCACACACCTCAACTCGACCATCAATACGTCACTTCCTGTTTCGATGACGTCACGCCATGACGTCACTAGCCACCCCTCCTTTTGATGACGTCACTTCCGTCCCGCTGACGTCACAGAATGGCCATTCACAATTAAATAAAACTACCTGCTGCCATTCGTCAGTAAAGTAACTTAGATGTAATTCATAAAATTGAAATTAAAACAACTCAACTCCATTCCTAGAAATAGAAATTATTTAAAAAGGTAGTAGAAGCAGGAATCTGACAGCCCAACTTAACTCAACATGACGTCACAGTAAAAATTTTCAGTGCCAAAAAAAAAAAAGTTTCAAGTCCCAGTGACGTCACAGTTGGTGTTGCCACTCAACGGTATCAAAGCTTACATGTAATTTATAAAATTGGAATTAAAACAACTCAACTCCCTTCCTAGAAATATAAATTATTATTAAGTAGAAGCAGTAATCCGACAACCCAACTTAACTCAACATGACGTCACAGTGAAATCTCTGAGAAAAAATCCAAAGTCCAAAAATATAAACAAACCTTTCCTATCGTAAACATGTCGCCTGTTGCCATTCAACAGTAGATAAACTCAAAAGGAACTGAAACCCAAAACAAACAACTCAACTCCACTCGACCCTAACGTTTTCATTCAGCAGCAGGACCCCTACACCTCAACTCAAGTCCACACGTCCCATCAAAATCTCAGAAAAATCCCAAGTCCCAAACTGAAACCGAAACTAACAGCACCGCCTGTTGCCATTCCACAATAGATAAACTATAAAAAACCTGAAACCAGAAGAAAACAACTCAACTCCACTCGACGAAATGTTTTTCCGTAGCAGCAGGACCCCTACACCTCAACTCAACAGTCAATACGTCACTTCCGGTTTGACATGACGTCACACTATGACGTCACTAAGCCACGCCCCTTTTTGATGACGTCACTTCCGCCGCATATGTGGGCATGTATACTACTTATATCTCCTAGTTGTGATGGTTGTAGAGAAGTAAGCCAGAAAATTATTTGAAGAGCAAAAAAAAAAAAAAAAAAAAAAAAAAAAAAAAAATTAGCTGTGGTATTATGAGGAGAAGGAGGGGGGGGGGGTAATATTTCAAAAATTTGAAAAACGTAGAACTTGGGGGAAACTTGCGTTTCTATAGTATGCAAGAGATACCTTAACCAGTAGAATCATTCCCAGGATTTTATCAGTATGATTGTTTTATGGTCATTATGTGTGTTGTGGGGAAAAGCACTGTTACTCATTCATAAATTTAAACATTCCTCAAAAAGTTCTTTAAATGAATTGTTTGTAGGTCAGAGACTTGTCGATTTGTTGTTTCATATCTAAAAATATTTCTAAATCACTGAATAAACATCTGAGTAACATAATTTTCTATAAAATTATATAACTTCAATTTTCTATGGAACTTTATTTTTATAGAATATATAATTAAAAAAATTCATTTTTATAGAAAATAGAATTCTATATAGAACTTTATTACAAGAGAATATCGAATTTTTAGAACTTTATTTCTATAGAATATAGAATTCGATAGAACTTTATTTGTAGAGAATATAGAATTAGATAGAACTTTATTTGTAGAGAATATAGAATTAGATAGAACTTTATAGAGAAGAGAACGTTATAGAATATATAGAAGAGGACGTTATAGAATATATAGAATAGAACTTTACCTCTATAAAATCTAAACTCGGTTACTATATAGGAATCTAAAAAAACTTTTATTCGGAGAAGATTTCTTTTCTCTATCGAAAAATCTATATGCCTCTGAACATTTTTCGTAAAGATAATTTTTTACATTACACGGAAATTTTGCAACGTTCAGAGAACATTTAAGACTTGTATCAATCAATATCTATCTCTCTCTCTCCGGGTTTTGTGCTCATAGACCTTCTAATAAAATAGACGGAACATGTGCGAGAGACGCTTCATGTTATTTCTTCCAGTCGCTTGGTTTGAAGATCTGTCTCGTAGTTGTGGAGGAAAAAGTATGAATACTAAATTATTGATTGTTTAAAGTGATTAACCACCATGATTAAAAGCAATAGACTGCACTTCGATAAGTAATCAGCTGTCGTTCGTAAGCCCACGTGACTTACCTTACAGATATCTTACGACATGGATTCTGCCCACATGCTTCAACTATTTCATTAAAAGGTCGATGGTTTTGATACGTTACGATAAAGGGGGGAATTTCTGATCAGAAGTCATATGAGCAGGGTTTGTAGTGGAACCGTAACACCATTCCTACTATTTTTTTAAGAGAAATAAGTAAGAAATTTTTTTTAAATACCTCTCCATTCTGTCCCAGGTCAGAGCGTTCCGGCACTTTTTAAATTACTACTGCACCACTGCAAATGATCCTGGATGAATTGACATTGAGAAAGGTATTAAGAGAGCTCGTCAGGAGAATAAACTGTCAAACTTTTTACCCAAATCGTAGTCTCATAACTGGTGCTTCTGGCACCGAAACATATATTTACAGGTGGAATCCGCGCTAAACATGCTGTTCATGGAAGAACATTAATCATCATTTGTCATTGAATTCAATGAGACTCCTTCAAAACCACGCGACTCAAATGCTAAAATTTATCATAACCGGATTACAATAATTCTGATCCAAGAATATTGATACAATGAAAATTGTTCAATTTCGCAACTCGTATTACTTGAAGACATGATCAGGAGAAAAGAACATTTTCAGAGATTTATTGAATTGGCTGAATTTTTGTAATACATTCATATAGGGGTTATTTATATACATTGGCATGAGATTTAAAAGGGCAGCTAAATAAAAACATTGCTATTGCTGACGTTTGTTCCATATTTTGTTGGGATGCAGGAATTGATAATAGACTCCCAAGAATATGAGTCCAACTGCCAAGCTGAGGACGACGGCACTGAGGAGAGGTATCCTAAACCAAAGATTAGGATCGGCTTTGATGAACCACAGAACTGTTAGAACCACATTCTCAATCCAAATGATAAAGTAGTACGTTACATACTTCCATCTGAGAACAACACAAAAAAGGGTAGTTAAAAATATATATATATATATATATATATATATATATATATATATATATTAGACATAATTATTCATTAGTACAAATTCTCTTAAACTGGGTAAATAATCTGATTTCATGGCAGAATTCAAGTTTCATTGTACATTTTTTGTTGAAACGCTTTCGTAGTGAAAAGGTTGTTAATTAATGCTTCCACAAAACTTCGGAGACAATTATGAGGGTTAATTTTTTTCTATAGCCCTATAAAGTCGACTGTTTTTAAAAGTGTATTTATCATTTTACGTATACAAAAATCTACTAAAATTCTAAATAACCTCTTTTGTTGTTTATATACACACATGAAATAAATAGCTTCCAATTTGGTACCAAAATTACTAAGTTTAAACTATTAAATCTTAAATCAGGGCCACTTATAGACAATGAGGCAAATCCAAGAAGGACGCCATTTTGTAAAATTGACCAATTTTTAAATTCCCGTATCTCAGCTAATTTTCGACAAAATATTTTTTAAATTGGGAGTTATGGCTTTTCCTCCCAGAAAAAGTCTATGAATATGGTAGCAACAACATTTTCTCGATATAGATGTTTTCACATGGAACGACCCCAGAGTGTCTTCTCAAGGTGGTCAAATTTTATGAACTGCATACAGAATTTCGGCAAGAGCCTTACCTCGTTGGTTCATCCTTCACGTTCACGAAGCAGAAGACGTAGATGACACCAATCACGATGTTGAACACGAACTCCTCCAGAGGTCGCTGTTGACCAGAAGTAGTGGAGCAGAAGGACGTCCGCAGGAAGAAGAGCCATGAAGTCATGAGGCTCCAGTGGATGCCACAAAAGACGAAGATCCAGTGTTCGTAGACGGACGCGAAAGAAGCCAGAGCCAGGACCCGAGAACCGATGACGCAGCAGTGACTGAAAAACTGCACAAAGGTGCCCACTCTCGTGATGTTGTGCTTCAGGGGTGACGAACGTCGTAAGGCTCGGTGGTAAGCACTTTGAGCCAATGAGAGTTCCACCAGGGATGAGACCAGGTTCACCGCTTGAGCTCGAGCTGTCAAACACAAGCGTTATACGTGTAAATATCTGGGTATCTAATATTATAAAAGGAGGTGTTTGTCTGTGTTTTTTTCGTGGCCGTAGAATCCTGACGATTCTATGGCACTTCCAGCAGTAAGATTTGGCACACAGGTAGTCCGACTTTTTTGCAATTTTTGGGTCGCGGCGAATTTTAAAATGCAATCTGAAACATTTTAAAATGAATTTAATGAAATTTAATTATTATTGTTTTCTTTGGAATGGCATCCGCATAATGATATGACAGATTCTAAATTTAGTTTTCCCGTTTCCGTTTCCAGCGGAATGATTTTCCAGAGGATAAAAAAAAAGTTTTAACTTTAGTTATGTAGCTCTTTTTTCTATCTCCTAGACCGTTAAAGATGGAGTAAAAATTTAAACGGATTTGAAATCTGCGGAAAATTTCACTTTAGATCGTTACCTAAAAATATGATTTTCTTTAAATAAAAATTTTTTAATTGAATATATCTTCAATGGATTTGAAATCTGCGGAACATTTTACACCAGATTAATACCTTACACCACGGGCAACTCTGGGTAGTCACGCAGACGCTAGTAAATAATGAGAACACCTGCCATTTCCTGTGATCCAGGAAGAAGTTCTTAAAGATCTTAAAAAGAGAGGGATGGGAAAAAGACTCCAGAAGAGGTGGCATACGGTCACGCCCGATGTAATGATGCGATGTAATGATAATCCCATATTGTGTCAGATTAAAAATAGCTTTTTAACCATCTCAGTGTTTCGATATCGCGTCCACGATCTGGTCAGGTCAATTTTCCTAAGGGCGGTTGCTTCTCGAGACATAACTTTCTTACTACTCCAACAAGAATGAAGATCTAAATAGGAAAACAAATTGTTTCTGATCTAGAACTGGTGACACTGTGAAACGGGTTTCTGCCCAGAGGTTGGCAAAAGGGCATTTTTCGAAACGAAGATGAACCACTAGGAGGTAGAGTGCCTATATATTAAGAGTGGCGACAAGGCAACTTCTCGATTGGAGAAGTTGCGGATCTGAGGAAATTGCTCAAATTTATAATTTCCTGGTAATTTCAGCTTCACCTTTTTCGAATATGCCGCTTTAAATTTCGGAAAGAAGTTAAATAAATCACAAATTTAGTTTTAAAAAAAGCGAAAAATGACGTAATCGCACAACGCTACGTGATTGGCTCTGACGTCACTGTGCATGAAGTATCAATATTTACGTGTTGAAACTGATGCTGGTTTTGCTCGCCTTTTTGCCGCTTTAATCCTTTTATCGTTTTTAACTAAATTTTATATCTGTGTTTAACTTTTATAATCATCTTTCGTTTATTTTATTGTATATTTCGTTTACGATGTCGATTTTACCGGGATTTGTCAAAGGCCAATCTGATAACCTTCCCAAGAGAGATACGATTTCCATGTTTTCTTTCTTGGGAAAAAATCCGGATTTATAGGAGCAGAAATACGAGGAGTTAAAGCTATGAGGTATGTATGATCTTTAGTAACATTCATAAATTGACAAAACTAATTGAGATTAAGGAAGTTCTCCATTAATACTTAAAAATTTAATTTTTATTGCACATTGAAACGCTATAATACTATTCTGCCTGTAGGCCTATAACTGACTTGTACTAGTTCATTGTTCACTAGTTCATCACCCCGTTTCATTGCGTAAGTCCACGCTTTTCTTTTCACTGGATCCTTTGGAACGCTAAAATACAGCTTATCAACTGAATTTGAAGTTGTGTTTACGCAACAAGGTACAATACAGTACTTGTAAAGTGGTTTTTCGTTCTCACTCATTACAAAAAAAAAAAGATAGATAAAGAATTTCCACAGAAAATCAAATGGCAATCACAGAATCTAACAAACAACGTATTGCGCTGTTTGTTTACATGCACAGTGACGTCACAAGAGCAGCCATTGCAAAAGTAGCGTTTTCGCGCCAAATGCCCAACTGCAAACTTAAACAATTTTTAATTAATTATCCACATTCAAAAATTAAGAAAAAAATATACCATTAATCCTGTTTTTTTCTCTTCTACCAAATAAAAATATAAAAAAAACCAATGCAAATTCGGATTGCACAACGCGCTAATTTAGATTGAGGAAAACACCATGTTGCTCAAAAAAAGCTATTTACTTAAAAAGTGTTCAAATTTATACTGACAAAACACTAAAATAACAATAAATAAACATTCTAGAACACGAAATGGAACATGAATAAGCTATATTTTCTTTTTAATTTAATATACACACGTTTCTCTCGAACACACAAAAAGTGCCCATGTTAAGTCTACGGGAGCTAGAAAAAGACCGCCTCAGGCGGTAGAAAAGGTCTCTAAGCCAATCAGAAAGTGTTTCCCGTATGTCGCCACTCTTATTATATAGGTACTCTACCAGGAGGGTAAAGTACGAATACGTTTATTTTTACAGTAGACGAGATCATTACAATTAGAGGACAAAAATGCACTGTTTAGTATTTACAACTGACGAAGAAGAAAGCATAACATAAAGCAGTGGACAACACGTCCACCCTGCATCGAGATCTAACAGGCAGTACCCTTAGTACAGGACCTTCCCTTAGTACTCTTTCTGCCTACCTCCCCCCGCCCCCTTCAGTTACAGTTAGGGTGGTGAATTCAGAAATTTTATTTAAAAAATATGTTTCGAAACAGGAGTTTAGTTTATGTAGTACTTTCAAAACTTCCCGTATAAACTTTAACCCTCTCTGCGTAACGGGATTCGCTAGAAGTGTGTTGTTTTATACCACAATACGCTAACAAGTGATCCCGCAACTACTGATTAAAAAAATTTTACGAAATATCCTGTTGGTCAAAGAGGTTAAAACTGTTTAGAAGTCATGTAGGGTAGGTGGGAGGGAAAGGAGCTGAATTAACGTCACACTGGAGCAACACAAAAGGACGAAGGAAAAGATCGTGCACCAGCAATTGGAGCAAGTGCAATTTAACGTGCACCAGCCTCCGCGTAAATGATGGTTCTCCGGTTGGATCGAGTTTCAAATTTGCAACCCCCGCTACTCTTCCAACCGTGCTACCGATGCCAAAGTATTTTAGAAAACAGATTGTATGCCAAACTTTAATAAGATCTCAGGCGTTGTTTTAACCCTTAACTGCTGTGTCACAAACCGTCTCGTAACTAATGTGGAGGGGTCTCTCAGACCTCGCTCACTAAAATGCGTATAAAGTTGAATAGTATAATACATTAATGAAAGACTCTTTAGATAGTTATTATTTATATATTTTAAATTTAGATAATTCAATTCTTAACATGAAATATATCTAAAATATATCTATATAAGTTAAGTTGATTCCATGTCTCTTCAGGCTCAGCTTTCGAACCTAATTTTGCAGGATGTTTCAACCCTGGAAACTGCAAAACTAAGTTGCGTTTTCGTGTTCTAACGGCACAATTAGGTTTCCCAACCTTCCCCCCCCCCTCCCCGGTCATCCTATTTGAAGTTATTTTTTCCGTAGAAATATTTTTCTTGTGAAGATGCACTTGAAATGTCTTCATCTTCATTTGCATAAATTTCCGAATCCGTTTCGTGTTCGCTTTTAATAATATTATCCGAAATTTCACTGTCCCAGTACTCTATTACCGACCAATTATCAGCAATATCATGAATTTCTTTTTGTGTAAGATACGCAAGTTGTTTTTTAGTAAAGTTTGTTGCCATTTTAGACTCTCTGCCAAAATTCCCTACTCAAACTTAGACGATTTCATTCAACAAGAACGGTAACTCAAATGCTAAGAATGGGTCTAAGAGACCACGCGGGAAATGCAAATAGTGTAAAATACGAAATAGTTGGGGCAGCCAAACCAGACTTGGAATGTGGCTTCTGTTGGACGTAGTCGGAAGGTACTGAATAGGACAGGGATCAATATTCACTTTAAGGGGTGGAAACTACCTGTCCAAATTGATTCGGGGTCTGTGAGACCCATGACAGTAGTTAAAGGTTAAGCATCCGAATCTGAAATACCAATGCTGAAAGCTTTTCACTGATGAGCAATAAATAGACTGATTAGATAGATTGATCAAAGCAGCTTAGAACAAATTAAATCAGAGATGATAACTGACTATAAATATAAAGAAATTGTGAAATTGGCGCAAGTTTAAAATTGTTTTCTCCTGCAGTATCCTAACCCATATCTACACAACCCTACAACCAACAACCTACAATGAAGCGGACAGCAAGATGTGATGGTATAAGGGAAATAATACATGCTTTAATTGGGGGATGGTCCCCCACGTGCTACAATTACAATATAAACCCTTCTAGGCATGTTTTCAACGAGATTCTGATGCTATGGGCATTTGTATCTATTCCTGCTGCAAGAATGTCGCCCCCTCAGCTGTAGATTTCGCACGTGGTTCCCTTTTCCGTAAGCGTCGCTCTAATTCGTCCCATCAATGTTCTATGGGGTTTAGGACGGGACTCTGAGCAGGCCAGGGAAGACGTTTTTCATCCATATCTTGATACCACTGCTTGACAGAGGCTGCAACATGACACGAAGCGTTGTCGTCCTGGAAGTTACATTCGTCCATTCCATAAAATTGCCAGAGCGTAGGAAGAACCTGATTGTCCAAAATGTTCATGTAGGCGTCGGCGTTCAACTGACCAGGAACAACATGAAAAGGTCCCAGGCCATACCACGAAAAACACCCCCAAACAAGTAGTCGGATTTTATGCAAATCCACTGGCGTCCGGTCCATTATTGTGGGGTAGTATACATGTTAGGGCAAAGAGACACTCAATATGTAAAATTTTATTATACATTATTACATGTATATTACATGTATATTATATACAATATAAATTAATTTAATCGCACTTAAATTCATGACCGAATGCTGGTCACTCTAATTTGATGGAGAGATAGAAAGAACGGTCATTCAATGTATTTTCAGAGGTCAAAATTTTTACAATAAACGAGTTTAAGTTCGGTGAAAAAATAAATAAAAATCTATGGCTTAAAAGGAGCTGTCTCCTAGTGAAAAGTAAAATGGTTCCAATGAAATTATGAGTTTCGAACATTACGTTCCCGTACATTAAATTGTACAGCAAATCTTGAAAGAAAGTTTCCTGTTTATGTTGTTCGGTATTGATTAAAACTGTGCCGTTTGACTTCAGTTTTAAATTTAAAAACATTTTCAAATAGCTAAGGCGTGACTTAAAATATAACTCAGGAACAGTGGCATTCCCAAGCTCCAGAACCCGATTTTAAAGTACTCATTCATTAACCTCCTCCGACCCGACACAAATGACAACTGATTTTCCTCAGAAATGTTTATAAGTTACTATTCCCATCATAGTAAGTTAAAAAAAATTTATGATTTGTTTCGTAAGGGGGTGGGTAGGGGTAGGGGCAAGTATCACGTGTGATACATCAGGGTTAATCTACTACAAAATCAAAAACTAAGAATTGAAGGATTATATTCAACTTACATTTCATTTTTACAAGTTACAAAATCTTTATACATAAATGAGAAAAAATTCAGAAATATGAGTATCTCAAGTGATACTTCTGTGTGTGTGTGTGTGTGTGTGTGAACTCTCTCTCTCTCTCTCTCTCTCTCTCTCTCTCTCTCTCTCTCTCTCTCTGAGGAAGTTAAAATAAAAAAATATTCTAAAATTAATGCATGACGTTGAGAAACTCGGGAATTTGCAATCAACAACGATCCAGTGAGATTGAGTAGAAAAAATTACAATTGCATCGGCCGGGAATCGAACCCGGGCCGCCCGCGTGGCAGGCGAGCATTCTACCACTGAACCACCGATGCTACATTTTAAACAAATATTAAATCGATAAGTTTGTTCATATACGTATCTAGAAAGAGGTTTGCAGAAAACAGCTCCGGAAAACTCGAGATCCGGTTTGTTTCTACTCTTTCTCCGGTGAAACGTGTATAACGTACGGTTCCACCGCAAATGTTCTGTCATAATAGTATTTTCAAAACAGGAGGTTTCCATAAAGAGTAGAAAGGACCAGTGACGGAGCTTGGATTCCCAAACGAAAATTTTGTATAGAATGTGAACAATGGAATTATGGAATACGGCTCATATTTCTTTGAGCTCTATGAAGTAACTTCGATATAAGTCATTTGAAAATGTATGTAGAAACCTCAATAAAAATCTTTTTATCATTTCTTGGAAATGTGCAAGATTTTTCTTTAGCGGCTCGATAAATGTCTGGTGTGGTTTTTATAGTGTCCTCGTTTGTTTAGAAATGTTAAAAAAATGGTCAAATTCATCTTCAAAAGTACTATTATCAATGTCATTTTTGTTTTTTGCCTTCAACTTTTTTTTATCGTGTTTTTTTTTTTTTTCAATCCCATCAAAAATTTTCGAAAAGGCTCCACAACTTCATGCGTTTGATTTCTTTGAGATAATTCTGCCTTGCTATTATCACATCTATACTATTTTAAAAGGAAGAGTTTGTCTGTTTGTTTGCTGTTATGTACGTTCCTGACGAATCTAAGGCACGTACAGTAATGGGATTTGGTACACTTGTAATCCGAATCTTTTTTGTACGAAGCCCGAATTTTAAAATTCAATCTAGAACATTTAAAAATTAATTTAATATCATATTTAATTATTATTGTTTCCTTAGAATGGCAACAACATAAAAGATCCAAGATTAAAAAAAAAATTTCCGTGCTTCCGTTTCATTTTGAAAAGGAATGATTTAAAAACAAAATAAAGTTTTAACTGGAGTTTTTTTTTACTTTTTTCAACGGTTTGAAAAGTGTGGAAAATTTTACAAAAGATTGATACCTAAAAATATGGTTTTCTTTAACCAAACAATTTTAAATTGAATATTTCTCTATATTAAAAAAAGTTACCGTCGCTGTAGGATTGAAAAGTGTTTTTTTTTTCGCTCGTTTCTTAGACGGTTTCCTGAAAAAGTATGAATCAGAAAATTACAAAAATGACATGGTTTGTTCAAAATTGTACAGGAAACACGCCGAAGAAGATTTTTTTTTTCGATGCGGCTATTAGTTTAGGGATTATTAAATGTCAAAGTTTAAAAAGCAAAATTTCTAACTCGAGTTAGCAAAAGATGTACAAATTTTCAGTCTTCAGCCGTGACCTTTTTTTAGAGTACCTCTAAACGTGAATTTTTGCAGCTCATCGAGTTTTTTTTTTGTAATACGAGTAATTTGTTTCCCAATACTTATTATTTTTTTTTAATTCGGAAAAAATCGGGACATTTTAGTAATTTTTTTAAAACTGACATATCTATATATTATTACCATTAGATTTTAAAATTAAAAACATCGCATAAGAACTTGGAATGTACTATTTCGTTCGGTAGAATTATTTTAGAAATTGGTTAATAATAAATTCGGTGCTATCAAAAGTTGGTCGTACAAATTTCGTATATTTTAGATCGCGGAGCTATTGCGTTCATACTTCTTCACGGAAATAAAGATTATATTTTTTCTGATTACCGAGTTTGCCAGATGCCCTTGAAATTCACTGTGAGGTCATGCGCGTATTTGCGCTCGATTCTCAGACGGTTTGCCGATTAAGTACAGATCAGAAAATTACGAGATTTTAACATGGTTTATTCAATATTGTACAGGCTCTTGATATCATCTTGTATTAGAAACTCTTTTCATTGCACTTAAGACGCACATTGTAAAGACGCTGTCACAACTTTCCTCGAACCCTAATGAAAAGACATTTTAAGAACTCGAGGCCCCGCTTAATCCGCCACTGAGCTGATTCCAAAGTAGTACAACGATAACGAACATCCATAGTTTGACCGGGATTCAAACCTAGAGCCTGTTGAAATGAGGGTCAAAAACCAATCACTCTGTTACCAGGTCAGCAAACCTATAATGGGAATTTTTGACAGAAAGCAGGGGGTTTTAGACAGAAAAATGCTATTAAGATTATTGTTTAACAATACTATACAAATTACTTTTTGATATTTAAAAGATCTGAGCAAACCCTCGACAAATACTGAGTTTTATATGTAGGTTTCTACGGAGAAACGAAATATCGTTACGTATAACTCGTATAAAATATATATACGTATTTGCATTTCCTTTTGTTTATGAAATTATATATATATATATATACACACTGAAGACAGGGCCGATCCTAGTAGGTGTGCAGCGCGTGCACTGCACGCGGGCGGCCAAAACAAGGGGCGGCCGCAGGCCGCATAAAGTTCTATAAATCAAGCAAAATGTTTTGAAACTTATAATAAATCGAATAAATATACTAAATTTTAAATAGTTATTAAAAAATCAAAATAGGTCCCGATTTCCCGATAGCATTGCATAGTTTAAGAAAAATAGAATGTTTGTGCACAGTGTGTTGGTCCATTGTCTATTAATGTCTACTGTTTACATACATTCTTCATTTGATAGCAAAATTCATGGCAGAGCCGGCAATGCGTCATAGAAAAGGATACCAAATTTTAAATTCTTATCTAAAATATAACCAAAGTGCATATTTTTGTGGTGCGAAATAAAGACGAGGTTGGAAAAAAATTGTACTATTGACGCGGAACAGCAAAATGTTCACGATCGAGAGAAAAAGCGATGGCGCGCCATCATTGAAAGATTAATTGCTGTAGTACAATTTTTAGCCAGTCAAAATTTGGCATTCAGAGGAACTAGTACGAAGTTGTATCATAGAGATAATGGTAATTTTTTAAAGGCAGTGGAGATGTTGGCCAAATTTGATCCAGTTATTTCAGAACACCTTAATAATGTCAGTAAATACAAAGGTAACAAAACACGTATTCTACACTACTTAACGCAGCATTTTCAAAATGAAATAATTAATACTTTAGTCGAATCTATTCGTAATGAGATAATACGCATTGTCAAAAAAGCCAAATATTACACTGTAATTCTCGACTCTACACCAGATATTAGCCACACAGAACAAATAACGTTTGTAATTAGATGTGTGAACACTACTGATGGTAAGGTAGATATTTTTGAATTTTTTTCTACGAATTTTTCCAGTAACTAATACTACTGGAGAAGGTATGTGCAATTTTCTATTAGAGAAGCTATTACCTAGTCTGCAGCTCGGAGTTAAAGATATACGGGGTCAGGGATACGACATTGGATCGAACATGAAGAGGGAAAATATAGGGCTTCATAAACGGATTCTCAATATCAATCCTAGAGCATTATAAGTGCCGTGTGCGGCTCATACATTAAATCTCGTCGTTATAGACGCTGACAGCACCAGTGGTGAAATTTCTGGTTTTTTGATATGGTACAAGTGGTATATAATTACTTTTCTGCGTCCCCATATCGATGGGATTTACTAAATAAATACGTGAAAAGTCTAACTTTAAAACCGTTAAGCGAAACAAGGTGGGAAAGTCGTATCAATGCTATTAGGCCTATAAAACATTATTATCGCATCAAATGCCTTAATTGAAGATACCACCAGAGACACGAAAACAAAAATGGGTGCTGAATGAATAATTAAAAGTCTTGAAACATTTAAATTTTTGTGTTAAATTTTAATTTGGCATATGATTTATTATCAAAAATTGATGCATTGACTAAAATGCTTCAAAATACTAAATTAAACATAGCGTAATGCACTGAAGGCTTAGATAAAAAATATTTAGTTTCCCAAAGATCAGACGATAATTTTAAAATATTTGTCGATTCAGAAACAACACTTGCTAGAGATTTAGGTATTGATCCCGAATTTCCCATTTCGAAGCTCAGAAAGAAGGTCCATTTATTTCATTGCGAGGGCAGTGATGAACCAGTTTCAAATCCCTTCCAGCAATTCAAGACTGCTTTCTATTTTGCAATTCTTGATCACGCGATCTCTTCGGTAAATGAAAGATTTACCTTATTATCTGAGCGCCATTCAATATTAAGCTTTCTGTATGATTTTCATAACTTTTCTAATGCTGATCTCATGAAAGCCTGTATGGACTTAGATATTAAGTTACAGGTACAGGAGGATGGAAGTATTGTGAAAGATATAGACAGTATATATCTCTTTAATGAAATAATTTCATTCAAAGATATTTTTCCAGATAAAAAACAGCCAATTGAGATATTAGAAATTATAGTAAAAAATCATCTCATTCCCTGTTTTCCAAATTTTGCTCTAGCAATAAGAGATTTTTTAACCTTACCTGTTTCTATGACTTTAGGTGAAAGAAGTTTCAGTTAATCAAAAATTACTTGAGAAATAATATGACACAAGAAAGGATTTCAGATTTGGCCATCATCTCTATTGAATCAGAAATCTCTGAAAAAATTGATTTCAACGAAATTATTGACAAATTTGCTTCTCAGAAAGCCAGAAAAGTTATTTTATAGTTAGGTAGTCTTTGTAGAAGGACTGATTTATATACTTTTCCTTTCATGAGATTTATGCTTTAGTACTTTTTTTTATTAGATAATATTTTCTGAGTAAATACTCTATGGAAGATTCCATTTCCAGTTGGGAAGACAGACGCCATGTAAGGGTGCAACTGATCCGCAATGATGTTCAGATAGTTCGCAGCGTTCATGGTCTGTTTTACCACAACTACGGGTCCTAGAGTCGCCCATGAAACGTCCCTTGCATAATAACGCCACCACAAACCTGTGTATGACCTGCTGTACAAAAGGAGAACAACTGTTCGCCGGGTTCCTACCCTATATCTATATATATCTATCTATCTATATCTATCTATCTATCTATCTATCTATATATATATATATATATATATATATATATATATATATATATATATATATATATATATATATATATATATATATATATATATATATATATATATATATATATATAGATATAGATATAGATATAGATATATATATATATATATATATATATATATGCTCTTGTTCTATGTTTTTAGATATATATTTTCTTATTTTTACGTGGTTTTTTCTGCAATAAATGTCCTAACATTTTTTTTATTGTTTTAACTTTTCTGATTTGGTTCGAAGTCATGACAATCAACAGATTTACAGTTTCCGAAATATATTTAATTGCTATTTAAAAATTTTGATTTTTAGGTGTACAAAATCTCAAAACGTGCTACTCACAAAAAATATTTTAGTTTCTTTACAAGCAATGTACAATTGAATACATTCTTTAATTTTTCGAACATTGAGTTAGAGAAACGTGTTTTACCGAACATACCTTACTATCATACGTTTTCGAAGAATTTAAGTTTAATTTGTCACTCTCAACTATCATTTTTTGCTTCACGAGGACTCCAATTTTGGTTCACCGTTCCCCCTAAAAAGGTACTAATTCCCTTTAAAATTAAATTCTTTGATCAGCCATTATAAAAGGCGTTTTTCAGTTTATCATTACCATTTGGTATTGACCTGGCCACAAAAAGATAGAAATCCCGCCAGGGTCACGCATTAACAAGGATCTTATAACGGCGTTCCCGAAAGATAGCAGTCGACCTTGGGTCAGTTGGTTTCTGAATAGGGGTGAAAATGCGTTGAGAGAAAGCTTCCATACGCATAAGAACAAATGGCGATGGCTCTGCATGATTTTCTCCTGCCACCTCCTTATCAATGCTATCGCTTTCGGCACCGAACGATAGCATTAATAAGAAGCCAATACCAGAATTCGCGTTAAAAATGCCACTTCATGAGGGGATTCGTTGCTTACATCACCACCAATCCCCTAATTTAACGAATAGACTAGTTCAAAACCAGGTGATTCAACTGGCTTCTTCCAGGAGCTCATAAAACCAAATTTATAACTGGATATATATTTTTTTAAAGTTGAATGCATACTGCAGTCGATTTTCAACAGTCCCATGTAATTTCACTGTCTATAGGCAGACTAAATTAGCGTCGGACTGGAGCAACACTATCAAGTTCCATATCAGGCCAAAGTGAGTACGTTTGAGGCCAACGACAGTGCACCAGCCCCCACGAACACAACGGCCTTTGGTTGGATAAAGTTTGAATCTCGCAACCTTCCGGTTGTTAATCCACTATTTTAACTGGGATACCACAGCCTTTTTTCTCCTGACAATGTACAATTGCGCATCGAGCACACTCCTCGAATTCCCCAGAAGAACGGCCCTGTTGTGCACCATGAAAAGCATTGCATATAAATTAGTACTAAATCCTTGATATATTACGGTAGTAAAAACATGAATCTGTATAGAATTGATGAATATCTCACCTGTGGATAGGTCAAGGTCTGTCTCCCTTGTTAAAATGTACATCTGCAAGATCAACTGAGGAGCAGATTTAATGAAGCTTCCCACCAGGGCCAAAAGTGAAACATCTCTGTCCTCCTGCAGAAACATGAGACGGTATTGGTGACGCTTGGGGTCCATTCTATCAACCGTATGCAATCCGTACAGAAACAGCTCAGAATATCTGAAATAAAAAAAGAAGCTTTTTTAAGAAAGGATAGTTTTTAGTGATTCTCGATGTGTGTCTGTGAGTCTATAATTGTGTCTGTGAGAGTCTATAATTGACTCTTATTAGAATTAGTACACTCACTGCTAAAAGTTAAGCACGTAGAGGAAAATGATTTCCCGAAGCCAATCTGAATTTGAGAGGCTGCAATTTGCTGCAGATGTAGATGGAAGTATGCAAATGTATTATGTAACAACCAATCATGGATTCGTGTCAAGAAATATACAAAAAATAAGCAGTCGTATAAGAAGTCAGCATTGTGAAGGGTTAGAAGAGTTGTATGTAAGTACTGATAAAAAGCGTTTAGAAGTTTCGTACGATTAATTTTCAAGACAGACGTGTTTCTATGGCTTCCAGAAGACGAATGGCAGATAGTAAGCGCTGGCGTTCTGTGGGACGCCTTGAAGCAGGGCAATCAATCACTGATGTTGCTATTTTCTTCGGCGTTCATCATTCCGTTATTTCACGACTATGGAAACAATTCCAAACAAGGCAAGAAGTTGTTTGAACACCTATGGCCGGCCTCCCAAGGGTTACGACTCCCCACGCAAGATCGATATATTGCTGTTGTAGCGAAGCTGAATCGAAGGGAAACCTCCACACGTGTGACATCTATGGTTGCAGCATCCATTGGTAAGATGATATCTGCCAGTACTGTGCACCGAAGGCTACACATGAATGGACTGTACACCCGGGTACAACGAGTTTGTGTTTCTCTATCCGTCCAATCTAGAGGGGCACGATTAAAGTGGTGACATGTGAATAGGATTGTGTCAGATTGTGCTCACGTTATGTTCACGGATAAGTCGAGATTTGCCCTGGAGCCAGATGACAAGTATATAAGGGTCTGGAGAGAACCAAGCACACGCAATCGTTCCCAGAACATCATCGAACATCACGCATTACGAGGTGGAAGCATCATGATGTGGGCCGGGATTTCGTTGAGATATCGCATCGACCTGCACATCTATCTGTGACGGCTGTCCGGTATCGGGAAGAAGTCCTAGAACCCACTATGAGATTGTATACTGCAGCAGTTGATCCTTCTTTTGTTTTAATGGATGATAACGCGTGTCCCCATAGAGCTGGCATCGTCGACGACTACCTGGAGAGTGAGGGGATTGCGCATATGGACCTTAATCCCATTGAAAATCTTTGGCATGCCATCGGCCGTGCTGTGTATGCACGTTTTTCATCCCCAGCTACTCTCACAGAGTTGCAAACTGCCCCCAAAGGAGGAATGTCGATTACTTGACTCTGGGGTGGTTGATTACCTCATGGAAAGCATGGTCACATGCTGTATACTTTGTATGAGGATGAGGGGTGGTCACATACCCTATTAATGTCGGTTTTGTTTATTTGTTTTGGATTTAAACATGATTTCGTTGACTCCAATTACTTCAATATGACTTCATCTATGAAAATTCAAAATTGTTTTCTCTGTGAAAATTCAATATTGTTTTCATCTATAAAATTCAATATTGTTTTCTCTGTGAAAATTTAATATTGTTTTCATCTATGAAAATTCAAAATTGTTTTCTCTGTGAAAATTCAATATTGTTTTCCTCTATGAAATTCAATATTGTTGTATCTGTGAAAATTCAATATTGTTTTCATCTATGAAAATTCAATATTGTTTTCATCTATAAAAATTCAATATTGTTTTCATCTTTTTATTTAATTCTTTGTTTTGTTTCATGCACAAACTTATTTCCTAAATTTCTGCCGCATTTCGTGTCAATCAAAACTGTACTGGTCGTTTTTTTTTCGCATTTTACATTTCGTGCTTAACTTTTGGCAGTGAGTGTATTAGTAATCAGGTTTGGTAAGATACAATTTATATAAACTTTATTAGCAGTTTATCCCAACAATTTATCTAAAATTTACGGTGAATTATTAAGATAACCTCGTGTTTGTGTCCATCCTCTTCTCCGATGAATTAAATAAAAACAGTTAAATAAGAAAATGCTAAAGGCTAACATAACTCTCCAAGCAGTTTCGAGAGACATCTCATCCATCAGGATCTGGTCAATTTTCCGAATGACAGGATATATCGTCACCAAGATCTGCTAATGCTTTTGTTAATGGCGAGATGCCTCGTCAAGATAACCACCAGGAGAGTCAAGATATTGATGAAGCTTTAACTGAAACTATCTACGAGCCCCATTCATTCAACACTCCCATTCACTATTTTGATGAAGACCAAATCAAGATCTGCTCAGTTTTCTTCAAATGATAAGATAACTCGTCCATCAAGATCGGCTAATGTTTTTGATAACCGCCAGGAGGGTTAAGGAACTGACGATGCCCCAGCTGAAATCTTTCATGGGTCCATTCATCCAACATTTCGACTCATCTAAGCAGGAGTCCAAGCAGCACCATCTGGAACAGGCGGCTCATCGCTCAGTGTCCTACAGACACTTCCAGCAAGTGCTACTTCTAATCGTGTTTCAAGGGTTCTCTATTGACCTTTCCTTTCTCATGGGGTTTTTATATCTTTGGCAAACACGGAGGTTGCGTTCACGACGCGATAATTTCATACTTTCATCAACTACTCTATTCCCCAATCTGTCTTTCTTCCCATGTTTACATTTTTAACTTGACGTCGCCTTGTGCTTGGCGTAGCTTTGCCAAATATGGCCACAACACTTAAAAACAAACCGATCAACCTACTCACATGAGCAGTGGTCCGGCCCAACAGGCCCCTGATAATCCAGTGTCCAGCAGGTGCGCTCCTGCTCATCGGATGACACAATGGTATCTTACTACTTTTTATCCCATTACTCCATTTCTCTATCCTTTATTCCCTTTCACACTTTTTACATATGTTTTGCGCAACTCGGCCGAATATGGCACTTGCTCAACAAAATCCAAAAGCAAACCAAATCACCCACTCACCTGAGCAGTGGTCCCAGCAGCACCACGTGGAACAGGCCTCTCATCACCCAGTGTCCGGCAGACACCTCCAGCAGGTGCTCCTTCTGGTCGTACGCGTCGTGCCAGTACCATCGGATGCTGAAGGCGTTGATGATGAGCAGGGAGACCACCAGGGGTCCGATGGTCATCCACCACCACCAGCCCCCCGAGTCGAAGAGCCAGACGCAGAGGGCGGCCGAGGTCGCGATGTCCATGGAATAGGAGAACATGGCGACGCCCGACATCAGGACGGAGAGGACGGTGACGGGCTCTTCTTCCTCCCTCAGCAGGTCGCTCTCGATCTTGGAGAAGGAAGGACGGTGGTCGATGCTGTCAGAGTGGCTGTGATCCAGCTCTTCCGCCTCGGCGGGGACGTACAGGCGATGTCGTAGTGCTGCAAAAGATACAGCAAAAGTTTGTCGTTTGAAAGTTGCCGTGAGACCGCAGCGGGAAAGGCCAGCCTCTTTTACATAATAAAAGACACACAGCCTTCCACAAGATTTCGACGAAATATCTCATCCTGCGGCTTTCGTATACGGTTTTGGTCCGGCTGGGCCTCTTAGTTCTGAAAACACCCTTTTGCACACCCTTCAAATACAAGCTCTAAACCTCTGGGTGAGAGTCGAAAAGATATCTCCTCCATCGAGATCTCACCAGTGCTTCTTCATTTTAGCATCATGTACCTCTATATTAAAAAAATTTTACCACCGCAGGATTGAAAACTCGCGTTTTTCGATCGACTCTTAGACGGTTTCCCGAGAAAGTGCGGATCAGAAAATTATCAAATTGACATGGTTTGTTCAGAATTGTCCAGGCAACACGACGAAGGAGATTTTTTTCCTATGCGGCTATTGGTTTAAAGTTTATTGTCAAAGTTGAAAAAGCGAAATTTCTACCGCGAGTGAGCAAAATACATACAAATTTACAGTCTTTAGCCGTGAGTGTTTTTTAAGGAGTACCTATAAACGTGAATTTTTGCAGCTCGTCGAGTTTTTTTAGAAATTTCAAACTGGTTCCTGATAATATTTTTTTTGAAATTCGGGAAAAATCGGGACATTTTCGTTATTTTTTTTTAAACTGTCATATCTATATTTTATTACTATTAGTTTGAATTTTCGCCGTCGAAGGAGATTGATTCTGGGAAAGGAATGTTGGTTTGTTTCGCAAACCAAATCGAATATGTGAAAGGAGTGTTGGTTTGCGAAGCAAACCAAATGGGATTGCGTAGCAATACCCGGGGGTTGGCGAGCGTAAGCGAGCAGGGGGCGGAACCCCCTAGTAATAAAAAAACGATTAGAAATCTGAAAGACGTTAAAAAAAATCAGCAAACTCAAGTTTTTCTTCAGCAACAAACACGGGTGCCAACTCATGGGGTTCAGAACACACTGTCCTGTCCTAACATCAAGGGTAAATTATTACTCATGAGTAACCAAATAAGTTGGTTTAACAAAACATCTTGCACATCTAGCATCTAACATATATCAAATCGCAAAGTCTTAGGGACCCTACCTCCTTGGACCTAATAGTTTTATAATAGAAAATATCGGTAAAATGTGCAGTGTGGCTGTACCTCATTTTAGAGAGATTGTATTTTAGGTCCCATTCTTAACAAACCACTCCACCCTGTACGTTATCATCACACCACTCAGGTTTGTTTTGTAGTGTAATGGTCATATTTGAACAAGCTGCGCCAATCAACGTTAAGTAAATGCACATACACACAAGGAAAGTTCTTTATACTGACACATATAAAATGAATGGCCATCACGAATAAGATCCGCGTACAACTCGCAAGTTGCTAGGGCAAACACACTGAGCCATTGCACACACCACTCTAAAACGACCCTGAATACACAACAAAAAGATTGGTGGCTTTCAAAATTTAAAAAGAGTGCACATTCATTCAGTAACTCATTTGATCATTTTCCAGCTCGTGTACAAAGGGGGCTGTGCACGTTAAATCTGTCGTGGCCTCAACTGTCCTCACGTTAGCGTGTAAGTTGAGAGAGGGGTGCCAGATCACAGATGTGACCGTTGTTCAAAATTACGTGGTGTTGTCCTTGAGGTTTGATCCCGGACCGTCGCCAATAGCCTGCTGTGTTGCTCCAGTGCGACGTTAATATAAATACCTACCTCCTCCCACACGTTTTTAGGTCCCAGTATTAACAACTTCCTCTTTAATGACTTCCTGCAAATATTAAGGTTTTTAAGGGCCCTTAAAAACTGAACTGAAATACCAGGTCCTTTTAAGGCTCATTGGAGCCTTCAAGCCCAACACAACAGTCGCATTAAAACATGGTATTTTTTGTACAACACTGCTATTCGATGAATGAAGCACATAATATTTAAACGCTAACACTTCATTTTTAAATATTTTAACTTTAAAACTTTTTTTGAAAAAAGCCCTGTGGTCCGCGCTAATTCTTTCAACCACTATGAAATCCTTAAATATTTAGAAACCCGTTTACGCTATATGTATTGCAGAAAGAAGTCTTCGTTCTGAACGTAATGCTATGAAGGTTATGTGCTAATGCATCAGTACAATTATCTTCCAGTTTTTGTTTGTAAAGATCTGTATAATTTTGCTCAGCAAAGTGTACGATGAATTCGCAATGAAGGAAAGAAACGAATCTAGCAACAGTAATATGAACTTCACTCACCTAAGTGCTTCATGTTGACGGACAAATACCAACTATTTTCCGTTGCTTATCAGTATCTATTTTTTTATCCAATCGTATCTTATCTAAGTATGACAGCGGTTACCTTTGTTACACCAAAGTTTCATTTTATTAATTGACAATGGCAGAGGTTATTTCAAACGATATTTATGCAGAAGAACAATGTCCTTAAAAATCTTTTGATTCCTTTTTTAATCTGTAATTTCAAAGTTGTACTGTTCATTTTCAGAAAATGACTGTAGTTTTTGTTTTACCAAAAATATTCTAAGATAAGATCAAAATTAGGGAATGTGAATTTGGGTAAAGCGTTTCTACCAAATTCAAAAGAAATTCATGAAGAGATTACAGCTGAACTCACAAGAGCAGCACTTTGTTTTGTCAAATTTAGTATCAAAGTAACTTTCAGAAGAAGAAAAAAAAAGAAAGAATTTAGCAATGCTAATAACAATGTAGTTTTACTTCTCAGTGTATTTGAAGAGTACGGAATATTAACGGCTTCCCCCCCCCTCCCGAAAAAAATAATTGAAACTAATGACAAGAAAATAAATTGGAATATAATGGAAAAAAATTAAATCATTTACAGTGAAATATAGCTATGAGGGTTGTTTTGGGGTTTTATAGCGCAAGGGCCATATTAGGCCATGCAACAGCTATAATGGAGTTTCTGGAAAGGTATTCAGAAATTTTAAGACATGACATTTCTCAATGAAGATTACACTGTAAGAAAAAAAAAAGATTTAATCAGCAAAAAAAGTGTCTTACCATACCTGTTGAACAAAAAACGATACAATTTTATTTTGTGTTAGTCAAACAGGAAAAAAATAAAACTCCAACTCTATTAAAGATTGTAAAAATTACCCTATTCAATATTTACCCACTCTTATGTCAGAAAGAAAACAAATTATCGCGTTTAATGGTACCAAAAATTCACCAAACGATCCCAGGGGAATGAGATATAAATCTTTTGGGTTAAGGTGTATAGACCTTTACAGGGAAACAGGAACTCAACGTGATTGAGATGACCGGAATCCGACACCAGCTGCGAGTTCGAATTCAACCAAAGACCGTCGTGTACAAATGGGGCTGGTGCACATTAAATCTGTCGTGGCCTCAAATGCCCTCAGGTTAGCGTGGAAGATTTGAGAGTGGGATGACAGAACAGGTGTGACCTCATCATGACCGTAATTCAAAATTACGTGGCGTTGTCCTCTGATCTTTCCTTCAGGTTTGTTACTAGATAGAGTCATTCCATATCAAATCAACCAATAAAAAAATTATTTTAAACCATGAGGTTTTCAAACTGTATCATATTTAGTGATTGTGTTCTACTCATCAATATCACCAAAAATACAAAGTTTTAATTTTTTTGGACCTTTAATTTTTGAGTTATAAATTTTTGAAATATTCAAAAACACTAGTTTTTAGGAACATTTTGATATATTTAAAAGCACGTAACTCAAAAACCGTTTGTCCTAAAAAGCTCAAATTTGTACCATTCTCTTTAGATTTACAAGGGCTTTAATTTAACATACAGCTTGGGTGTACCACATCAGTTTTTATATTTTTTTCAACTAAAAAAAAATTTTTTTGTAAAAATACAAAATTGGAATTTTTAATTTTGATGAAAAAATATATTTTATACTAAACCTTAATAGCAAGGTGTGTACAAAGTTTCATAATGGTATTCCGATGGTGTCATATTAAAATAATTTTTATCTGAATCGAGACGCGTGAAAATTCTGTTAATTCGTTACCCTAAATAAAAATTAATCTCTTAACCAACACTCTATTGTATTTAAATTTCATTTACCCTATTTTATTTAAACAACAAATTCAACTTACTTTACATTCAAGGAACAGATTTTTTTCTTCTTTTAGCACTTGAAATGAGTAAATGTGAGTTCTCTTCTTTGCCAAAACTTGTGCTGCTTCGGCCATCTCATCTGTTGGAACTTGGTAGGTTCTATCTGTTGCAGTGGTTGGATGTCATGTGCACAAAATATTGCTCATTGGCAGTGCTAAGGTATCTGCTCTCCTAGGATTTGTGTATGATAGCAATGGTCTTTTTGGGTGAAAAAAGGACACAACAATATCCTTTCCAACATCGTCTTTTGAGTCAACATGCGCCAACCATCACTCTTTATCGTAAGCACAAGCGACAAAACCCACAATTTCTTCAAATGGAATGTCATCATCACCAGGGCTGATTTGTACCCTATGTGATTCTGAGTCATCAGAAAATGAGTAGATTTTGGTTTTGGCACTATTTAGATCTACAGGAATGAAATTTATGGGTCCCTGAGGCTGCCACAGCATTTTCAAAGAATGGTTTTAGAATCTTTTCTTCATTTATATACTCTTCATCGGTTACATAAAAAAAATGTGATGAATGGCAAATATTTCACACCCCACTGGAAAAGCTGCTAGAATTTGGTTTTGTAATGAATTCTGGAGGCTGGCTTTAGCAGCAAGCCTTTTTACCATATCCCCTACTCCATCACAAATTCCCTTCCCATATGATGTGGCATAAAAGTGCCACAGCCTCAAGTCCATCAAAATCCTCTTCGTGATAGCAAAGGTTTAGAAAATTCTAATGAATTTTGCACTGCGCAGCTGAATCATCTGGAAAATTGTACAGCTTTTTCAAATATCTAACTAATGATTTGGCAAATAATTTCTCAGACAGGATTAACTTTCTGGACTATGACTTTTCTGAAAAGCATGAACTACGACAGTATGCATGTTGACACCAAATTTGAAAATGAGAAGGGAGTTTGTGATGAAGTATGGGGTACAATGAAAAGGCTTGCCGCCAAAGCCAGCCTCCAAAATCCATTAGAAAACCAAATTCTAACATTTTTTGAGCAGGGTGTGAAAAATTTGTTATTCATCACATTTTTTAAAAGTAAAAGATAAAGAGTATATAAATGAAGAAAAGATTCTAAAACCATGTTTTGAAAAAGCTGTGGCAGTCTCTGGGACCCATAAATTTCATGCCTTCATTCCTCTAGATTTAAATAGTGCCAAAACCAAAATCTACTCATTTTCTGATGACTCAGAAACGCATAGGGTACAAATTATCCCTGGTGATGACAACATTCCATTTGAAGAAATTGTGGGTTTTGTCACTTGTGCTTACGATAAAGAGTGATGGTTGGCGCATGTTGACTCAAAAGACGATGTTGAAAAGGAAATTCTTGTGTCCTTTCTTCACCCAAAAAGACCATTGCTATCATTCTCAAATCCTAGGAGAGCAGATACCTTAGCACTGCCAATGAGCAATATTTTGTGCACATGACATCCAACCACTGCAACAGGTAGAACCTACCAAGTTCCAGCAGATGAGATAGCTGAAGCAGCACAAGTTTTGGCAAAGAAGAGAACTCACCTTTACTAATTTCAATTACTAAAAAAAGAAAAAAATCTGTTCCTTGAATGTAAAGTAAGTTGAATTTGTTGTTTAAATAAAATAGGGTAAATGAAATTTAAATACAATAGAGTGTTAGTTAAGAGATTAATTTTTATCTAGGGTAACAAGTAACGAATTAACAGAATTTTCACACATCTTGATTCAGATAAAAAAATTATTTTAATATGACACCATTGGAATACCGTCATGAAACTTTGTACACATCTTACTATTAAAGTTTAGTATAAAATATATTTCTTTCATCAAAATTAAAAATTCCGATTTTTTTTTATAGTTAAAACTGTTGTGGTAAACCCAAGCAATGTGTTAAATTAAAGCCCTTGTAAATCTAAAGAGAATGGTACAAATATGAGCTTTCTAGTACAAAAGGTTTTTGAGTTATGTGTTTTTAAATATATCAAAACATTCCTAAAAACTGGTGTTTTTGAATTTTTCAAAAATTTATAACTCAAAAACGAAAGATCCAAAAAAATTAAAAGTTTGTATTTTTTTTATCTAATAAGCTTATACTATATCATGTAAAAAAAAATCATAAAGATATGAAGACATCCTGTTTTGACCATTGGTTGATTTGGTGTGGAACTACCCGATAGTCGCCAATAGCCCGTTGTGTTGCTCCAGTGCAACGTTAATTAAAATGTCTACCTATCCTACTCCAGCTATGAGAAAACTGTACCCTGTCTTCCAAATACGTTTAGGCCCTGTTCACGTGAGGCGTTTTCTAACGCGCATTTTTCAAGGTAAGCTTTTCTTATACATTAAATTATGTTTTTTATTTCCCTTTTTCAAGTTTCTATCTTTGAGATCGTTGAAGAAAGAGTGAAAATTTCAACGGATTTGAAATCTGCGTAAAATTTTACTTCAGATCGATACCTTAAATAAGTGATTTTCTCTTTAAATAAATAACAATTTATTTAATAAATAATTAAATAATAAATTTGTATTTTGTATCGATCAGGCGTAAACAATGCAAAATAACTATTTTAATACAGAAATGTGATTTTCTTTAAATAAATAATTAATTATTTAATAAAAATTAATAAATATGTTTTTCGTATGGATCTGGCGCATAATTTTAGGCTGATTTGAAATCCGTTGAAATTTTCACTCTTTCTTCAACGATCGCAAAGATGGAAACTTAAATTAGGGGAATAAAAAACATAATTTAATTTATAAGAAAAGCTGACCTTGGAAAACACCTCATATGAACAGGGCCTAATAGTTACACCATACCAAATATGGGGAAGGGGCTGGATTTGTAGACAACAAAACTACTTGAATGCTTACTGTTCTGAAAGCTCACACAAATTTATGAAACTACTGTGATTTGACTCATGATCACCCCTACATAAACTTTAAGTGTAATGTGTTTAATGCAAAGGAAAATGAAATGCTTACATCATCCATAAAATATATTTTATTTGTCATACAAAAAGTTATTTTAATATACAAATAAATAGAATTCGAAAATATTTCTGCATAAAAATCTGATTTATAAATCGACTGCATACATATCTTCAATATAAGGTTTGGTAGAGCTAAGTATGTATTTCTTAATGATACTGAAATACATATAACTACTTAAAACCCATTTAGTATCAACTTCTTAACACATTTCGCATAAAATATATCATTAATAAGCCATTCAAAGTAACTACATGATAAAAAGACTGAAAAATCTATTTTAACTTGAGTCTAATTATTATAACATTTTCTCCACAAAGAATATTTGAATTCAGAATAGACAAGCAGGTTTTACTACTCAAATTCAAAGTATTAAAACAAAGTGCTCTAGTTTTGAGCAATCGAAAATGTAGAAGATTTAGTAGAGGAATATCGACCAATTCCCACACAAAAAGTCATAACAATAACATTAGATCACAAGATTAAAGATCCAACAAGCAACTTACATCACCAGCTTTTCATCTTAGACTTGCTTTAACTTCAGATTAAATTTAATAGCATAATATGAATTAAAATCTGAATAACATAAATACCACAGCTAATAAAACATAACTTGATGGGCAAATAAATACTAATAAAAATTTCCATGTATTTAAATATAATTAAAAATTTAATTAATGTGTAATTAAATATAAATCACTGTAAAAAGGAAAACAAATATTAGTTAAAATAAGAATGCTATCAGAAGTGACAGTGCATTTTGATTCTGCAACAATAATTCCAAAAGACAATTAGTTTTCTTTTTTCCATACGGCAAGTTTTATTTCAAATCAAGATCTTAGTTGCTTCTAATCAATGTGTCACATTTACTTTTAACTGTGATAAACAATTAGTTTTTAACATGGAAGCTTGAAATTATGGATAACTGAAACCATGACTCTTTAATATACGTTTTCACTCTATAGCAATTACCTTAGTGTCATCAACATGCTACATTTCATACAAATGTGAAAATAGTTTCCAACCTCAATTACAGAATTAAATTATCAGTAACAGGAAAACAATGGTCACAGTAGAGCATTACACAAAAAGGAAAATTTTTGACTTACAATTATAGAAAATATTTAAAATTCCAATTATAAAAAACTTTATTTGATAAAAAAATATTTTGGCAAAATAAGAGTTTTATCTGTAGTTTTCTAAAGACATTTTACTATTAAAAACCATATAATTAAAGAAAAACTAAATTCTAATTTAGTGAATTATAATTCAAAAAAGATTCTACATGACAAAATTATTCTTAAATAAAAATTTAATAAGATTTAGCCCTTTCCTCGATTTAGGCTTTAATGTTGCATAAAAAGACTTTAAACTCGATTAGTACACAGATAATTTATCAAGTATAAAAAATTTAGATGAAAAATTAATTTTATGTTCCAGAAAACTGTAGAAATACACATGTTGATAAACCTGACAATTCTAGCACTCAACACACTAAATTTAACACTTTTAGTGTGAATAAATTCTTACTACTCCAATTTACATCAATTTCCTTTATATACAAAAAGTATGCATTCACTTTTTACAACTAAATAAATTTTTTCAATATATATTTTACAAGATTGTATTAAGCTCATAAGAGTAAATGCAATAAAATATGCCTGATCAATCAAATGATTGGACAATATGTATTCATTTAGAAAAGTGGCAACAATTTAATTTGGTCCGTAAATGTTGTAAACGTTAAGATAAATACTTTCATCAAGAAAATGTGTTGAATAACAACTCGCTACTCAAATATTCTAATATAGCTTGAGCTTTGCGAGTAGATATAGACCCAGCAGTCTTCAACTGTTCAACAGAAAGTTTAAAAATCATATGTACAGCTGGGAAATGATACACAAAATTAAGAGCACAAATTGTGCTCACATGAGGCAAACTTTGGTAAAATTCAAATAATTTCTGACTTGAAGGATTCAGAAGAGTCGGCACTTTAATGTGAAATCCCTTAGTTGTCTCCTTTTGGATCATACTGTAAAGAATATTACTCGTTTCATCAAAAGATTTCGAGTACAATACTCTAACAGAGCAAGTGACATTCAGATACACTGCAAACTGTAAATATTTAGTGCTAAGTTTGTTGAAACTCAATACTCGTTTACGGCTGTCAGTTTCGATGATTACGAAAGACTTCTCATACCGTTCGCTCATTGCTTTCACTTTCTCGACTATTTTCGCAGGCAAACCGGAGCCAGAAAATTCCGAATCGAACACACGTTCCACTGCTATTTTATTACTGATGATGTAATCGGCTGCAGTGAGCTGCATTACCACTGGGTTCACACCATGCTTGTTACGTAATGCAGATAGTACTGGCTTACCGCTTGCCAATTCGCGAGAATCAACCAAAATCACACTACCGCTATCACAGCTGCTTTTAGAGCTTGATGCATTGACTGAAGTATCCCCTGTTTCGTTGACAGCATTGCAGAAAGTAATGCTTCCTTTCGAATTACCTAAATTAGATGTAGGAGTTCTCGAATTGAGAGTATGTCGCCCAATGGGAGATATTATAGTCGTTGAAGTTCTGTTTGCTGTATTTTGTAAATTTGGAGGCTGAGTGGTTGTAGCAGCAACTAGTTTCTCAACAGCAGTTACTGATGACTTGGAGTTTACTGATCTAATTCCCGTTATATTTGATTGAGGTGCAGAAGTGTTCGGCTGAATCGCCCTCTGAGGGTCACAAACTTCAAGATCGATACCAGGACTAAAATTATCCCATCCAAGATCAAAGAAAATATCTGCAGTTTCCGCTTTTTCATCACTTACATTGACAGACTTAAGGTTAGTTTTATTATTACTTTTTGGCGAATTATAATTAGCATGCATTTGTTTCTCAGTAACCCCAGATGCAACACTAGGTTCAGAATACTTCTCATCTAAATTCATTTTCCTTGAAAGATTTGCATTACAGTTTCTCTCTGGAAGCAAAGAAATTATATGAATATCATCATCTTCATCAGAGCTAATTATAACTCTATTAGAAGGACACTTTCTGAAAGGTTTTGGCTTCTCCTGAGAATCCAGAATCTTAAGTTCTTGTGGGGATTTGTGTATAGTTGGTTTTACTTTTTTAATGAATATTTCTTCATCGCTAGAACCAGAATTTACTGTGATGATCCGTTTACGTTTTTTCCTGTTAGCTTTAGCTTCTGGGGTTATGGGTTTATCTATAACATCATCACTTGAGCTTGTATATAAAACATTTTCATCATCAACACAGAAGCTGTCCAACAAATACTTTGAGCAACCCTCGTCCTGCAGTAGGGAGGATACTAAGTTGTCATTTTCACTGTGCTTCAGCTTGAACCTTTGAGGAAGACCAGCAGTGGTCTTTACTGACTGTAAATACATGCAGTGCTGATCCTGTGGGCTTTCGCAAAGAGTATCATCATCAATAAAACTTGCTTCCAAAGCATCCTGATCTTCATCACAAGAGACGCTATCTGCATCAGATGAATCTGATCCAGACACAAGCACTTGAGTAAGTAAAAATCCATTTCTATTCTTAGTTTTCTTGGATTTCTTTTCTTTACGTCTGACAGTGGCTTCAACTTTGCGATTTTTTCTTTCAGGCAATTCGAAATCATCGAAATCTCTTTGTCCTGCTGTTAATTTTGGAACCCTCAACAATCCATTTTGAGTTTTGTTACTTTGTTTTGGTTTCAGTAAAGACTCTGAAGATTCATGGGATATTGAAAAATCTGACAAATCAAATTCACACCTATCATTTTTTCTGGAATCAATGAGAGCTTGATGTCCTGCTGTTGATTTTGGAACCGTGAATAATCCATTTCGAGTTTCGTCACTTTGTTTTTGTTCCAGTAAAGACTCTGAAGATTCAAGGGATATTGAAAAATCTGACAAATCAAATTCACATCTTTCATTTTTTCTGGAATCGAGGGGAGTTTTGGAATTACGAGTGGAAACACGGTTGCATTTTTTAAGATTTGATTTCTGTGACATGAATTGCTCCTCTGAGTTTGGCATTTCAAAGCAAAGATTACTATAACCATTCATTCTTGACCTGCAATCATTACTGTTTTGAATCAAGGATAAATTTTGGAATGGTACCTTGGTTGCAAGGTTAGCATTTGAAGAGTGCTGTTTTAAGTTAATGACAGGCAAAGAGCTTTTAGAAATTAAAACACCTGTGACTTCATTTGTAATTTGATTGGTTTTACTACTAGTTATGACATCACTAACAATCTTTTTAGGAAAGACATTCATAGTGTCTTTTGATATGCTAGATTCTTTTTGAGGAACACCTTTGCTACTCATGACAATACCATGAACAATATTTCCAGTAAAGGCATTTGTAGTGTCTTCTGATATGGTAGATTCTTTTAGAGGAATATTCTCTAAATCTGGAAAATCAAACGAAACATCAAAAAATACTTTCTCAAAAGATGTTGAATGAGAAATTAATGAGTTTTCAGCTGCATCTTCAGAACACACCTTGATTTCAGGAATCACATCATGGTCAGAATCAAACTTGTTTTTCAAAGGAGTGACAACTTTGTTTTTCAAAGGAGTGACAACCTTGTTTTTCAAAGGAGTGACAACCTTGGAAGTGAACTTCGCAGGTTCTTGCAAATCTCCAGAAGAGAACTGTATTTCTGATAAATCAAAATAAATGGCCTGATTAAAGTCATCAGGGCATGATTCTGCTTTCAATTCAGCTTCTTGGAAACCATCGTTACGTATGAGATCCAAATCAGACTTCAAACTATTAATTCTGTAGCAAAACCTGGGGACTTCCTCTTTAGGTGGAGTTGGCTCAATCTCATCTTCTGAACTGACATTTTTACCAGCAGATTTTTCTGGTGTTCCCTTTGGTGAGGCTTGTTGGCTTGTGGCATTTTCAATCTGCTTGGGAGAACTAATCAAAGATAGAAGCTGAGTCATGGTGCATTGAGTAGGCCCAGATTCATTTTCTTTCATTTCATGCATCTTAGCAATTCTCCAGGGCGTTGGTTTTGGACTTTGCACGTTTTCAGGTTCTGTATTTCTAAGCATTTGAATGGTTGTTGCTGTTTTCAAAGAGGATAGATTCGTTGAGGCAATATTACTATTTCTCGTAGTATTTCTCTCCTTTGAAGACTTACCATTCTGAGAGGTGCCTTTGTTGGTCAGATTCTGTAGAGGACTTTTGGAGTGATTTTCAAAGACAACTTTCTTTATCGTCAAAGGCAAAACAAATGAAGAATCTAGGTTTCCAGATACATCATCGCTATTTGATAAAAATTGATCCAAAATCATGGATGTATCACCACCAAGCTCATTAATCTCACTGTGTCTCAAAGTGGAATCTGGATTGTCGTGTTTTGTATCGACATTTCTAGTCAGATTCGAAACAGAAACATCACTTTTGTTTTCAGGTACATCAAATGCCACAGGAATGTCAAAATCAATATCAAATGTTATACTATTAGGGAGTGGATCTATATCAGATTTATGTTCGAAAATCTTATCATTGTGTTCATTAGGAGGTAGAAAAGATACGTCAAAAGAAGTAGAGTTAATTTCAGATTTCAAAGTGGAATATTCCATTATACTGTCTTGGTATGTTCCATGTTTTACCATTGTACTAAATGAAAACGATAAATTAATGCCAAGCTCCTTGCTTTTCCTTTTCAGTCGAGCTTTCATTTTGTTGTTCAGTATATGCAACTTGGAATTGCTCTCACATTTCTTTGTCTCAAAAGATTCAATTTGGATGCTAGAACAATTCACCACTGACATCAAAGATTCCATACACGGAGGAGCTTCCAAAATACATTCTTTTGGCACCTTTGGCAGATTTAAAAATGTAATGCCAAACAACCTCTTTAACAGAGTATCTCCTTTAAGCTCATCATTTGATGGAATGGGAATGTTTTTAGGAAAAATGGATGTACTGACTTCACTCTTAGATAGTCTGTGACTTGATAGCAACTGGTACCCATCCAAGTCCATGCTATCCTGATTCACAAAATTGCTTTCCTCATCTGGTATTGGACAGAAATTAAATGCTTCATCACATAAATCGATAGTTGGTATGATTGAATTATTTGCAGGCTGGACAATTGCTGTATGTGGAATTCTTTCACGATGAATGGATATAGATCGTGGACTAGAGAAATTGATTTTATCCACAATATCAATTAATAGAAAAGATTTCGATGAGTGGGATACCCTATGTGTTCTATGGGGTGTACTTTGCCAAAGTACCCAGTTTGAAAGAGATAGTCTTGGCAAAGGTGATTCTTGTTGATTTTTCTACAATTAAAAGATAAAACATAAATTGAAATCAATAAAAACATAATCAAATATACTAGTTTATTATATTTTTAAAAGCTTTGGTTTTGTTTTAAATAATAAATTTAAAGTCAAATATTCAAACCAAAGAAAGTATTAAAAATGCTTCACAAATAATCAGAATTACGTTTTAGTCACAATTTTCAGATTAACATGATTTGGGATTGTAACAAATGTCAGAACATCATATTCTTATTTTATCCCATTTTATTAAAGAAAATTTAAATCAAAAATAGACAAATACATAAAAAACTTGGAATTTAATTTTAATTTCTTAGAAATTTTTAGAGTAGATTCCTGAAAATGGAGTAAGAGATAAAAAAATTGTCAACAAAAACTTTCACTTTTCTTAAATCATACCTACATAGAAATATCTTAGGTACAAGGTAAATCAATAAGTCATTATATTAACTAATATAATATTTATTTCAAAAACAACTCTAGCTAACTATAGAAATTATACTTGTATGATAGCTTATACTCTAGCTTACACTGTAGTGTGATTACTACAATGTTCCTTAAATTCTTAGACTTTTTCAGAATTTAGAATACCCAAAAGTCTCAACTAATCCAATGAATACTTCTGTTTGAAGCCTGGCATTCATACATATGAAACTTCAGTTTGTAAATTGGACAGCTAAATAATTTATTCACATTCTGAAAATGTTCGCTTATCGTGAATTTTATGAAGTCTCCCTTTTGAAGCTACATTAAAAATAAATACATTTTACATGCTTAGAATATGTGTGGATAAAGAAAGCCATAATTAAAAGCCTTACATTGAAGAACTGTCATTAGATCCAAATTTATCTAAGATTATTCAATAGGTAAATAATTCACTTAATATAAGTATTTATAGCTTAGAAAGCTATTTGCACAATTTTAAAACTAGGAGGTGAAACTGAAACCTTAAAATAATTCCTTCTGTTTTGCAAAGAGTCATAAAAGAATACCAAAACAGTTAATTCACTCTCGTACAATCTAACCACAACAAAAAAATACACTCGATATAAACTTGCAATATATATGCTTAAAATTTTATAAATCAATGATAGTTGTTTAAGTTAAGTGATCAGAGCAGTCCTATTTCCGTAATGGTAAAATTTTAAGAAACGTCTCAGAACCTTTCATGTGTATTGATTTGAATTTTTTATAGTTTATAAAGACATTTTAAAACACTTTAACATAGAGATTTTTTTTCCTAATTTTTTTTTTTAAATGACCAATTTTTATCTTTTTTTAACAATTAAAATGAATTTTTCTGAGCAGATACAAAAAAATTACTGTGTTAAATTATGTTATCTATATATATAATTCTCTTACGTGGCACGCAAAAAAGACGTTATTAGCTATCGCGTTTTGGCAACATTGTACGATTATTTGTTTTTCACGAAGCCTCGCACTTGAATTGAATTTATAGCGTTATCGGATAAAATTTTATTGAAAAAAAAATGAATTTTCATCGAGCTGTTACAGTTAATAATAGAAATCAAAGAAAGCGGAGGATCTTTTCAGGGCCATTTAAAAAAGGTCCTTTTCAGGGCCAACAATTATAGTTCAACAAGACGCTTGCACTACAACTTTCGACAGCAAACTCAATGAAAATGCGTGGGTGGCTCGAGTACACTCAAACTCTCTACTAATATACACTCTAATATACACTCAAACAACATGCTGGGTATTCAATTTCCAAATCCGCCCTCGCATTTTGAGTCAAAATTTTCATTTGAATTCAGATTCTATCGGTACTGTATATATCTTTTCTGAAAAATAGCAAAAAAAATTTAGATTTGAAAAATGTTTTTTTGGAATATCATATTTTGTAAACAATCCCTTCTGCTAGGACACATGTCTTCATTGATGCGAGCGAAGCGAGCATAGGTTCGAGCAGCGAACCAATGAGGATTGCGAAGAAATCCTCCGGGGGTTGGCGAGCGTTTGCGAGCCCCCTAGTAGGGTACGTTACGCTTGGAAACTATTTTTTTTTTAAATATATTTGCTTGAATAGACTTTGAAAAAATGTACCTTTCATGGAAAAAATACACCTTTTGAGATATTGAAGTTTAAAGCATAAAATTAACCTTACTTCAAAACATACAGGTATTTTTCAAAAAATTATTTTAAATACCTCTATACAACGTATCTACATAAATATATATATAGTCTTTAACAGAATTGTATAAACATTTATTTAAATTCATAATTTTTTTTTTGAAAGATTTTTGTGCATTGGTTTAATTAACAGAAAAGAAAAAGTTTTTAACACAATGATTATTTTTAAATTTGAATATTTACTAACCTGATTAAGAGTATCCAGAGAAACTATATTAGAGTTAGCCAATAAAGGACTTTCACTACGTTGTACTTTGAAGCAATTATCGAATTCAATTAATTCATCAGCACTTAAAAATGCACTCTCTTCACATTTTCCTAAAAAAATACAAGATGCTGAATATGCTTGACAATTTCAAAACAATAATATTTTAATTCAAAAGTGTTTACTAAAGTAAATGTTGAATTTTAACATGTAAGGCAAAACATAAGACAAATTTGAAAGATATTGCACATGATCAACTGTAGAAAAATATTATTTGAGAAAATTGATGTCCATTCTACCAAATTAAGTATTCATTTAAATATTAAAACTGCAATTAAATTTTTATTTTTAATCTGAAACCTATATTCTTAGCATATGGCACATCTGATTACAAGTTTTCTAGATCTTACCACCTTGATGAAGAAAAATCTTGCATTTAGGACCAAAGAAATGCTTTCTAGCGTTTTTGTACCTGTTTCATTGTATCAAATCTTTCTTTCAGAACAAAAAAAAAAAACTTTTCTTTAAAACATTGAGATTTCATTATAATCAGTGTTTTTTTATTAAAATTATATACCACTTTAAAAAAAAAAAAAAAACTATAAATATGAGATGCATGTCATAAATTTAAAATTTGTATCAATTGAAAATGAACATTCAGTATTTTATCAATTGAGGCAAATTTCACAGAAGGATCAAATAAAATTTTTGCTTCAATCCCCCCGTATGGTTAACTTAGTTTTTTCAACAAATAAAAAACAAAATTTGCTGGAAGAAATAAATAAAATTACTGAATTAAACAATTAAAATAAATATAGCAACAGAATAGGTTTCATAGAGTAGAATTCAGTCTTCAATCAGTTTTATTTATGTTGTTGATAATAGCCACTTAGATGCCATCACGGTGTAGCCTGTACATTTCATTTGCGAAGCAAACCAAAGGGGTATACATAGCAATCACAGGTGGTTGGCAAGAGTCAGTGAGCAGTGGTCGCACCTGACCCAACAAAAAGAACTGGCAACGCCGTGCTAGCCACACAGTGGATAGTACCACATATAAAGCATGACAGTAGGAACAATTAAGTTAATAATTTGGCAGGAATAAAAGAATGAAAGATTCATCTTCAATGAAATGCTTGAAGATTAAACTGTTTGACAAGTTAACATTGCTTCCACTCAAAATAACTTTCATATTTTCAAACTTACTCTTTGACTTGACCTTCTCAACTCTTTGAGTTTCAACTGTTACAGCAGTCCTTAAACAAAGAGGTTTTAAACCAGGTGGTATTAAGGAAGGGCTGTTAGAGTACAGCTGGGCAAATGAAAAGCCTTTGGAAATGGCTTTGTGTATGGATCTCTGTTTGCTCTCACAGCTATTGAGCATCTAAAAAAATGGATCACATTTAGAGTATACCAATAAGTTACATTTTCATTAGCAGACATTTTAATTTAATTCCACGTTACACAAATAAATAAAAACTCGCACAGCATCAGCACTAAAGTTTCTAAATATATATTGGTGGCAGTCATTACATTTCACATATTACTTAAATTCATTCATAAGGATATAAGCATCGATATGCATATTTCATATGCCCAAATTAAATAAAATTAGTAAAAAATACAAAACAGCATTTAATTTATATTATAAATTCTCATTTCCACTAAAGTGCATAGTAAAAAAAGTTCACTCATCATATTACTACAGTTACTTTCTGAACCTCCACTTTGAATGTATCTCATTCACTGGTTCAAAGGCAATTAGATATTTTTGACTCCTAAATTATTTGACGGCACAGATCTATATATATAATTCTCTTGCGTGGCACGCAAAAAAGACGTTATTTGTTTTCGCGTTTTGGCAACATTGTACGATTATTTGTTTATCCCAAAGCCTCGCGCTTCAATTGAATTTATAGCGTTATCGGATGAAATTTTATTGAAAAAAAAAATGAATTTTAGTCGAGCTGTTGCAGTAAATAATAGAAATCAAAGAAAACGGAGGATCTTTTCAGGGTCATTTAAAAAAAAGGCCCGTTTCGGGGCAAACTATTATAGTTCAACAAGACGCTTGCATTACAACTTTCGACAACAAACTCAATGAAAAAGCGTGGGCGGCTCGAGTGCTGGGTAAATGTACACACAACCAACATGCTAGGTTTTCAATTTCCAAATCAATGCTCACATTTCAAGTCAAAATTTGCTCAAATTTTCCATTTGAATTCTGATTCCAGAGGTACTGTAAATATCTTTTCTGAAAAACAGCATAAAATTTAATTTTTAAAAAAAAAATTTTTTTTTTGGAACATCATATTTTGTTAACAATTCCTTCTGCTATGACACATGTCTTCATTGATGCGAGCGAAGAGAGTATAGGTTCGCGCAGCGAACCAATGAGGATTGCGAAGCAATCCTCTGGGGGTTGGCGAGCGTTAGCGAGTAGGGGGCGGGCCCCCTAGTTTTCTTTACTGTGCTATCTTTGTAATGAGGCTACTGATGAATTTCATCGGAATGGCAAACTTTTCAATGTAGTCATATTATGTATTAGTCATACTGTGCAGTTCCATAGCTCAAATCAAGTACATTTAAACTAAGTAAACAAATTGACAAATGAGTATTATAATGATTGATTATATATTGCTTGTATAAGCTGTTGCCATCTGACAATAAACAAGTAATGTTGGTTTTTGTGGCACATATGTTAGTGTATATATAGAGATGCTATCAGAGTTCTAAACACTATTTAAAAAAATAATTATATATATATATATATATATATATATATATATATGTGTGTAATGTCAACACTCGAAGGGCACTGAATCTGGTATTTTGGAATGAGTCCACGTGTTGTCCAACAATATTTATTAAAATAATAGAAGATGGTACACATTTACGTCCACAAAGGACTAATTGCCTGTAAATGTTCTGAAACAATAACAAAGTTACAATAACATCCACAGAGGATATTACACCGTTGATTTAGGGAACTCGCTATTTAGTCCACAGAGGTCTCAAAAGATTCGCATAAAAAGTACGGAAGAGTGGCCACGCAGGTCTCAACTCTCTCCGGTCACAGAAAAAACTGAAGACCCTCCGTCGCGGGCAAGGGATCAAGCATTTTCCCCTTCGCGTTCTTGGTGCGAAAGGATTCCGTTCCTACATATATATCATTCAATCAAAATTGATGCTTTTAAATTATGAAAAATTTGATGCATCAAACATGAATTATAAAATTAAAATTTTTATTTGCTAATGTATTATAGAAATTTAAATTTAAATCCAGATGAAATTACAGCTGTGATTCATTGTATTGTTCTCAGTTAACTGCTTAATACCTCCAGCTCTTTGAGGTCTGCAGGAGTGAAACAGTTAAAAAAAAACTCTTTACAGAATTTTCGTATTTCTACACAATTTGTGTAAACCAGTGTTTTTTACTTGCAATTGTTTTAGTGACTTGATAAAATAAACCTAACACAAAATTCTTGTATTTGATATATCGCACCCCGGCAAGAAAAGTGACACAACTCAAAATTGCAGAATTTGAGAAACATCTACTTAGAGGATACTATAAAACTTATATTGAAATAGTATAAGCTTCTTTTAAATTTTAGGTAAGTATTTATGGTGGTATCTTCTATTATATTCTATAGAATAGTAATATAACATGCTGGGACACCTCATACATATTTTTCAATGACATAACATCAAAATTTTAATTTTTTGACTTGCGTCACTTTTCTTGCTGGGGTGCGATACATGAACATATGGTAAAAACATTATAGGACATGCAGTACAATTAACCCTCTAACGGCCACACGGGTCTCAAGACAATGTCTTCAAAAACCCAGAACGGCCGAGAAACCATTAGGAAAATCGAATGATTTCTTCCCCCTTTACACATCATCTATGGTCATCTAGGTACTTTCTTAGTGCACGGGATGTCCCGTGCTTTGTAAGGGGGTGTATATGAAGTGCTTGTTTCAACTTGTAAGTCGCATTGGGTGTTGGACATTAGTTACTTATATGTATCTATCGCACATTTTATTAGTTGTGAAGAAAATATAGCGAAAAATAATTGACTACAGTTTATTTCTTATCACTTGTTAATTCTTTATACTTAAATATGGTTTTCCTAAATAATATATTCCTCAATCTTTGATTAGACTAACACATTTTTAAAGAAAAAAAATTAATTAATATATTTTCTAATACTTGACTGCTACTTCATTTTCATAACGTATATCTTAAAATTCTCTTGTATCTCCGACTGTCTAATATATAAGCAAGTATGTGATTAAAAAGTGTTTTCAAGTCTGTTAAGTCCTATGTATATTAAAAATTTTTTCGGTAGAACATTTAGCGTATAATTATAATTTTGCTATTCGTATAAAAATCAAATTAATTTTATTAAAAATTCTCCTATCCAGTGTAGTCATATTAATTATTATATATTTGTGTGTAAAATTTTATTTGAAAGTACTCATTTCTACGATTATAAAAGTAAACGTTTGTCTGCATGCGTGGACTATCCTGACGAATCTATGGCACTTATAAAAATGACATTTGGCACACAGGGAAGCCCGAATGTTTTGCGATTTTTGTACAAAGCCGAATTTTAAAATTTAATCTAGAACATTTTAAAATTAATTTAATAGAATTGAATTATTCTTGTTTAGAATTGAATTATTGTTGTTGATTTTTTTTAATAAATATTTTTTCAATTAAATATTAATATTTTTGCAACAGATATGCGTCACCACGAAAATAACTCACGGGCAACCTCGTGATGGCCAAACCCCACTAAAAGAAAAGTCGTGCTGGCCACGCAGTGGCCGTGGTGTTGGTTTGCGAAGCAAACCAAATTGGAACTCGTAGTAAGAACTTTTTATAAGGGGCGAAAATGATTATTTTATGTTTCATAAATATACTCATTTTATAAGATATTCTCAGTTCATAAAGAGGAATTATTAATTTGACCGAGAAACCTATGCTAAAAGCATTAACATAATTATGTTCCTAAAATGCTTCATTTTTTAAGTAAAATTATTAACATACTATACAAGAAAATTACATTTCCAAATTGTAGGTTTGAAAATAACTCTGTGATATTAATTACCGTGAAAATATGTGATTTCTCGCGTCCGTCAGAAAGAGTTTCAAATAGTCTAATGGTGAAGACCCAGGTGGCAAGTCATGAACAGGACTAGCATGCGAATTAAAGTTTGGAATGGATATATCATCGTTCCGTATAGTGTTCGATTCCCATTCAAATAATATCATTGTTTCTTTCAATTTCCGGGACTTCATCTACGTCACTGTCATTATCGGAAACACTATCCTCTTGGATTGAATTCTCCAAATCATATTTTGTTAGATCGTCTTCGTCGCTTGAATTTAAATCCGACTCATCTGTATCATTGAAAAGAATTCTTTCTATTTCTTCTTTCGACAATGTTTTCCTATAACGAGCCAGTTCGATAGTGAAGAAACCAAATTCTCTATTCAATAGCCGCACAAAACTGTCCGATCCGAAGCCTAGCTTGGAAGAAGTATGTGAAAGGGCGCAGTTAAAAGCCGATCCCTAACTTGTTGTTTGTCATTAAAGGAAACTACCCTACTGCTTCAGGCGAAAGGAGGGAGCATTGTAGTGAGGGAATGACGGATTGCCCTTCTCTGGGTTAGGGGGATAGCCAGTAGCTTTAATGACTTCAGCCGGTTCGGGCGGGTGCTGGGCTTTTGCATGTGAAGCCGTTTCGGGCGTCTTGGACGTTAGAGGGTTAAAAGACTTACTGCAAATGCTTTAAGAATAAAGTAATAAAATCAATACTTTTGTGTTTTTGAATTTGAGTCCCCTCTTATGAGTACATAATTTGTCTTTATAGTTCACACATATAAATTTAAATGTAAACTCAGCACTTTCAAAGATTCTAGTAAAATTTCAGAGAAAATTAGAGATGTTTGAAAAATATAAACTGTGATAAAAATATTTAGCACACTTATTAGGAATTCAAACTAACAAAAATGAAAATAAGTGAGACAATGCATTTCCTGATAAAAGTGTTCACAGTTTGTGTCATTTTTTAGGTTTCTGACTGTAAAACTAAATTTTCCTGAAATTTTTAGCACATTTCAATTTTAAATGAATTCAAGGTTTCCTTCTTTCAGATGACATAAATCATGATTCAGTGATTAAAATTATGGCTTTATAAGTACCCCAAGTCGTTTCAAACAATGACTATAAGTACACTTCTACAAACTTAAGGTTGAACAATCTTGCTTTCACATAATGATTTAAAACAAATGTTAGTTAGTCATAAAAAGTACTCATACTTGCTCCTCCTTTCCTTCAGCAATAAGGATAATGATGCTTCCTTTCCTAAGCCTGCCAGTACGCCCCATCCTCTGAACTAGTCGAATAGGAGATTTTGGACAGTCGTAGCAAACTATCAAATCTACTTCACCAATGTCCAATCCTTCTTCTCCCACGCATGTGGACACCAGTGTATTATAGCCACCAGAGCGGAACTCTTGCAATACCTAAAATGTATTTGCATGTAGAATTCTTACAAAATAAATTTTTCTTTAACTTAAGTTTACATATACAGTACAAAGACCAAAATCCGGAATCCTCCGGACATAGTCCTTTCCGGATTATTTGCAATTTTTGTCAAAAAAAAACCTTAATCTAACCCTCCCCCCCCTCACACACGAATTTTACGTTTGCAATAGAAAAATAGCAGACATATAAATAGGAATGATTTTTAATAAAGGAAAAAACCTTTTTAATACAGTGCAACAAATTCTACTTGCAAATCTTCTAATTTTTCTGTGTGGTATTTACTCTGAAAGTGTCCGTAATTTTACATTGTTTCATCAATTTGGTCCAGGTTTAACTCCTTGTTCTTCAAAAATTGACGGAAAAATGTAAAAAAGTGAGGGAAAAAAACGCAGGTTAGCAAAACGTCCGGATTTGGGACTTAGTAAGTTCCAAAAGCTTCCTACTCAAATGTGTTTGAACAAAAACTAACAGGTCTAACTGAAAAGTTAAAAGAAGCCTTGTTTTTTTTTTTAACCTTTAGACATATTTTATTGGTTTTTATTTAAATAGAAACCATTGGAAAGATTCTCTATTGCTCATTTGTTTATAATAGTCTTTTGGAAACATTCTATAGCTAAAAAACACAATTGGTTAGAGGTCATGCATGGAAAACTGCAGGTTGCAAGGTGGTTTTATGCATGTGTACCCCTCAAATGGTTAATGATAAAACCTACAATGTGCATCTGGAAAGATGCATTGTAATGCTGGTAGGACTCACCTTTGCAATTGTATAGAGGTTTTGTCTTCCTTGCCTGGCACTACAAGACACACAAATTCTAAGTAGATGCAAAAAAAAAAAAAAACCTGTTTAAAAATTCTAACTGTAATATTTTTTACGAAAATTCGAAATACCTCTAACAAAAGAAAATTAAGCTTATAAAACCCACTTTCTGTGCGTCAACTCCAGTGTTTTTGATAACTTCGCATTTTAATTCCTGATGTGATTCTACGTTTAAAAATTGGTGTCATCGGGGAAACATTAAGAGGAAGGAAAAAAGGTGCCATCGACCTAGCCAAAAAATTAACGAATGATTGGTAATTGGTAATTTTTAGTTAACGTCGTACTAGAGCAACACAACGGGCTATTGACGACGGTCCGGGATCAGTCCCTTAAGGGAAAGATACGAGGACAACACTTCGTAATTTTGAACCACGGTCAGATGACGAAACAACACCTGAGCTGGCACCCCACTCTCCAAACTTCCACGCCAACCCAACGTGAGGACTTTCGGCCACGACAGATTTAAGGTGCACCAGCCGCCTCTACACTATACGTTTACAAACATCCATGCCCGGACCCGGATTCGAACCAGGAACCTTCCGATCTAGAGGCTAACACCTTAACCACTATACCGGTTGGTCGGCATTAACGAATGAAAAAGAGCTGATTTTTTGTCATTCCTAGTCACAATGTCACAACCAATACAACCTTGAGTGCCTATTTTTGTTTCGGCAACTTTTTTTGACAGCTCAAACATTGATAATACTTGGAGTAGAGCAGAACTCTGTGAAAGATTTCTGACAGTGAAGAGTTATGGTGTGGCAGTCTCTATTCAATAGGAACTTGCTAGGGTCAAATGGGAACTCAATGGTAGAATCACAAGACTGAAAATCAGTGATATAGCAGGAACTGAGGAAAAATGTTCAGATTTGTAGGCAGGATGCAGTGATTAGTGGGAGGCCATATACAAAAGTGCTTCTGATAGGACTTTGGCCTGAACATTCTATGGTTAATGTTGCTAAGGTCACTTTTCAACATTGCAATTGATACTTTAAAAAAATTAACACTTACTTTCAACTGATGTTTTTGAGAGAAGCCTGCATTTGTGGCAGACTTAGTGGCTTGACCTATGAAGCTCATAGCTTTGATCATAGGGTGGTGAGAATTCAGCATTTCCACAATCTCCTCAACACTGTCCCGGTACTGAGAAAAAATCATAACTCGAGTACTTTTGACTGACTCTAAAACAAACAGAAATGCATTGGTCAAACTGCTATTCCACCCTCAAGGAAGAACAGAAAAAATAAACAGAAATTCTTCTGAACAATTGAAAAATCTGAGTTTACAATATTTTTCAAAGGGATTTTAAAAAATTATTTAAAGTATCAAAGCTCTATTAAAATGGTTTGAATTATTTAACAACAAAAAAAAAATTAGAACTTTATCTGACTTATAGGAAATGTATTTTTAAACTTTAAACTTTTAAGGATACAATTAAGACATTGTCAGCACCAGTTATTGTTAAATTGTTGTTTTCAAATTTGTTAACACTATTTAGAATATTAGCCTTTGGCATACCACAAAAATTGAACATCCAACAAAATTAGTTTAAGTTAAACAGCGAAAAATACAATGATTTTAGCATGACTCAGACATAATTTTTCAAAATTCGGGAAACAAAATAACCTTATTCACAAATACAGAAAATGCAACTAACATTTTTCATACAAAAGATATCTTTTGAGTTAATTTTTCCTCAGGTTTTTTAAGTTAGCAGAATAATTCTTGATATTGTAGAGCAATCAAAGATAAAGCAATTCTCTTAAAATTAAAATAATCACATTTGTTCTTGAATTACTAAAGTCTTGAAAACATAAAAATGGTATAGATATGCAACTAAAATATTATTTTTAACTTGTAGCTATCTAAATATAAAAAAAGGATGTGTGTATTTTCAATACAAATTTACACTATTTGACACACCAAATTTGGTATACTTATACTTTAAAACACTGAGAAAACATAGGCTATTACTTTCTTGTCTTCAGACCAATCTGTAGCACTTACAACGATGAAAATTGCCACACAGGTAGTCCTAAAAGTGCCCCTCAAAGCTAAATTTTAAAATCTAAAGTTTGTTTTCCTGCAATAAATGGATATGGACAAGAAAACACGTTCTACGGGAAACTGAAAGGATACAATGGTTCTTATTTTAGACCCGCGTTTTTCTCTATTAAACATAACTTTGTCACAAAGAATGCTGTGCGAATAATAATTAAAATATTTAATTTTTTATAACTTACATCTTGTAGTGGAACATGAAAAGCCCAAGCGAAAAACTCATTGGTCATAAAAGCATAATTTTGCTATTAGAGATATGGCCAACCAGAACTAATGTTTTATTTTATAAATTTGATTTAGAATTCTGTGTTAGTGTATTTGAGCTAACAACGGGGAAATCGTAAATCATTATAGTCTTTATCAATATTTTTCTATTGTCTTTTATCGATTTGCTCTATTTCAGCTTAAGAAGTCGAAATTCGAGACTTTTCAAACTTTTTTCTTCAGAATTCTGCATTTTTTCATCGGAATTTCGTTTTTTTAAAAGTCTTTTGCATATTGTAATTCAGAAATTAAATGTATCTATTTGCATCCGAAGTAAAAGTTAAAATGAAGTTTTAAAGTATTTTCAGTACAACTTAAATTATTGCATTTTTCTATGTAAGAAAAGTGATTATTCAAAGTCACTTTTCAATCAACATTTAATCAAAAGGAATCTAATATTTCATTAAATACAGGAAATTACCTCTAGTGACATTATTGAAATGCATCAAAACAACTTCTAACAGTTTTTCTAATTTTGGATGGCCAGGCAGTACATCTTTAGTAATAGAACTTGCTTTCTACATGAAAAAATAATTAAAAACACAAAATAAGTATATCAAATCATGAAATAACCCACATTTAAATATCCTTAAAAATCAATAGATTTGTATATTTTACAGAATTTTGGTTGCCTTGAGCTGATTCAGGAACATAGTTTTTTTCAACTTCCTCCATGAGCTCTTTAAAGTCAAAATTTTTCAACAATTCAGCTCGAGCATGAGGTATAGATTTTTCACCATTTACAATTCCTAAGTAAAAAAAATATAAATTATCAAAATTATTTTACTCGGTAAATTGAAATGATACTTTAAAAATGGATATTGCAATACACTTTTACATTATAATGCAACCAACACAGGAAACCGTTTCAACACCACCACAAATAAGAACACAAAAAAAACAGATAATTTTTTAAATTGTGTACATAAAATTTAAAAACATTGCAATTAAAAATGTAAGGTAAAAAACTGAGTACTACAAAAGTTTTACAACATTTAAGTCAAGGAAAAATAAATAAGACACAAGAACAATAAATCAATTCTTGTTGAATTAGTCAAGGGTAATTTTACCAATAATACTTATTTAATAATATGGTTTGAGATTCAAAATTTTACGATAATTCTATTCAATTTTACCTAATAAAAAGTTGTAAAAAGGCCTTGCACCATGCAGTAGTAACAACTCGTGAGCATGATAAAGACTTATACACAATGAAAAATCGGCCATGGTAAGGCCATATGAAAATTTATTCATATTATCTGGGGGGTGTTGACTGAAATCTTCTCGCATTTTTAAGACTTGAAATTTGGATAATGAAGCTGGATTCTTGGACCCTATTGCTCGCCTCTGATTCAGACGCTTTAAGTAAACATTGATGACCTGAAATACAAAAATAAAAATCCACTGAAGAATGTAGTAGTAAAACTGTATGGACACTAAAATGAGCATGTTTTTTATTGATAGATTTATTTTCAAAAGGAAGCACATTCCATAATAAATAATCAAATGAATACAAAATATTTTTTTAATGTATTTATTTAAAAGACGAGTTTTGAAACAGTTTATAAAATTATGAATAAAAAGATTATTCGCACATTAGTTTTCAGTACATGGTTGCTGGTAATACTGTGAGAACTATGCAGATTGATGAAATGTAACACTTCAAATAATATCTGTTTTTATCTTTTACATATTATTTGTTTTAAGTCAAGGGATCAAATACGATTTAGTTCACAATACCAATAAACTTTCAAACATCAAAAAAATTTCTTTTTGATTGTACAATGCAATTAATTATCAGCAAAGTTGTATTTTACAATGATGAATCAGGTCAAAATCTTCACATTCTGAAATGATTAAAACTTTCTGATTAAAATAAAAATATTTGTATTTAATAGGGGGTTCCACCACCTGCTCGCTTATGCTCGCCAACCCCAGGGGATAGCTACCCAATCCCATTTGGTTTACTTCACAAACCAACATTCCTTTCACAGAGTGAATCTCCTGGACAACGAAACTATCTTAATAATTCGTATAATCCTGATTTGACTTTCCGGTCCATGACGTCATAGCGAGGCTTTGCCCCCTGCTCGCCGACCCCCAGGAGTTGCTACACAATCCAGTTTGGTTTGCTTCGCAAACCAAATCTCCTTTTGCAAGTGATTTCACTTTTTTTAAATTTTAACACTTAATGCACTCTAAACTAATAGCCGCATCAGTAAAAAACCTTCTGCATCTTGTTCCCTGTACAAATTTTTAGTAAACCGTGTTAATCTCCTAACTTTACGATCTGTACTTCCTACTTTCTCGGTAAACCGTCTGAGAACAGAGTGAAAAAAGCGAGTCTTTTTCCTCGCCAAATAAAAAGAAATCGTTTTTATGGCGATTGCTGCTACGATAAATTTGATATCTGGCAAACCCGATAGTCAAAAATACAACCCTATCTGCTTGAGGAACCTGCTCCTCGAAATACAAAATTTCTGTGACTAACTTTTGATTGCATCAAATTTATTTATGAAACAATTTTTTAAATAATTGTACTGTAAGAAAGAGTACATTCTGAGTTATTGTACAGGTATCAGAATGTTAAGTACTTCCTATTGTAATTTATTATTTGTTGTAAATTATTTGTCCTATTGTAATTATTACAACATGTAAGAAATAAATGAACTGGCATATATAAAATCCAACTATTTTACAATGCAAGATTAGTACCATAACCAGGGTTCCCACCCTATTTCAGAAATTAAATTATCTGACTTTTCCAGGTTTTCTAGACAAATTTTTACAAAATTCCAGGTCATACTTAAGCAATTCATGACATTTTTAAGGTGAAATAATTTAGCATTCAAAGCCAATAATAAAAACTAATTTAAGAATTATACACAAAGCACAAGTAATTTTGCATTAACATAACTTATTCAAGTAATTCAACATATTTGACTTAAAAATCAATTTGTGATTTAATGTATCATAAAGCATTAAATTCTTCAATTTAAGCCAGTGGACTAAACAAAATTCTTTATCTGTTAAATATTAGCTGTTCCTTTTAAAATCAGTTGAAAAATTCAATTCATAAAATAAAGTGATACAAAACTGTGTCTGAATCTTATTTGCTACTTTTCTCCAAAGCATCTGAGATGTTATAACCAATCAATTCCCTGGTCACTGAGGTGATTTTCCAGGTTTTAGACGAAAATTCCTAATTTTCCCTGACTTTTTGGACAAAATTAAACGAACCATGAGAAACTAATTAATATACTGTGCTTTTTGGGAGACAAGAAAAACTATGCTATACCAAGGGGAATGATATAGCAAGAGTCAAGAATCTTTCTAATTAGAAATAAAAAAAGCATAAAATTATTCATTAAATAGCATGTGTTTCATCAAATATATGTTGGTTGGTTTTGAGTTCTGTGGCACAAGGGCCATATTTGTCCAAGCTCAGCCAAACAAAGAATGAGGGAGGAAAAAAAGAAGCAAAAAGCAGAAGGGTAGACAAGGGTAAAACAGAAGGGAGGACAGATCAGTCGAGTGAGTACCTTGGGGTTCTGATGTCCATACACACCTAAAGTAAATGCGCCCCTGAGGACTCATTAAAATGATGTAAAGCTGCAAATTAAACAAAAAGTCAATGCTAGAACCTTTAAACATGAAACACAAAAGAGCCACACAGTAAAATTGTACTTTCTACATAATCATTTATTTAATAATTTTGTTCAGGTTTGTATAGAACAACGCACATTTAAAAAAATAGGAGCCATTAAACCCTTCTTGAATTGCATTGAATACATTGGGGGGGGGGAAGCATTAAATGTGAATTTGATTAGAAAAGTAACAACTTACGTCCAAAAATCTGCTTTTGATGGATGTTAATCTATCACCCAGAGGTACAATTATTTTCTGAATATTTCTGATATGGGTAAATTCTTTTACATCCTCACTTTCTTCTGTACGCATTTCCACATGAGAAATTAACAGATTAGAAATCACCATCTTCACAGCCTTTTTTGGAAGAAAACTATATCAAGCCCCAAAACAAAGACAAAGTATGGTATACATTCTTAAAACTAATTGACTATTATAAACACAGACAACATTTAAAGAGGAAAGTAGGGAAATCAGTAACTAAAATGAAGTCAACACCATTTGTCAATTAAGGAAGTTTAGAGAAGATGCAATGTATGCATTTGCTAGTTTTTAAAATTCTAACTAAACAATTTTATAGGAATGAAACTAAATGAATACATAATTCTAATTATTGAAGACTAACCTGTGTATCACTTCCAGGTGTAGCAGTTAGAGCTAAAACTCGAAACTGCTCATTGTATGATAGTAACTGTTGGATGACCTAAAATAAAAGTTGTCCTCCAATAATTAAAAATCATGAGATTGAACTCATAAAATTAAAATAAATGATACAATGTAATCACATTATAAAGAAAGTATACAACAAAGAGCAAATGACCACACCATCTCATATTAATGAGTGGGACATGAAAAAGCAACCCGTCTGTCTCATTACTGCATGTGGAAGTTCCTTATGTCTGGGAAACTGGACTACTGCTTCTTCTGGCTGGACAGAGTGACCTGTCACATGTCTGGTGAATCCCTTATTCAAATCCATGAACCTCAACGCAAACACACTGATCAAAGGGATGTGGCCTCCTCATTTGCTGAACCTACCAATGTGTACCTGTGAGGAAATTTTAAAGGGAAAGTGCATGACAACAATCCTAATACAATAGACGAACTGAAGGAAAATGCTGCTTTATGGAACATTAATGTCAGTGAGCTAGTAGTGACTCAAAATATGATGTAATGCGCAGAGAAGTGCATTGATGTTCAAGGAGATAATCTTGAATACTTTCTGTAAAAGGTAGATGGAGATACCATACGTCTTTAAACCATATTTCCTATGATTTTTCCACATACAGTAGATACCAAAATAGGTTGCTTTATCGTAGTCCACACTGCACATTAAAAGTAAAATTTAATCAATGATAAGTTAATAAAAATAATTCGATATAATGTGTGCTTGTTAATATAAGTCACTCCGAATTTCTCAAAATTAGATTTCAAATAGGACAAAATTTTATTTTGATAGCTAGAAAAGAAATTAAGTGTATTTCAAATTTTGGACACTACACAACAGCTAAAAGTATTAAATAAGTGTAGTATTGATTTAATAAATTAATAATCAGTTATGATTGAATAATTACTTTGTAGTCAATGCACAGAAATCTTTGTGAAATAAAAAGGAACTTTTGAATAAAATTCACATGTATATTATATTTGACACTATTCTAGGCTAATTTTTATTATAATTTCCTTTTGATTACCAATATCAATTAAACAGGAAATTCTCTCTATATATTTTACTAATATACGAGACACAGAAATTGACATTATTTGTGCATTGTCGAATGGCAACAGATATGAACAATTTAAAATCAAGTATAATAGAATTCATTCTCCAATTTTTCTGAAATAAATACAAGTAATTATGGCAGTTGTAGTGCAATTAGTTTGCTAATTTTATGCAATTAATATATGTTTAAATGTGCTTGTTTTAGCAATGTCACTGCATGGTATTACAAACATAAGTAAATTTTGCAAACATAAGAGAATATAATATTGTTTAGTTCAAAATTTTCATAATACAGTGTAATATAGTAAGCATCGAAATTTTAACAGCTGGCAAGTCTGAGACAGTACAAAAATTCAATAACTGCTTTACTTTACAATAAGTAAAAATAGGTAGAAATAATTTTTTTATAATAATATCAAAATGGAGAATAGTTTCAAACCATATGATGTACCTGACAATATGCTTGGTTGCCTAGTGCCTTGTGAGCTTCATCGACCACAACACACTTGATACTTGAAGCTGGGCAAATGTCTCTAAAAAGATCATTTACTAAAACTTGTGGAGTTAAAAAGAACACCCTTTTTCTGGTCCACATTCGTTTCCTTTCTTCAGGTACATTAGTTCCTGAAAAGAAAAATACCACTACATTAATAAAGGTAAGAACACAATCACAATAATCAATCAAAACATAAATGGTACAACTAATATAATAAAGTTCAGGTATCAGATGTAATCATCAAAGCATAAAATACAGTATAGCAGAGTAAAAAGTATGAAAAAATTCATAGCATCGATCAAGTTGGGGACTAACTAAAAACATTCATCAAGTGGAAAGAGTGGTGACAATCATTGTCATCTTGCAAAATTTAGGGTTGCTCCAGTGATACTCAATAGCATGCTGAAAGCAGAAATTGTAAGCAAAATAAAATATATCTAGAAGATCTCTGTGTACATTATACTTCCATTTAACTTGAAGTTTTCTTTTTGCATGGCTGCTGACAAATTATAAACTTCTTGACAAACACAATCTTTCCACAGATTCTCTCAACCATTAGATGTAGATTAGTATATTTTTGCACTTTATCAATTTACAACCCTTAAAATATTTTATTTATCTGATTTACATTTTGAGCTGTGTGATCTATTTTGTTATAGAAATGAACATATACTATTAGTACTTCTGTTTTAAAATTTACAATTCCATACTTTTAAAGTGGTTGAATGACTCAGGATTTACTCGTTTAAATATAAGCTAGATTTGCACAAATGAAAAATACTCCAATTAAAATGAAAATTTAAAATAGATCTTAATTTTAAACTAAATCAATTCCAGCACTTGGTAGGTGGAAGAAAATTTTAAGTATATGCACAGTTCGAGTTTGAAGTTTTTTTTTTGTCACGTTGAAAAATATTTGCAAAAGTTGCAAACATCCTTCACATATTTTTATCCCTCCAGAAAAACTACCATTCAACTAAGTAAAGTTCATATACGAGGCTATCAGAGCAAGAGTGGCCTAACCCACAAAATTCCGAAAATTGTATTATCACCTTTTATTTATTTTTAAATGTGCAAGTTCAAGTGTTCTAAAATTGCAAAATAACTTAGTGTTGATCACTGAAAAACAAATTTTCAGACTCTCAAATCATCTTGTGGATAAATAAGATATATAAAAGTTGTTAGCAAGAAAATTGCATTTCTCTCCATTGCGTATGCTGGTGGGTTAGGCCACTCTTGCTCCGATAGCCTCGTATTCCAGTTATTTCCCACACAAAAAATTCAAAAATTCAGTAATTGCAAATCAACATTGTTCATTAAAGCAGGTAAACACAGAGATGGAAGCATGTGCATTGATCTAAAGCAAACAATACTTAAAGAAACCATAGTACAGTTCCAATGGGAAGGCAGTCAATCTTGGGACAGTCGATTTTTGAATAAATATGAAAGGTTTTTTGAGGAGGGTTGCCATGTGCAAAAACATGAAATGGCGATTTTCATGGATGGTTTATAAACTGCCCTCCCCACCAACTCATTGCTGGTGTTTCCTAACAGCACTGAACGCTTTACTTAGAACCAGAATATGCGCTACAGATGCAAATAGTAGATGAGCTTTGTTTACATTCCAACCTATTACCTTATTCAAAAAATAGACCAAACCATGTGACTTAACTACCTTTTTGTGGAGCCAAACTATACATGCAACATTCATTTTTAATGAAACAAGAGTTGTCAAACAAAAAATGTCAAGTTGGTGCACAGCAAATTTAGCAATGTGTAACAGGACACATCCATTCATAAGCTTCTAACATTCCAGTTAAGCTAGCAATTGTATAAATTTAAATAAAACTGATTTTGCAGTGAGGGGACATTCTATTGGAAATAACAGTCATTAATACTGCAACTTTTTGAATAAAGATATGGGGAAATTAATGAAAGAGTGAATATAAAATTAGAAATAAAGTTTATACTATTAGCTTACCAGTCATCTGTGTGGTATCCTCCCGTGGAATACCCGTAACTTTATAGCATGCATCAATTTGTTGTGCAACAAGGGGTCTTGTTGGCGCCATAAAAACAACTTTTCCTTTTGGGTACCATCTATAAATGTTATACATCACCACAGCAGCAATAAAGGTTTTGCCCAGTCCCGTAGGCAAAATGACTAGAGTATTTTTGAATAAAGCTTCTTGAACAATGGAAAACTGATAATCTCGGATAGGATAATTTGTGGGGTAAATCCATGTTTTCCCAGCCTCACGATCAAATCCATTATCATCCAATTGAGATTCCTTACACGAAACTGCAGGCTGCGAAAAACAAATCAAAATACAGTTAGAGCCACATAGATAATACTTGCAGTTTTTAAGGTGATTAGAGCATTTCTAATAAGAAATTACAGCTCAAAATTACTACATAATGTTTTGAAGCTTATCAATCAATTCTTTCTACAAGATCAAAATGAAATACACAGAATTACTTTTTAGTCCTTTCAGGGGTGATAGGACACCTGATATCCCATCTCTTTGAAACTGTTAAGGCTAGATATATTGTAATTTGTCATAGCTTCCAGACCATGGAAATCTGAAATTCCTGCCAAACATCAACTGATCATTGGTCTATAAATTTTCACCAGCAGATGTATCTGGAAGGTTTCTGACCAGGAGGTGAAGGCACCTTTAGAGGTAACTAACTGTTCCTTCGTGTAAATGAATAACAGAAGAAACTACCCGAATTCCTGACCGCTCATCAAGGGGATGTTTTTAAGTTTTTGTTGAGAATAGACACAGAAATTCTCTGCTCCGATGGAACAATGAGACTGAAACCTTGTCTTAAATATTGTTCAGCCTTAAATTCTCTTTCAGAAACCTTTAAGACAGTGGTTCCGAAACATTTCAGTTCAAGGGCCCCTTGAAAATTAATAATTTTAGGGGGATTAATAATTTAGGGATCCCTTTAAGATTTTAAAACTAAATAAAGCATATGGAGACCTAAATAAGACAACTGATCCTAATTTTTGGCATCAACATAGGGAGTAAAATATTAAGATCTAAGTTAAATACATTATAAAATATTACATTAAGGATTAGTGATGACAGTTTAAATTTCTAAAACAGTGAAACTAGCTTTGAGTTATGGGCAGCATTGCTGCAAGGGAGCAATATCACTATCATATCAGTCACTGAAAAATAATCCTTTTAGTTGCAAGTTCAGATGCTCCTTTTTAGAACATACAAGTCAATTTTAATAATCACATTTTAGAACATGTTTTAAAAACAATAAAAGAAAATAATGGAATATTTTCCGCAAATATACTCATACAAAGATGTCTTTTGAGTGTCTTTCTTTCAAAAACGTTTATAGCACAGAGCCTTACAAAGGGTTAAAACACAAATTATGATAAAATAATATGCACATGACCAGGATGCATCTATATCCATTCATTAAAAATGGAGTGTTATTTCAATTTCTATGTACACTATACCTTTTCTTTCAAAACTGTACTCGCAATTTAATTTATTTTTTTGTGACAAAGATGTACATAAAGAGTTCTATTTCTTGATTTTCACATACATAAAAATTACGATTTGAGCAAAGTTTAAATTAAATCTCACTTACATAAACAAATAAAATCCTTACACAGTAATTGTCCTTTAATTTGGTTTAGTTTATCAGTTCCCAGGACTGAACAGTTACAATTAAATAAATATTTTACTATAACATAACAACTTTATTTACATTAACATTGGTATATTTCTTACCTGAAACACGTTAAAATCAGATGAACTGCAAGAACTAGCAAATATATTTGTGTCTCTTTTCTTTGATGCATTCTGATCAAAAGGGGTGTTTTTCTGTGAACATTTATTCCAAGTCTCAAATAATGTCTTTTGCCTTTTACTCATCTCTTTCAAAGCATAAATTTATATTGGAAACTTGACATGAAGTTCTAAAAGTTGTCATACCTAAAAGGTATTGAAACGACAGAATTAGAGAATTAAAGATCAAGGCATACAAATAAAATTTTGTTACATAAACTGAAAAACTTAACACTTTCCACTGTAGTTTTACTTATAAACTTAAAACCGTTTTCAGCAATGGATACAATAACACTCAGTCAAAATACAAGAGAAATTAATGAACACTACAGCTTATACAACTTTAGTGCTAAGAATAAAGTAGAATGGTTATGCAATATGCTTATGCAATTTATAAACTTTTAGTGATATTGTATTAAATGCTGTAAAAGATTTGCACTGAAGAACTCACATAAAAAATCAACAAACTAATTCTGATAAATTCTTAATGCTGAATGTCCAAGACAGCTTACAGAAATATAATCTTGGACAAATTTTGAAAAATGAATTAAGAATTTCGTCTGTTCAAAATACTTCTCTTAATACTAGCCTACCCTATATTTCAAGAATCACTAGATTTGGTCTCCTGCGTTGATGAAATCAAATTTTACTATCACTTAGGATTAATCTTGCACTCAGAATTTAATATGACTATATACAAAATTATAAAAATACTACTCTCCACCATCTATTCACACCATTAAGCTAAGTAAATGAACAAAACACACTATCCTCATTTGCACCATGCTGATAATCTAGAAATCTGGATTGTACAGCACAAGATTCAAGAAATGGTAGTAGGATATATGATGCCAAATGTTTATCCTGTCATAATTTTGCTTTGTTTGTTGATTGATCAGTTCTTTTCAGCAAAAATTTAAAGAAAGTATGATATATGTGCAATTCATATATGTCAATGTAAATAAAAATAAATCAGAAATGCAATTCTTGAATTACAAAATGTTCTCTCTATTTTTGGTGACAGGCTATTAGTTTTATGAAAATGTTTTTAAAAATAAAACCACACACCATTTAGGCATACAAGTTGGAAAATATACGTACAGAGACAAATCATAAATTAGAGTACTCGGTTTCCAAAACCATTCACGAATGAAATGTACGACATCGAAGTGAAAAATAGTTTTTATCGTTTGTATTTTTCTAGTTCATATGAATTTTTACATTTGATTCCTTCCTACAAAATATCATAACTTGAAGCAAATCAAATTCAAAACACAATCAGTGGAATGGAGGTTATTGCTTTAGTTTTAGGTTCATTTATACCACACACACCAGATATTCAAAAGTATTTTTAATTTTATAATGGCTCTAGTACGACGTACGTTAACTAAAATTACCATTACCATTTTAATTTTATAAAGGTTGGAATTTTAATTAATATAGCACTGAAGCAAAACAACGGGCTGTTGGCGACGGTCAGGGATCGATTCCAAAGGGAAAGATTCGAGGACACCACGTAATTTTGAACCATGGTAAGACGACGAGGCAACACATCAACTGGCACCCCAATCTTCATGGAGTGTGGTACCAGCTCAGGTATTGCCTTGTCATCTGATCGTGGTTGAATATTACGTGGTGCTGTCATCGAATCTTTCCGTTGGAATTGATCCCGGACCATCGTCAAAGCCCGTTATGTTGTTCCAGAAAACGTCAATTAATATGCCTACGTACCAACCACATCGTGCCTATAATTTTATAAATGCCACAATTTGCGTTTCTAAGTCAGTTTCGAATGGAGGAAACGCAACAAACAAGTTTTTTTTAGCATAAAATATAATTCCTTGTTTAAAAATAGATTCTCCGGCCGACCAACCGGTACAGTGGTTAAGGTGTCAGCCTATGAATCGGAAGGTTCCTTGTTCAAATCCTGTCCGGGCATGGATATTTGTAAGCACATGGTGTATAGACTGCTGGTGCACCTTAAATCTGTCGTGGCCAAAAGTCCTCATGTCGGGTTGGTGTGGAAGTTTGGAGAGTGGGGTACCAGCTCAGGTGTTGCTTCGTCTTCTGACCGTGGTTCAAAATTACGAGGTGTTGTCCTCGATTCTTTCCCTTAAGGGATTGATCCCGGACCGTTGTCAATAGCTCGTTATGTTGCTCTAGTAGGACGTTAATTACCAATTTACCAAATAGATTCCCATAAACACTAAAATCTTCATAATTTCAAGCCGACCAACCGCTAAACTGGAAAAGGTGTTAGCCTCTGGATCGGTAGGCAGGGCCGCCCATAAATATCCCGGGCCCCCCGACAAAATTTTCGCGCGGGCCCCTAAGTTTTTTCCTTGTGTAGGAAGTTTTTATTTTCCCAAGTATCCATATATTTACAAATACCCAACTTCAGAAATGCACAAGCAAACCCACAGTAAATTAATAATGAACTGGTAAGTAATTACGGAATTAAATATTTATATGTGTTATACGCCTAAAACCCGAAGTGTGGCCGCTTTGCGATCGAGCAGGACTTCGATAAGGATAATGAAGTATAATCAGAAAACTATAATAAATATCTCTATAGAAACATTGTAATAAAACCATGCAAAAATATACCTTTGACGATAAAGACTAGTCAAAACTCCGAAAACTTTTGCAGTACTGAGGAGGGTAATGGTAATGGTAATTTTAGTTAACGTCGTACTAGAGCTACACAACGGGCTATTGACGACGGTCCGGGATCAGTCCCTTAAGGGAAAGATCCGAGGACAACACCTCGTAATTTTGAACCACGGTCAGATGACGAAGCAACACCTGAGCGGGCACCCCACTCTCCAAACTTCCACACCAACCCAACGTACTGAGGAGGGAGCAGTACATCTATTCGAATTAATGAATTTATCGATGCCGTCAAAAAAGGAAGCTAATTTTACACGCCAGTTCATGCTCAATTGAAAATATTCTTAGATGATTCAAATTTTTCCTTGCCCAAAGTAGATCGTAAATGATTTTTGATTATAGATAGTTTACTGAATCCTTTCACCAGAAGCCACAGTGATGGGAAGAGAAAACCAAATTCTTAAAGCTATGCAAAGTTCTGGGAAAATAGATTGCAATTTTAATCTATAGATATCATTTAAAGGGAGAGTGGAAGACCTTTATTTTCTAACTTAGCTTAATGTGAAAAAGTAGCTTCGCGAACCGTATTGTACATCTGAATTTCATTAATGAGATTGTGGCTTAAATCATCTGGATAGCTTTCAATTAATTTTTTAAGTGCGTTGTTGTCATTAGAATTATAATTTATTTTTAATATGGCTTCGAATGTATTGCATATGTTTTTTCATTTGCTCATACCTTGATTATAACTGAGAAACTATTTTATCGATTACTATATCACACACACACACACACACACACACACAAACTGAACTTTTGAATTTTGTGTCTTCGGTTGCTAATACTTCAGGCATTTCTCTTTCCAGTTCAAAAGATTTCTTTTCCGTCCACTTTTTTTTGGAAAATTCCGCATCTATAACCATAATAGAAGCTGTCTCTTTAGCTCTATTTATACAGACCTTTGTTTTCTTAAATCTTTATATATTGTTTCAGTTAACGCTTTAATGTTATTCATTTCGATATCAAGGGAGATATATTATGATTGAAGGATTAAAAATTTCTTGTACTAATTTGCTCTAGTATGTCCTTCCAAATATTTAGCTGAATTAAAGTTTCAAATTTTGAAAATAATTGAGGAATCCATTTATTCTTTCACCGTTTTCTCTTACGATAAACTACTGATTTTTTACATCTTGAAGGGCCTTTAAAACGTCAGGTAGTTTTTCAGATAGAGGTTTCACTGTCTCAATTCTTGCACTCCATCTTGTCTCACAAAGAACGTGTAGAGACCTCCCATCAGTGTGTTTTAGAAGCAGTTCCCATCGCCGTGGGCTCGCACTAAAAGAAATTGTAAAGCTGGTTTATAAAGTTGAAGAACGTGCTTACTAATTCATTACTCCTTGTGGCATGTAAACCAACTAGTCGTTGTCGTAGACCGGAGACTGGTGAAAATGTGAGACCACCTTGACGGGCTGTTTTAAGGACTTGAAAAGAATATTTTCTGTTCGATATTTTTTTGTCAAATTCGGAAAATAACCCTAAAATGAGGCAGATGATTTCTTGAAAAAACCTTGGGGCCGCGGGGCCCTTAAACGTCCGGGGCCCCCGACATTTGTCGGGTTTGTCCCCCCTTATGGGCGGTCCTGTCGGTAGGTTCCTGGTTCGAATCCGTGTTAGGGCATTGATGTCTGTAAGCGTATGGTGTAGAAACGGCTGATGCACCTTAAATCTGTGGTGGCCGAAAGTCCTCACATTGGGTTGGTGTGGTGTTGAGTGGGGTGCCAGCTCAGATGTTGCGTCGTCATCTGACCGTGGTTCAAAACTACGAGGTGGTGTCTTCGGATCTTTCACTTAGGGGATTGATCCCGGACAGTCGTCAATAGCCCGTTGTGTTGCTCTAGTAAGACGTTAACTTTCCTTCATAATTACAGATTTGTTTTTGTACAATGGTAATGGTAATATTAGTTAACATCACACTAGAGCAACACAACTGGCTATTGACGACGGTCCGGGATTAGTCCCTTAAGGGAAAGATTCGAGGACAACACCTCGTAATTTTGAACCACGGTCAGATGACGAAGCAACACCTGAACTGGTACACCCCTCTCCATGTTTTTGTACAAATTACACACATTGTAACATATGATTTTTCTGAATTGAAGCAAATACGCACAGGATTTTTCCAGTACTTTTGAATTTTCATGTTCTTGACTGGGATTCAAACGCTGAATGAATTTAAACTTTGCTTAGTATAAACAAATGTGGTGTTGAGACCGCAGATAGAGCAAAAACCACAACAGCAGAAAAGTATCTTGGTTTCGATTTGGAATTACCGCACACACTACAGGTATTTCACGTACAAATCGAATTGCGTGGTATGAAAACTGTTCACCTCATAAAATTCCAGGCAAAACAGAATGTAAAGAATGTACTTGTACTACGAGCTACTGTATTTAGTCACCTATTTTAAAAATCCTCAATATTTCATTTTTAAATTTATTTTTTCTGTACTCTAAAAGGAATTTTTGTTTCTTTGCATAGGTTTTTATTATAATTTAGCCAATTCATTATGTTTTTCAAAGGTTGTCACTATTTCTCCGTACATAATTTGATACCTCAGTTCCTAATTAAGCTATTGACGAATGGACATCATTGTCATAGACTTCCAATTTGTTGCTATCATTGGGTATCAAAAGTCTCTAGCTTGTAAAGCTATACTGTTCAGAAGGTGACTCTTTTAAATTTCATTTGAAGAATTATGCATGCTAACAATGCAAAGGAAGGTCTAATTGTTTCGAAATCTTGATCTCGCATGTTTGTTCAAAAATAAGAGCAATGTACTTCTTTTACGAAATATATCACATCCAGAAAAATCTTCATTGTCACATAATTACGACAATGAAGTTCATCTCTACTATTATAAAGGGAAGTGTTTGTCTGTGTCTCTATAGATTGCCCTGACGAATCTATGGCACTTACAATAATGAAATTTGGCACACATGTAGTCCGAATTTTTTGCGTTTTTTGGGTCCAGCCCGAAGTTTAAAATTCAATCTAGAACATTTTTAAACTAATTTATTGGAATTTAATTATTATTATTATTTTTTTTTTTTTGCTTTCCTTAGAGTGACAACAGTACAAAGAGATCACAGATTCTAAATTTATTTTTTCCGATGAACGATTTCAGCGGACGAACAAAACAAATAAAGTTTAAACTGGTGTTATGTAGTTCTTTTTTCTATCTCCTAGATAGTTAAAGACAGAGTAAAAATTTCAACGAATTTAAAAACTGCGGAAAACTTTAAATTAGAACGATACTTAAAAATATGATTTTCTTTAAATAAGTATTTTTTAAATTGTAACTTTTATATTTTTTCCCATACGAATTTAGCCTTTGCTATCGAGAAATCACAGATTCCATTTCCTGCGCTCGAACAATTCGAATTTAAGAAAGCAAAACAAGTAAAAAAATTTTGACTGACATCGTTTTTTTGGGTCCAGCCCGAAGTTTAAAATTCATTCTAGAACATTTTTAAACTAATTTATTGGAATTTAATTATTATTATTATTTTTTTTTTTTGCTTTCCTTAGAGTGACAACAGTACAAAGAGATCACAGATTCTAAATTTATTTTTTCCGATGAACGATTTCAGCGGACGAACAAAACAAATAAAGTTTAAACTGGTGTTATGTAGTTCTTTTTTCTATCTCCTAGATAGTTAAAGACAGAGTAAAAATGTCAACGAATTTAAAAACTGCGGAAAACTTTAAATTAGAACGATACTTAAAAATATGATTTTCTTTAAATAAGTATTTTTTAAATTGTAACTTTTATATTTTTCCCATACGAATTTAGCCTTTGCTATCGAGAAATCACAGATTCCATTTCCTGCGCTCGAACAATTCGAATTTAAGAAAGCAAAACAAGTAAAAAAATTTTGACTGACATCGTTTAGTTCTTTTTTTGTAAAATCGGGATCTTTAAAGATAGATTAAAAATTTCAACGAATTTGAAATCTGCGGAAATTTTTACACCAGACAGATGCCTAACATTTGATTTTCTGTAAATAAATAATTTTTCAATTGTAGCTTTTTTATTTTTGCAATACGAATATGGGCGCATTAGACAATGACGTCACGACTTTTACGTCTTTTGGAGTCGTATTCGCGATTGTGACCCAACGAAAAGAACTGTCACGGGCAAGGACAATTTTACATTGGATCGATAACTTATACTTTTGATTTTCTTTTAATAAATAATTTTTCAATTGAATATTTACATTTTAGCACGAGATTGTGACGTCACGCCGATTGGATCTCTTCGCAATTTGAATTTGGCCGCATTTGACAATGACGAGGCCATCACGGCGTTGCCCGTGATGTTGGTTTGCGAAGCAAGAATTCACAGGAATCACCGGGGGTTAGCGAGCAGTGGTCACACCTGATCCCACGTAAAAAACTGTCACGGGCAACGCCGTGTTGGCCATGCAGTGGCTAGTGTTTAATAAAGGCAAGCAAGGATGTTCCTACAAATAGTTACTCTTAAATAGTTCTTTTTATCGGTAGCTGGAATATAAATTCATTGATTTGTATTTGCTTTCCGTAGAGTAGTAAAAGAGGAACGTAAAGGTAAAGGTTTGCTCCATCATTTAAAAGGATGGGATTTCAGAAATATTTATTCAAAAGTGGTATTAAGCAGAATTTTGTCTTGATCGCAGAAGAATTTTTCACTACCAATTTTGGAAAGAAACAAAAACCAATTAAAATAATAGCGTTATAGCTCTTATCCATCATCCAGTAAGTCGCGGGTTCGAATCCCAGTTAATGTTGATGTAGAATGTTAGTGATTGTCAGTGAGCAGTGGCTCACCCATTGGGTGCTCGGTCACTTGTAGTACCGAAGATCGAGGGTCCAGATTAAAGGTATTGTAATCTGCTTTAAAAATATACAACGCATTATCAGAATGTTTATTTATTCACCTAAGTATTATAATTAATATTAAAACGGCAGTATTTGGGAAAAAAGTTTTTGTCGGTGAGTTTCTGCTCTATGTCAACGATATATAACCAAAATAATTATTTATTAAAAAGTTTTAAGTAAAATTTATGGGAAAATTTTAAGTAAAATTTTAAGTAAAATTTATGGGGAAATTTTAAGTAAAATTTATGGGAAAAGTTTAAGTAAAATTTATGGGAAAATTTTAAGAGACAACGTTTAATAATTACTAGAGGGCCAACTGCTCGCTAACGCTCGCCAACCCCCGGAGGATTGCTTCGCAATCCTCATTGGTTTGCTGCGCGAACGTATGCTCGCTTCACTCGAATCAATGAAGACATGTGTCCTAGCATAAGAGAATGTTTACAAAATATGATATTCCAAAAAAATATTTTTCAAATCTAAATTTTTTTGCTGTTTTTCAGAAAATATATATACAGTACCAATGGAATCAGAATTCAAATAAATACTTTGAGCAAATTTAGCTCGAAATGTGAGCGCTGATTTGGAAATTGAATACCCAGCATGTTGTTGCACATCCCCCTGGTGTAGGAAAGCCTACACCAGGTCAAGAAGGCCCCGTCGTGCCAGATCCCCATATACTTGCAAAAAGTCCTGATCAACCAACAGCTGCTTATACGAAGCGCCAAGACAGAGAAGAAGGTGATCAGGACTGGCAGGTAGGGAACAGGAACAAGGAGGGGAAATTTTCTCCCCGTTCTGAAATTTTATACTTTTAAGATGGCCACTTCGAAATCTGGCCATGGATTGGAAAGGCCGAGGTCCACAGCATGAGATTGATAGTCCAGGGTGATTGCCAGCATACCAATGGTGGGATGGCGTACGGCGCTACAAGGAAAGCAAACGCTGTTTTCCCAGGGAGTGGACCTCAGTGGGAGTGAGGCGATTCAAACAGTCCATAGGGAGATCACAGCCATTCTTGGCGAGTACATCGGCTGTCTCGTTGCCATACACCCCGATATGCATGTTGTTTGTGTGTACATTTACCCCTGCACTCGAGCCACCCACGCCTTTTTATTGAGTTTGTTGTCGAAAGTTGTAGTGCAAGCGTCTTGTTGAACTATAATTGTTGGCACTGAAAAGGACCTTTTTTTTTTTTAAATGGCCCTGAAAAGATCTTACGCTTTCTTTGATTTCTATTATTAACTGCAACAGCTCGACTAAAAATTTTTTTTTCAATAAAATTTCATCCGATAACGCTATAAATTCAGTGGAACCGCGAGGCTTCGTGATAAACAAACAATCAAACAATGTTGCCAAAACGCGATTACAAATAACGTCTTTTTTGCGTGCCACGTAAGAGAATTATGTATATAGATTTAATAAATTTCCAACCGCGGTTAATGGAGAGTACTAGCTCAGGTATTGCTTCGTCGTCTGACCGTGGTTCAAAATTACGAGGTGTTGTCCTCGGATCTTTCCCTTAATGGACTGATCCAGGATCGTCGTCAATAGCCTTTTGTGTTGCTCTAGACGACGTTAATTAAAATTACCATTATTAACTGTGGTTAAAAATAGTAATTATTGTGAAATTTTATTTCTTCTTAAATGCGAAGGGTAAATTTTTATACGTGTTGCGAGTATTTTGAGATTCACTGACAGCTATGTAGTACGCGTATGAGGCAACAAAACGATAACTTTGATGTATTTTATTTATGGCTGTTTCTTAAAACTGAGAGTTGAGAAGTTGATAAAATGTGTAAAGGTATTGAAAACCTTATTCGGGATTGCGTTTGTACTTCTACACCGCTCAGCCAAATCACGCAATTTAATGTGTTTTCCGCCCATCTATTCCCAATCACTCCTCACTCTCGAAAAACAACTTGTCGGATATCCTAACAAATCACTTGAAAAATCTTTCAAAAGATTCTTATCTAATATAGAGTTAACACAAACCATTATTTCATAACACATATCTGTTGAGATCAGGCAATCGTCACTGCTTCTTTTAAAATCGAACAAATAACTTAAATCGTTCTTTTACAAACGATGATTCTAGAGAAATCGTTCTTTTACAAACGATGATTCTAGAGATTAAGTTTTCTGTTGGGAAGTTGGTTGAAAAATTCGTTCTAGAGTTCTAAAACGACTATTTCCCCATGTGTTGAGATCAGTCTAACGTCTGGTTTCTTTTCAAATCGAACAAATATAACTTAAATAATTCATTTGCAAACGATGAAAGCAAGTTTGCTTCCTACTTGGTTGGAAGTTGGAAAAAAATCGACCTTGTTAAGTATTACATGCTATATTACCAACTCCGTTTTTAAAAATCTATTTGAAGAGCAGATCTTTTCCAGAATGGTGTATCGGATGTGAATTCACATGTGGTCAGAAAAAAATAGGGACCGCCGAAAAACGGCCGCAATATGGCAGGTAAGTTGTAAATTAACGTCACGCTGGCAATATAGCGGGCTATTGGCGACGGTCCGGGATTAAACCCGAAAGAAAGATTCGAGGGCCACATCTCGTCATTTTGAACCACGATCAGATGACGAGGTCAGTACTTCTGTGAAACCTCTTTCTCCTAAATTCCAACATGAGGACATTTGAGGTCACGATAGATTTAACGTGCACTACGGTCTTTGGCTGGATCTAATTTCGCACTCGCAACCCTCTCCTGTTGCTAATCACCTATACCATGAGATTTCCTTCATTATTCGCTAGATACAGGAGTAGGCATTTTATTGATGTAATTTGAATGCCAAACTGGTGAAATTTGAAAAAACACGTGAGCCTAGTTGTGCCTGCAACTGTAAGTTGTAACGTGTGATTATGTGATGTTTGTGATTTATGAACACATTTTATAGATACAGCGAAACGCTCGCTAAAGAATTGACTTAACCGAATACTTAAAATAGCAAGGACAGGTTGGGGTTGGGGTTTTCTCCCAATTGCATTTTACACACTGAGATTATTTTCCTGGATTTAAAACTCTTGTAGTGATGTCGGCTAGCAGTGATATTACACATAAATGGTATTTTTAAAGGATGGTGTTTTTAACCTTCTGAGCGTGTAGTGTTGCTTTTAAGCCACAACACACTTAATTATTAAATAACCACATCTCTCTAAAGAATTCCATGGATTCAATCAACCTTTAGAAATATTATATTGGTCCACACCTTAGAATAGAATATTTCGTTGGAACGATCCTATAGATCCTTTCCTTGGAATAGAATTCCGTGGAAGGATTCTATTCCAAGAAAAGTGTTGCTTTTAAGCCACAACACAATGATTAAATAACCACATCACTCTAAAGAATTCCACGGATTCATTCAACCTTTAGAAATATTCTATTGGTCCCCACCTTAGAATATAATATTTCCTTAGAACGATCCTATTGATCCTTTCCTTGGAATAGAATTACGTGGATTGGTTCTATTGCTTCTTTTCTTAGAATAGAATCCTTTATAAACATTCTATTGTTCTTTTCTTTAGAATGCAATCCTTTGAAACATTCAAATTGCCCATTCAAAGAATAGAATCCTTTGGATTGGTCAAGAAGGTCAAAACCAGTTAGAAGTCATACAGAAGACAGTTGGTTATTGTACATGTGACCCCTGAGGGTTAATTTTCTGGGGAAAATAACCCTTTCAAATTCATAATTTATGATATTTTAATACAGGGGTGCACAACGTTGTGAGAGCTGTCGGCCGGATTATAACTGGGAAACTATAACTGGGAACCGGAATTATAACTGGGAAATTAGCCGGATTGTGATCGATTGTGATGAAACAAACCAACTTGCATTACTTTGAAGGTTAAGTTAGGTGCTAAGTGAGGAAAGAACTGACAACATCAATATATTTTTTAGGGAGAAGGGATTATTTATTAAACATTACGGTGACGCTTAACAGGTTTTTTTATTAACAAGACTTATCATGAGTCACAATTCTGTTGTAGAAATTTTCAATATATCTCGTTTCTTAAATCAGCAAGCAATTTACATTTATGTAGGTTCATGGTTGAAAAAGTTTCACGCACAAAATTGTTTCAAAGATGCTTAACGTTTTTTCGACAGTCGTTAGCGAATTTTTAAATTTACCCCTTTCCAGGTTTTGTACAATCATCAATCATGAAGTTTTTTAATTGTTGTTGAACTTGAAAATCCTTACTCATATATTGGAGGTCTTTCATACGTGGAGTGATTGCTTGAGTTTTTTTAAATGGCACGAGGATGTTATTTGGTCATGCTACGCTAGACAATTCCAAGTCCTGGACATACACGCACAATGGAAAGGTTTACTGACACATTAGTAACAAATACACGTAGGGCGGAATAGATCCGACAACTCGTTGGTTGCTAGCGTAGTGGGTATACCCACTGAGCCAACGGCCCCATTCATACGTAGGAGAAACGGTGGTCTTTAATCATGGCAAGAAATGAAACTCGAACTTCTCTTACCTCAATTCCTTATCTGCGTCTTCTTAGATCTGAGCTTAAACCTTTTTGTGTTATTTCACTGTTCCCCGATATTACAGCATTTGCCTTTTAGAAAATTTATTTCACTGAATTTTAAAATCTAATTAAAATAAAAACAATTTCCTCTAGTCTAGTCCAGTGTTGATAAATATAAGCCTTCGCATTAAGGATCCTACCCGCGGGCTATATGCCATGCACCCTTGCAGCCACATACAGGTTTTTATATTTAAATTAATTGCTGGATATTTTGTGTATGAGACTATGTTAAAACTCTGAACTTATGAATGATGAATAGTGGAATTAACATCGCAATGGAGCAACACAACAGGCTATTGGCAATCCGAGAACAACACCTCACCATTTTGAACAATGGTCAGGTGGCAAGGTCATCACGTGAGCTGGTAACCCACTTACCAAAATTTCACACCCCGCCAAGGCGAGGAGATTTGAGGCCACAACAGATTTAACGCCCCCCATTTACACGACGGTCTTTGTTTGTATCGCGTTTCGAACTGCCAACCCTCTGGTTGCAAACCCACGGCTCTTGCAATCGGGCTTCGTTGTGTGTTGCTATAGTAATTAATTAAAAATTACCAATTACCAATCCAACCGGGCTTACCGCGGACCTAAATAAGTGAATTTAACTTAAGTCCTATCCAATATCGTTATATTGGTTCTTATCCTTAGAATGTCGAATCTTAGAAGCAAACACTGGTTCGAAAATTCTAGAATTCTTCTAAATTCCAGTTTCTAGGAGACCTATTCCTAATCTTAGAAGCAAACACTGGTTCGAAAATGCTAGAATTCTTTTAAATTCCAGTTTCTAGAAGACCTATTTCATTATTTTGATCCCCTAAGTCCGAGACTGCTGATGCCGTCTTACATCGAAAGATTGGGAGATGTCGAATCATTTTATCGCTCATTGATAAGTAAGCGAACGTCTTATCATCGATCTCACAAGGCCGCTGGCTACACAACGTGCTCGGTAAAGGAACACTACGCAACGACAGCTCATCTTGCACCCAAGGTAAGTTAATTAGCTTAATTTAACCTAATTTATCTGTATGCATTTATTTTTAGTAGACCTGCCCATTAACCTAACCAAAAATAATAAGTAGAATGTGTTGGAATTCAAAGGCCAGTGGTCATAAGCCCAGCTTAGCTTTAATCTGATGGAGCTATTTCGAAACGGGGATTTGGCAACGGTGACTTGGGCCGATGGGTTCCGAATTCTCTTTGGATTTTCAACGACTCACGCCTTTGGAATAAAATTTATATGACTACCCATGAAAACTGGATTTAATGTGTGAAACCGGTTGAAAGATTATTTAAGTTACTCATAGTGGAGACTATATACTGACGTGTAAGAACGAATTTATATCCAGTGTTACTCACGTGATTTCGTGATTCCTTCCAGAATGGAATTTACGATACTCTTCAAAATCCATTTCTCTGGAAAGATAACTTTCTAAACTTTCCGTTGTTATATCCCCCAAAAAAGATGCACGTCAATACATTTTTGTGGCATTTACACTTTTCGTCAGAATTGAATAGTTAAAAATTCGAGTTAAATACAAAAAATAGCGTAAATGTTCATAAAAAAATTAAATACACTCTAGAATTTTTCAATGTTTTTGAAAGTGCTCTAGATCCTCCTGGTGGTTGTCTTGACGAAGTTTCACGTCATTAGCAAAACTGACCAGATCTTGATGGACGAGATACCTCGTCATTAGAAGGAAACTGACCCTTGATCCCGGCATCCTCAAAGAATGGGCAATGTCTTGATGATGAAGTATCTCGCTGTTAACAATATTGGTTAGATCATGATGGACGAGATATCTCGTCGAAACCTCTTGGAGGGTTAATGTATGAATGAAACACATGTCAGGCACTTGACTTAATATCTTTCGCAATCTGACTTCCCAATACTTCTGTATTCTATTACTAAAAGTTTTAAGTCCAGTACACTTGTATCCGAATCGAGAACAGTTAAAACACACGTCTAAGTTCTTCAACAATCTAGAAATGATCAAAAAAATCATTAAATGCAATGCACCAAAAATCATTACGATGTGTAGCGAACCGGGAGAAAGTAGACGTTTATCAAAATTATTTTTGAATATACACGCTTGAAGAAGGGCAACGTTTTTGAAAATAAAATATTTCTCAGAAGAGGGGTGTAGAAAGTAGAACTTGACTTAATATCTTTCGCAATCTGACTTCCCAATACTTCTGTATTCTATTACTAAAAGTTTTAAGTCCAGTACACTTGTATCCGAATCGAGAACAGTTAAAACACACGTCTAAGTTCTTCAACAATCTAGAAATGATCGAAAAAATCATTAAATGCAATGCTCCAAAAATCATTACGATGTGTAGCGAACCGGGAGAAAGTAGACGGTTATCAAAATTATTTTTGAATATACACGCTTGAAGAAGGGCAACGTTTTTGAAAATAAAATATTTCTCAGAAGAGGGGTGTGGCTAACTAAGGTTTGCACGTGAACAACACATACCTTGGGAACGACCTGACAATATGGTTGCTAATATTATTTAAAATGGTTTGTCCGTTATATCCGCTCTGCAACTTTTAGTCATGACTTTTAATCAGTTATGGCTTCTCGACCAATACAATCTTTTTTAGGATTCTTGCAACCAATATAGACTTGTCATGTTGTGGTACACACTATTTATACACTAATTTGAAATCTCGTGATGATCAGAGAGGTAATAGTGAACACAAATGAGATTTTTAAGTTTATGACCAAATAATAAAAAATATACTCGAATACCACATTCTGAATTCTTATTCGTCACGCTGTTTTTGTACCTTCACTTCCATATCGAATCAGGAATTCTAGATATTCGATGACTTCACGCTATCTTGGCGCAGTTTGCCTGTTTACTTACTTGTGACATGAAATCCAAAATCTAATCCAATCACATTATCACTTTCAAACGTGACACTTGTTTTATGGCTTGCGGGTGATAGTATAATGTGACATCCCTTGCTGGTTGTTGTCTGTGATATAAGGTTGTTGTTTTGTAACCACCACCTCTTGGTTGCTGTTTAGTATTAACATTCAAGTTCGGAAGTATTTTAGATCTCAAAACGTGGAATTCTATTTATTTCAATAGGAGTAAGGTCGAAGGTTTTACTTTTTCTAACACCAACGAAGAAATTGGAACATAAAAGAAACTTGAACATGTTACATAGCCCTTTTTTTACGGTTTGAGCCAGTTTTTATAGCCTAATTATCGAAGGTAATGCAAAGCGCATTGATAGCAAAAACATTTCATTTTATCCTTTTCAGATGTTGTATTAGCCATGGAAGTAAGAAAGTCTCCATGGTATTAGCATCTCAATATAAACTTCATATAAAAATAGGGCCGCCGTAACCTGGTTGAAAGAGCATCGGATCCGCAACCGGAGGGTTGCTAGATCGAATCCAGCCAAAGACCGTCGTGAATAAACGAGGACGTTTAACCCTGGACGTTAACTGATGGACGTTAAACCCATCGTAGCCTCAAATTTCCTCACGTCGGTGTGGTGTGAAGTTTGGAGAGAGGGTTGTCAGCTCAGGTGTTGCCTCGTCATGAGACCGTGGTTCAAAATTACTTGTCCTCGATTCTTTCCCTTTGGGATTGATCCCGGAGCGTCGTCAATAGTCCCTTGTGCTGCTTCAATACGACGTTACTTAAAGCACCTACCTACCATATAAATATAAGAATGTGATATTATTCCATCTAAGTATGTTATAGCTTCCATAAAAAAATTTAATAGGGTGTATCAAAACTTTAAGGGGAGGGAGGGAATGAAAAATTAAATAAAAATAAGTCTTTGTGAGGCCGATAGATGGCAGTAAAGTAAAATAGAAAAAATTGTGAACCTATCGCAGTCTCGTTCTTAACCTTTTAAGAATCACGGAACACATACAATTTTACAAGGGTTTTGCTGAACACAGTCGAAAAATAAAACATATATGTATATTTTTCATATTGCATAATAAATAAAAATCACATGCAAACCAGTTTACTTATCTGTAGCAAATAACAATCAGTAAATGAAATTAAAAAAAAAAATTATCATAAGTTTTTAATGGGATATTTGGGCCTGATGACTCTTACAAATGTTTTAAATATCTGGTCGTAGAGGTGAAATAGCTACTCTCATTTCCTCTTCTATATTTGGCAGCCTTTCACGTTTCTTTGTCGTAATAATGTTAAAAAACCGAGCTCGCATACGGGTACGATGTTGAAAATTGTAATAAAATTTTAATCGCTATTTCAGAAATAGTTTAAAACTCAGTTTGAACAGAAATCCTAAATTATTCAACTGTTATTTCGGAAAATATCATTATGAGAGTACGATCCGTTGACAACGTACTGAATTCTTCCTCTTGTGACGAAAACTCATACTTGATGCGTTAAATGCAGAAAATGGATTTCGTATCCAATCATAATTTTCGATATTCAATGCGGGAAATTATTTCACAATATTTTCTTCTAATACTTATGCTACATGTTGTGTTATAATAGGAATTATTTAATCGATATTGTTATTTTAGACTGAAGGAAACATATCTACTATCCTTTTTTTAATTATGCGCATTCTCGAAAGTGATATTTTTTTAACTAGGGGGCCTGCCCCCTGCTCGCTAACGCTCGCCAACCCCCGGAGGATTGCTTCGCAATCCTCATTGGTTCGCTGCGCGAACATATGCTCGCTTCGCTCGCCTCAATAAAGACATGTGTCCTAGCAGAAGGGATTGTTTACAAAATATGTTACCAAAAAAATGTTTTTCAAATCTAAATTTGCTGTATTACAGAAAAAATATATACAGTATCTCTAAAATCGGAATTCAAATGAAAACTTAGTGCAAATTTTGACTCGAAATGTGAGCGTTGCTTTGGAAATTGAATACCCAGCATGTTGTTTGTGTGTACATTTTCCCAGCACTCAAACGACCCACACTTTTTCATTTAGTTTGTTGCCGAAAGTTGTAGTGCAAGTGTCTTGTTGAACTATAATTGTTGGTCCTGAAAAGGACCGTTTTTTAAATGGCCCTGAAAAGATCCTCCGCTTTCTTTGATTTCTATTATAAACTAACTGCAACAGCTCATTAAAATTTTCTTTTTTTTTTCAATAAAATTTCATCCGATAACGCTATAAATTCAATCGAAGCGCGAGACTTCGCGATAAACAAACAATCGTACAGTATTGCCAAAACGCGATTACAAATAACGTCTTTTTTGTGAGCCACGTAAGAGAATTATATATATAGATGCTGACAGTTGGTGAGTGGATGTTTGAGTATTTTCGTTTTTACCTTTTTTTTACTGGTATTCACACACATATTGTTTAAATAATTGAAGATATCAGCTAAATTTGTCATTTCAATACACACACCAAATGTCGTTTTTAAGAAAAGTTTTTTAAATATCGTTCTCTTCGTTTTGAAAAAACGCTGACAATTCATCCTTAAAGGCTGCTACACACTAGGCAGTAATTTAGTCGAGTAGCGAGTAATTTAGTAACTAAACGAGTTGGGACAGAATTATTTAATCGAGTAGATTAGTAAAATGATTTAGTGGACTCGATCCAGTCAAATGGATAGTAGGCGGTCGAGTAGTGCCTCCCACCCCACTTCCACTAACCGCTAGCGTGCCACTGGACAGGTGTGAACACGTCTGCTTAGTAGAGTTCATTAGTTATTCGTTTTCATTTCGCGAGGTCTCTTTCTTGTGTGTCTTTTGTTAAAATATGCCTAGTACACACACACACACACACACACACATATGTTTCAAATTTTGTCAACAGTTTGTTGGTCATTTGACTCGCGAATCGTTTTCATCGCTGTAATTTAAATTAATTCTTTTTCTTTAGTCAATAAATCTGTTCTGTTTAAATGTTTAACGTTTCTTATTCTCTTAAAATAACATTTTTATCGACAACATGATTCGTTGGAGTGATGATACAACGGTCAAATTTGTTACAGCTTATGTGGAACAGGAGTGTTTATGGAATGTGAAGTCTTGCCTGTACAAAAATAAAGCATCCAAATCAGTTGCAATCGATGAGTTAGATAAAGCGATGGAAATATCGGAGTTTCACGAAAAGGAAATCAAACAAAAAATTTAAAACACTAGGAAAGTATTTGGTATTTATTTTTAAACTAGCAGAATTAATTACCCGGCGTTGCTGGGGTTGAATTAATTAAATGTTGATTGGAAAGTGGCATGACTAATCACTTCTCTTTCGTAAAAAAATGCTAGCTTCATTTAAGTGTACGGAAAATAATTTTTAATAACGTTTTAACTTTTTCGTCGCTTTTATTTACTTCGGACGCAAATATGTATACATGATTCATCCATTTTTCTACTGCCGACCAATCGGTATAGTGGTTAAGGTGTTAGCCTCTAGATCGAAAGGTTCCTGGTTCGAATCCGTACCCGGGCATGGATGTTTGTAAACGTATGGTGTAGAGGCGGCTGGTGCACCTTAAAGCTGTCGTGGCCGAAAGTCCTCACGTTAGGTTGGCGTGGAAGTTTGGAGAGTGGGGTGCCAGCTCAGGTGTTGCTTCGTCATCTGACCGTGGTTCAAAATTACGAGGTGCTGTCCTCGGATCTTTCCCTTAAGGGACTGATCCCGGACCGTCGTCAATAGCCCGTTGTGTTGCTCTAGTACGAGGTTAAGTAAAAAAAAAATTACCAATTCCATCTTTCTACTATTTTTCATATAATCTTTTTCATCGCGATTCAACTTCGCTCTCCGCATCATCTATAGCAGTCGACATTCGAACACCAACTAAACCGTATGTGAACAACCACTCCCCCACTTGCCGTTTTCTCGTTTAGTAGAGCTACTAAATCACTCGCTACTCTACTAAATTACTGGCCTAGTGGGAGCCTTAAGTTCCGAAATTCGGTTCAGCACTTTACCTTGCGATAACCACCTTATCTCAGTATGTAAAGGTAAAGATTCATGCTGAGCTTCCTAAGATGCACAAAGTTTTTAAATCGGCGTGTTTGTAAGGGTCGCGATTTGATGTAGTTTACCAAATTTACAAATTGGTCTAATAAGGATTTTAATGTCGTAGGTAATGTGTTTGAGACAAGTGATTCTCGGTGTAAAAAACAGTGTGTAGTTATGAAATTACAATTTTTCTTCTTCGCAAAAGGGATAAATCCTTTAATAGGCCCAACCATCGAAGAAGCACCGTCGGTACAGATTCCTACACATTGGTCCCATGTTATGTCAAATTTATCTAAATATGACGAAATGGAGTAAAAAATATCATGTTCTGTGGTGTGTTCGGTAAGTAGTCTACAGCATAAAAATTGATTCACTCTTTTGTTTTCATCAATGAAACAAACAAATCCTAGTACGTGAGCTATATCAGTGAGCTCATCAATTTGTAAAGGAAAGTATTATTCAGCAAACTTCTCAGTAATTGTTTTCTCAATATCATCTCATATGTATGATTCTGTTTGTTATTGTGTCGTCCGAATGAGGAATTTTCATAATTTCTTTTTTGCATCATCACCAAACATAATTCGAACTACACTCTATAACAAAAAAAATCGACGCACCAAGAAGGAGTTGTCCGATGGAGACAAAAATTGGTGGATAGCAAAATTATGTACAGAATAGAAAATGATTAAAATTTCAGAACAATTGAATGATTTATTTCAGAGTTACAGTAACGAGCTCAATAAGGTGTTGACCCGCCTCTAGCCTGGATGCAAGCTGCCACACGGCGTGGCATAGACCGATAAAGTTCCCGGATGGTCTCCTGCGGTATTTCTTGCCAAATTTGCTCCAATTGTCGGACTACGTTATCAACATTCCCTACCGGATGCAATCGCCTTCCCATCATATCCCAGACATGCTCGATGGGAGAGAGATCTGGTGATCTGGCTGGCCAATGAAGTGTTTGACAAGCTTGAAGAGTTCATAGCAACACGTGCCGTATGTGGTCTGGCATTGTGTTGCTGAAAAATAAGCCCAGGGTACTGATAAAGGAACGGTAGCAAAACAGGTCTCAGAATGTCGTCAACGTACCGCAGTGCAGTAAGTGTACCTCTAATGACGACCAAAGGGGTCCGGCTATAAAGGGAAATGGCACCCCAGACCACAACTCCTTGTTGAGAGCCCGTGTGGCGTGCAATAGTGAAAGCAGGGTCGGCACGCTGCCCTGGGCGTCTCCAGACAAGTCTTCGATGATCGTCAGGACACAGTTGGAAGCGGGATTCGTCGCTAAAGACTATACGTCCCCAGTCAGCATCATTCCAGCCTGATCAAGCCAAGCACCACTGAAATCTGGCTCGACAGTTGCAGGCGTGAGTGGCAGGTGGCGTAACGGTCGGTACGATCGTAGATTTCTCTCTCTCAGCCGTCTGTGAATGGTCATGGTGGACACTCGTATGTGGGTCGCTCGACTGATGGTTGATAGCGATGAATCAGGCGCTGTGACAGCTGATCTGACAATCACTCTGTCCTCGCGATCTGTTGTGGCCCTACGTCGACCGCTACCATCATGACGCTGAAATCTTCCATTGTCCACCCACTCTTGCCAGCATCTTCTAATCGCCGCATCGCTTCGACTCACATGACGAGCGATTCTCCGATTTGGCCAACCTGTCTTTCAATCCAATGATACGACCTCTTTCAAACTCTGAAAGTTGTTCGTAATGAGCTCGAATCCTGCGGCGAGGCATTTTTTCAGTCGTTAAAAAGTATCCTAAATCGCAATGCAGCAGAAATTTTTAACAACAGTTCAAGAACAACTCCTTATATACATCTGCTGGATGCGCAGTTCCGATGCGCTGGAGATCGCACTATTCATTCACTGGACACCAAATTTTAATAATTTGCTTATTTGGTCAAAACATTTTTGCACACGAAATTTCAAAGCAATCGGATGATTCCTTTTTTGTTCTTCGATTTTTTTGTTATAGAGTGTATTTCAGAACATGCTGGTAAAATCAGACGCTCTGTTGTGTGATTTTAAATTTTTAGCAATTATTTCGGCAATTTTATACGATACAATTTGTGCTTTGTTAGATATTGTTACTATTTTTCTATTGCATTATTTAACAATCTTTGAAAATAATTCTTGTCTTTGGACTGAAGATTGGCGTGTTTAGGTTTAATATGCCGTTTTAAAATTGCTGGTATCATTGCACTATTACAAGGCTTTTCTCCACAAACCACGTAAAGTGGAATTTGACATTCATTTTCGTCAATTTAAGTGAACCCGAAATATAAATAATCATTGGAATATTGTCTATTGAAATTTTATTTTGTTCTTTCTATTGTGAGTATCCTTATTGATATTGCTTGTACCTGCACTAGCACTAACACTATCAGCACCAGAATCATATTTTCGTTTTAGAAATTCGTCCATTTTGCCATTTGGAATAACTATTTTTAATTCTTTGGAGGGCAACTAGAGCTATTTTAATTTCGAGAAGACCAATTTGTCGCAAATGAACTTCTACCTACAATTACAAAACAATGCATTTTATGACCCTGACAATCTGTTCAAAAAATTGGACTTACTTGAAGAAAAACAAAACAAAAAAAAACCGGTAACCTTTTTAGCAAGAAACACGTCCGTACACTTCATTGTTGTCATTCAACTGTTAGCACACAGGCTACGGGCACACGCTAAAACAGATTTGATTCATATGTTCTAATAGAAATCCGTTATAGAAATCGATAAAAGCTAACATAAATGAAAGTAAAGACGATAAAACTAAAAACACAATTACTTTTGTTTTTTCGTTTTTTTCTGCCTTAACCGTTTTAATTTTTAACTGATTTTAAAATTTTGGCGTAACACTTTCTCTAAGTTTACTGAGCACCAGTGTCCGCGGAACACCAGTTAGAACAAGGGATGCGACATCGATGTCGATGTTTTATAAAAAACATCGATGTATTGAAGCCGATGTCGCATCACTAGTTGCTAAACCAGATTTAAGAAACGGGGGGGGGAATTTATATACACTGAATTTTAAAAACATCGATGGTTTTGGGGCATGGTATTATCAACATTGATGTTTTAATTTTGAACATCGATATTTTGCTGTCGATGTTGCATCACTAGGTGCTAAACCAATTTTAAGAAATGGGCAAAAAACTTTAAATACACTGAATTTTAAAAACATCGATGCATTGGGGGTGATGCATTATAAACATCGATGTTTCAAAACACCGATGTTTTGCTATCTATGTAGCATCACTAGGCTTAACTTAACCATAAACATTGATAACTTAAAACCAGTTTTAAGAAATGGGTATAAAAGATTAATTACACTGCATTTTAAAAACATCGATGTTTTTGGGGCGATGTATTATCAACATCGATGTTTTAATTTTGAACATCGATGTTTTGCTGTCGATGTCGCATCCCTAGTTAGAACCACTGCTCTATCAATTAACATTCACTTATTATTTTTACAATTACGATAATAGAAATCATAACATTTAGTTTACGTATTTTAGAAAGATAATCTAAAAGTTAATGTTCCTCTAAATATGTTTTTTATTCGTCACATGCTGGGATTTTCACTGTGTACGAAAACAAACTTCTATAGAAGAAAAACTACTTCCTTTTAAAAAATTATTTCATATATCGCCTTTTTTAGCAATGTTTGGCATTAATTTTTAATGCAAGCGGCATTTTGCATCTGCATTCGAGTATCATACCAAGTGATCTGAAGTACAAAATAAATTAAACAAGACCTGAAAGAATCATGACTACATAATAAACGATATTTGTAATTCCATATATCACAGATTTTTAATGTTATAGAAACAGCCGTTGAAATCGAATTATAGTATGAAATATTTAAAATGCCTGTGAAATTATTGTTTGCGTTTTTCGCTTCTTGAGTTTCTTTTATTAATGAAAAGTCCGATGATTCCGTTTGATTTTGAAGCTTTTGCAAAAGAAAAATTGCATAAACATTTATTTATAGCTTTGAAATAAGTAAATATTTTTTTAAAAATATACTGGGTGCATTCAAAATATTATTTTTCTTTACCTCAAGATGTCTTTAAAAGAAAAGAAAGAAAAAATTATTCTCTTAAATGGTAAGTGTTTACGTATTTTCTAGAAAGTAATAATAAATTTTCTTACTCTTTTTATTTGCCCTGTGTTTCCCTTTTCATACCCTAGAATACTTGTAAATGTAGGAAGAAACGAGAATTGAAATACAATTTTAACTGAAATAAATGAAAAAGAAATTGTTTTTAAATAAATTCTATGTAACATAAAATGTATACGTATGCATGAAGTTCAATTTAATGACAATGGAATGTGCGTTATATCAAGTGAAAAAACGAACGAGGGCTGAGAATTCTTAAAATTTGCGTACACATTCTTAAATCTCCCATATCTCGCTTAGGGCCGCTGTATTAGCGTGGAGAGTGTTGTCTACCACAAATTGCAGAGGGCGCTGTGTGAGCGCGTGAATGGCATTCACTCATTAGATACTGGAGAGAGAGAGAGGTGACTTTTAGACCTGATTTTGGAGAGACTTCCTTAGCCCTAACGAGAACGAGGCTTCCTTAGCCCTAACGAAAACGAGGCTTTCTTAGCCCTGACGAGAAAGTGGTTTTTCCATAACCTTGTTACATATTTGTTGTCAACAAATTATTTTTTTCTTACAATGAATTATGTTAATTTAAATGCAGTCCTCTAATCGAGCTATCGGAACAACACACATAATGAACATACCTAAAAATCAGTTTTTATTAAAGGAGTACTGTTTAAGCAAGAAAGAAAACCTTTTTTCCTTTTCCAAATTCGCTATTGAAATAACATTCACGAAAATGTGTAAACATGAGTGTTTCATGTAGTACAGAACAGCGTTTGTTAGCTAAACAAAATCCTAACGTCCATCTCATTGACTAATGTGGACTGATGTTTAAATTTATTTTCAGTTTAATATTTACTATATATAACTTGATTTTACCTTTAACTGGAATTGGAATTCTGATTTCAAAGAACAATCGAGTTTTCAGAACAGTTCTACGGTCGTTGTCATGTAAATATGCAATTGTATTAAATGTCTCGTTTGGTTATGCAGTTTTGAGTTCCAGCGAAGCTTCTAAATGCACTATTTCGCAATTCAGTCCTCTTTAGCAATTTATAGGACATTTGGGTACTCACGTGTTAACAACGTCGGACAAGTATTTCATCGATAAAACAAAGAGCAGATAAAATGGCAAAAATCTCAAATTCTAAGTTTTCCAAGATTTGACGCTCTGAGCGACACGAAATTTCCGAGTAGTGTAGCATTGCTTTTTTCCCACAACACACTTAAGGACTAAAGAATCAACCATAAGAAAGATTCTATTGGTCCCTTTCTTAGAACAGAATTATTTGAAAAGATTCTACTGGTTACTACTTCTCTACTATTATAAAAGCAGGTGTTTCTATGTCTTTATTCTGCCTGCCTGCGTGTACTGTCCTGACGAATCTATGGCACTTGTAATGATGAAATTTGGCACATACGCAGTCCGAATGTTTTGCGATTTTTCTATTAGTTTTTTTACCTTTCATTCTTTTTTTTTTCGTTACTTTCCGGAGTGACGTCAGAAAGAAGAAGCCAGCCGATTTTGCTCTTTCGACCTCTGACGTCACAATCATTTTCCGAAACACATATTTCAGCGGACGAACAAAACAGACAGTTTTAGGCCCGGTGCACGCATCCGGTTTTTCAACGTGCAGAGCCGCTACCACAACCCAAGTGCGGTCTGAGATACGTTAGATCGAATGGAGTAGTGTACACATGCATCCGGCGCCGCTGCGGCGACGCACGTCCAACTTGCGTGCAATTTGTACCGCAATTTCCCACTGCGCCGCAGCTCGCTGTACACGCGTCTCTGTTCTGAAGTACATTGTTTTCATAAATAAATGGAATAAAAATAATAATTAATAAATGGTTGTATCCAGTAACGTCTATTGTGTTTCAAAATATGCATTTTTGTACACCAAGTTTAGCGAAATAAGCACGTTTTCTTCGATAGAATATTTATCGCAAATGCCGCGAAATGAGTACTTGCGTCATTTCACGGTTATGTATGCACACTTGGGCTTCGGCGCCGCTCGTTGAAATCCGGATGTGTGCACCGGGCCTTAACTGGAGTTCTGTTTCTCAATTTTCTATCTCCTGGATCGTTTAAGATAGATTGAAAATTTCAACGGATTTGAAATCTGCGGGAAATTTTACACCAGACAAATACCTTATATTGGATTTTTTTTTTTTTTTGAATAAATACATTTTTAGTTGCAACTTTTTTATTTTTGTAATACGAATATGGGAGCATTAGGCCCGGTGCACACAACCGGTTTTTCAACGTGCGGTACCGAAGCCCAACTATGCACATATAACCTTGAAATGATGCAAGTTCTAATTTCGTGCCATTTGCGATTAATATTCTATCGAATAAAAACGTTTTTACTTACTTGGTGTACAAAAAAGTATATTTTGAGAAAAAATAGACGTTACTGGATACAACCATTTATTAATTATTATTTATATTCCATTTATTTATTAAAACAAGGTACTTCAGAACGGAGACGCGTGTGCCGCGCCGTGGGGAACTGCGATACAAATTGCACGCAAGTTGGACGTTCTTCACCGCAGCGGCGCCGGAGGCATGTGTGCACTACTGCATTGGATCAATGTATCTCAGACCGCACTTGCGTTGCGGCAGCGGCGCCGCACGTCGAAACACCGGATGTGTGCACCAGGCCTTAGACAGTGACGTCACGACTTTTACGTTTTTTGGAATCGTCCTCGCGATTGTTTTTGGTAGGTATTTCGTTAACGTCGTACCGGACCAACACAGTGGGCTATTACGATCGGTTTTGGAATTACGTAGCAATCACCGGGGTTCGGCTAGCGTTATTGTTTTATTTTTTATGATAATAAAATGTGGCACACAGGTAGTCATATTTTTTTGTGAATTTTGTGTCCAGTACGAGTTTTTAAATTTAATCTAGAACATTTTAAAATGAATTTATTAGTTTTTTTCTCCCTTGAACCAACGTTTTCGACCTTTTTGGAATTGTCACAGGGAACGCCGTGCTGGTTAGAATATAATCCTTTGGGAGAATTCCATTGGTATTTTCCAGAATATAATCCTTTAGAAGGACTCTGTTGGTTTTTCTTATGAATAGAATCCCTTAGAAAGATTCTAATGGTCCTTTTCATAGATTAGAATCCTTGGAAAGATTTTATTGGTCATTTTCTTATAATAGAATTGTTTGGAGAGATTATACTTATCCATTCCTCAAAAATTTTCTTTTCTTTTGGAAATAGTTTATTATTTAAGGCGATTAAAACTGATTAGAAGACATGCAGGTTTTATGGTGGAATTATGAGTGCGAACACATTACAGGGGTAACTCAAAATGATACGCTGAATGTTACTTTTATAGCAAGAGTCTCACAGAAAGAAATTATGCAACACATTGCAGATTTTTTTTATACAATTTTATTTTTATAGCACATTAATAGATTTAAAAAATCGTACCGATCATACAGATACGTGATTCACAAATTTGCAAACGGTTGCGATGAATGTAGCATGAGTCGTCTGAGAGAAAAGTTCTACAAAAACAAAAGAACACTTGTATTTACACATTTACATTTGAGTACAACATTTCGTAGATGTATGATTCAGTTTGTTCTACGTTACGAATTGTATTTTTTTTATTTAACTCTATTATATTAACAATAGCGACATTTCCGAGAACAAGCTTTTTGTTATAAACCATATGCATATTGTATTAGATATTATGTAGTTAAGTATTATGCAACATGTTTGATATTGCGTGAATTTTTCTAATTTTGTAACACAGAGAATTTATTCTAAATTTTTATATTAAATAATATATTATGTGGAAAAATAAAGATTTATAACGACTTTATGAGATTAATTAAGAATATAACACCAAAACTCTTAAAGGATTGAGTTTCACGGAAACATATTTGAAATTTTCAACATTTTGAGCATACCTTTTTCTTACAATTACTAATATTAATTGTTCTGTATATCGTTAAATTACAATAAATTATATATTTTTGGGCTGATATTCTTTTGTTTACTCATGTAAAAGCTCAAGCAGAACCATTAAAGGAATTTTCTGTGAAACAATCCAGACAGAAAGGGAAGATTATTCGTCCACTGACCAAATGCTCTCACGTGATACATTTGGGAGGTACTTTAAAATGCGGTTCATCACCTGTTTTAGCGAGATTTGGCGTTTAATCTGTTTGGTGTTGACCAATCAACTATCAATTTGGAAATCATATTGACGACGTACTAAATCTCGAGTCCAAAACAAGTCAAGTGACGTCATGTTTGGAACACGAGTAGGAAATATGTTCCTCCTAAGAAACACCACCCTTCACCAACATCTTGTTTGACAGAAAATGCCTCATAAAAAGAAAATCATTGAACAAAATATTATTGACGTGGTGCTATTGGTTCGAGAAAATCGGAGGAAAGTAAACAATCAACATCGGTAAATACCCACATTAAGTAGAGCACCTACATTGTCTGAGATGAGATTTTACAAGCAAAGTTGGTTGAACATACATTGGTGATATCCATATATTGGTGAAATCCTTATCTGTGATATAGATTCGGGAGTTTTGATTTGAAGCGGAATAATTCATTGAAAGTCCACAGAAATAACATTCCGAACCTTTTTATGTAAAAGTTTAATGTAATTAAAAATAAATTTAAGAACCATGAGTCATTTAATTTTGATTCTACACATATTTTATAACAAAGAGAAGTTTTTTATATAATTCACAGGTGCAAATTCAATTGTGCCAGGCACAATTCGTATATACTAGGTGTTCCAAATATAGGCTACACTAACTATTCCTCTGTATCTCAGCCTCCTGGGTTAGGAAGTCAAGCTGGAAACTAAATGAATATCACTAGGAATTCTTCTTCTTTGGTTTCCAGAGATCATATACCTTCTTCACTTGTGTCAGTTTAAGTTATGTAGTAAAACTTCAAAAAGTTTCCCAAGAGAATTTTCAAGAGTGGGTTCCTAATATGGCCTACCCCTGTTCTTATTACCACCCACCAGGCGAAATTACGAGCTACTGTTAAAAACGAGTTGCTAGTAGATCATGCATATCTGCGTTTAGTATTTAATGTACTTTCAAGTTATATAAACGAAATTATGAATTGGAACCACTTACATGGATATTCCCTGAATGGATTGGAGACAAAAAATACGTTGATCACAGCCTCAAATACTTCAGATGCAATAGTGTTGTTGGTATCTGACAGGAAACTAGCGATGGTGCTACGTGTGTCAAGACCTAGACCGTCAAGGTAACTACATAAACTCATAGATGTCGCGTATAGCAGCTTGCAAACACGAGTAGACGATATTAAGCACAGGGTCGATATTTGGAACACCTATCCTACACAAATTCCTTAGGAGTTTCCTATTAGACAGCACTTTTCCAAATAGTCGATACTGAGAAACTATTGCTTGTTTGGTATTCAAAGTTTGATGAATTGTCTATTCACACAGAAATCTTTGTTAACTTGTTCGTGATATGGTGTTTGATTTAGTATAAAAACACATTCCCTTTTGCACATCTCGGGGGATATCTTCTTTAAGTGTTTGTTCTTTAGGGTTTCATGAATCCGATGTACTCTAGTGATCTTTTCTCATGGGGTTTACCAACGGTTTTCTACCTCTTGTTAACTTGGGGTTGCAGCCCCAGGATGCCCAAGCAATTTTTCTCCTTCCTTTTCGCATCTACTTAACATTGTCTTGTGTGTATTGTCTTTATATAGCTTGACCAAATATAGCCAACGAGCAAAAATAAATAAATTATTTACTTTTTTCAACTGGTAATATATTATTTAGTCGTTCAAGATATCGTCGCTCAAAGTTCAAAAGGCCTTGTGTCTAGAAACTGCATTTTTTCAGGCGAGAAAAAAAATTAATCGTTTTCCCTATGATTTGATTCTATTTTTATTATATACATTTGGTTGGAACTTTATGGATCAGCTGATAACATAAGATATTTTTCCACCAGGTGGAAATTATAAAATGCCACTTATAGCAATAAAAAAAGAAACAATGGAATTTTTTACATACGACCTTTTGCACTTTAAATGACGATATGTTTCTTTAAAAGGTTAACTGTTCCTTCCAATAATTTATATAGTAGTGTTTCATATCGGTATCATATTTAGTATATTGTTGAATAAATGAAAAAATGTACTTTCTGTGAATGTTGATGGTGATTGTGTTTTCACAGAACATACCTATCTAAGTGTGAAATAGCATATTGAAAACGGAAAACCTTGAAGTTCACCGGAGCGTCGAGTAATTAACGCATTCAGTACATTTCGACTGAAGAGTTACTAAATGCTTTCTCCTCTTGGTCAATGCAGGCATTCTTCGAACTGACTAGCCCATTTTCCGCATTCCAGTTGAAATCTGGTAAACCATAGATATTGGTCAAATTTGAACATTATATGTGGAACAGATACTACGTATTTGGGATACATACTTTGTATTAAATAATTTAAATAATGCATGTTTGATATATATTTCTATTCCACACTTGAATTGTAATTTTATTAACATCAAATACAACTAAAAATATATAAACTTTGTTTATGTGGTAACACTGGAATTACAGATCTATATCTTTTTAATGGAAATAAAACAAATGATTCGCATATCGATTTGATTTAATAATATATTCATTTAAAATTTTTAATAGAAAATATTTTAGAATTTTTTTTTTTAATTTGAATTGCATGTAAATATATAAGCTACTTATAAAACTAAGTGATAGGAACTCATAAAGCTAAGTGTTGAAGAAATATAGGTAGGTGAGCTTGATGGCCACCGATTGGGTTTTATACAGATCAATTAAGATCATGATATTAATCACGTCTCCTTTAGCGACTGACTTTTAAGTTTCGTTTAATGAAGTGCTTTAAAAGGACAGTGGAATTTCAAAGTCACCAAAATCAATCGTAAAATCTATTACTTTTTAAATTTTAGCGTTAAAAATAATTTATGTCTCAAAACCAACAAAAAGAATTTTCCAATTACATTTTTGACGTAGTTATTTTTTTAACATAATAGTATACGTCTATTACAAAAACGCGTTTTTCTCCGATTGAGAGAGAGATTTTTGGATATTCTTCTAATTTCGAACCAACGCGGGTTTGGATTTTCTGGATTGGATTTTCTGAGTCGCCTTAAATTATTATTTTTTTTGTAAAATCACTGAAATCTGATGTATGCATCTAAAAGCAAGTATAAAATTCATCATGCTACCCAATTTTGAATTTTGGAGTGAATTATTGCTTAACCTATCCTTTTTAACAAAATTTTTGTCGTTTAGAAGCAATATTTATTTTTGCTTTGTAATTGAATTACCCTAACCAAATAGAGTCAATTTCATTCATATATATATACAAACTAATTCTTGAGTTAAAATATTGACAATACATGGACAGTTTAAGCTCATGGAACCTAACATTTTTTGATAATTTATCAAAACTTTACCACTTATTATGCAATAACTTCCGCACGATATTTCGGAGCAAACTTTATATAAAGGCTTTTTAGTAGATATACTTTCAATGCAAAGTAATCGTATAATAACTGCAAAAGTTTTTTTCCCTCGCCCATCGTCCCCTTAATACTTCGCACTTTGGTGTCGTCGCTCGAAAACGGTAGAGTGGAAACAGTACGAATCGTACACAAGAAGACATCCAACAGCAAAGATATTTAAGTTCTTATTAATCCAAGAACATTAAAAATATATATAGTATTTACATCAGCGCATTAAAATCATTACACCAATACATAAAAGTATGTATCGTCAGTCCAGCACGGTGAACAAGCCTCATCCGCTGTTTCTGGCTCTCTCTCTCTCTCTCTCTCTCTCTCTCTCTAACCATCTCCCAACGTCGTCTCCAATGTCATCTGCCTCAGTCTAAAAATAACCCAACTGCAAAAGTCAAAAACCAATCAGAGATCATCTGGATAAGCACCACCTGCAGAGGACGCTCTATTTCACCTGTTCTTCTCGAGTCATTGTAAAGAGCGCGGCGAAAGAACAGCAGCTGTCGCCAAACACTAACCAATCAGAATATATTCGGCATTTTGATGACACAATGGAGTTCACACTTGCCCTGTAAGTGACCCTTTCTAAAGGACAAGCACAATGGAATTTTTCACGGTGTTACAATACCATTGCAGAGATCAAAATTGCGATTTTTAGGTTGATGTTTGGTAAGACTACATTCTGTTCAATAATGACTGACTATCGTATTTCTGAAAATTTTGACACAATACTTCATTTTTGTGCATGTGTGTTTAGTGACTGACGAAATTTTGTGGAAAATGAGGTGTTGTCTGCACCCAGGCAACGATATGCCATGTCCAGATTAATAGAATGATGATATTCAATTGTTGCAGGTTGAAAAGACCTTCTGGGGGCTTACATTAATTTTGGGGTATGGTGGGTTCATAGATCTATATTTCTTTAGTTGTTGGATTGTTTCGCTTGTCAATTTGGAGGAAAAAGTTACGGGAAATCTATTTAATGAAGGAGGGGATATTTAGGACTTGTCGAAACTCACTACTTCTGTAATATCGCCCTACTCTGGTAATTTGGATGCGGAAAATGTTTTGGACTTTTTCATATTTGTTGATATAAGTCTTGCAGGCTTCCCTACAAATGGGTGTGTGTGCATAGGTTGAATCCCTCTTCGTTAACGAATAACGGAAAGAGCGGTGACCCGGACTTTCTGACCCCTTGACAAATAGACCCGCTGAATTTTGGAAGCTGAATTTACTCAGAGACTAAAACCTTTGTATTTCAATTTTCTTTTAGCTCGAATTCTGTTTAAAATCGTTTAACCTATGAAACGCTGCAAATTTAATTGTATTAAATGCGTTTATTTCAAAGTAGCTTCGAAATCCACTCGCCACAACTTAATTTTATTCCACGACTTTAAAGTACTTTTCCGTTATTCCATTGTAACCATAATAAATTCCTTGATTTCTAGGAGAGTGATTTGACACACCCAATCCGTAAACTAAATAGTGAACACATGACGAGTATATTACACCCAGGGCTGTAGTGGAGGGTATACGGCGGTATACCCTCCACTACCGTTGGAACAGCAGAAGGCTACTTGCTGGAAAAGCAGAGGGTATACGCCGTATACCCTCTGCTTTTCCAGCAAATTCCGAATACCCTCTGCTTTTTCTTAACAAAAACTACGTACACCGATTTGTTTTTCCTAGAAACTATCACGTGAAACGCAGATAGTTGTAGAAGCAAAAGAAAAGTTTCTATTACAAGATTACCTTGCAACATAATTCCAAAATCGTACAAACTAATCAAAAGCAATTCATTCAAAGTATTGTCGATAGAATGAAATCCAGACTTTGTTCTGATGTTAATGTAGAAAATTGTCAACTTTTGAAGGATATATCCTGGCTTGATCCAGAAAATATAAATACAGGGGATATTCGTCATGGAGAAAAGGAGGTAAAAAGGATCTGTCGACGTTTTGGTATAGATGAAATATGCACTATTCAGGGCTTGAGGGACCTATGAAAACGACCAAGTTGTTCCAAAAAAATTATAGCCTCTTTTAAGAACAATTGAAATATTACCATGCTCCACGGCCGAGTGTGAGCGCGCAGTTAGTTTAATGAATAACATAAGTGTAACATATTTGATATAATTTTTACTGATTTCAAACGTATCCAATCTAATGTTTATTAATACAAATGGACCACCTACAGAACACTTTCAATCAAAAAAAATTTGTAAATTCTTAGTTGGCCAACTATCGCTCTTCAGTAGACAATACATCAAGAGTATGTGCTACAAAAGACACAGAAACTGATTTCTCTTGTCAAGCTGTTCGGAAAATATTTCAATGAAAATAATAGAGGTAGGCCTTAAAATTTGTAAAAAAAAAATTACATCCTATTTTGTATGTGTTTGAATATTTTTCTCTTGACATTTCGTGTAACTATTTATTGCATAGTTAAATATTAAGTGATATTTTCAAATTTGAATATCACTCGATGCTAGTCTGCATATTTTGCTTTGCATAAATACAGTAAACTCCCAATAACTCGAACCTTTTGAACACGAATTTCTGCTTAAGTCGAAGTTTCTACAAAGTTCCACAGTTCCTTTCCTGTGTAATATAAAAGTAATATAGGCTTTTTTTCTCTCGATAATTTGAACGATTAATTCGAACATATTCCCCGGTCCCTTGAATATATTCTATGGGCACCCGGAGGACGGGTGCGAAATTAAATATATATATATATATATATACACATGTTTTTTTGCCCCCCCCTCCTGGAATGTGTAAGATGTAAGTACATGCTTCGCTTAATTTCCAAATACGCGTCTGTATCTCATGGTAGTAGTAAAAGTGAACGAGTCATAAAAATGACTGGACATCTTGCATTAAGAGAACTGTAGTTTCATATTTAAACTTCCGTTTCCAAAATAATTGTACACTCAGCGGAGTTGCCTAAAGTCACCTTTATGACGTCTCAAAATGAATGAAATATCGATCCTGATGAAATTTTGACTCTTGAAATGACCTAGAACTGGTTGATGTCTTATCACACTCTGATCATGATATCTGAATGATACTGCATAGGGGTTGGTCATCCACATAAAACTGCATGCTGTTGTTTATTGGTTTAAATCGTTGATCTCTAATATTTTAACAGTTGAACTTAACCTTCTGTGAGTCGAGAGATTTCAGAGTAGCGTAGTCTGGCTCTTACCACTCAATACACTTGTCTCAATAACCACATCTTTTTCAAGAATCCATGGATTCTTTCAGCCTTTAGAAAAAAGATTCTATTCGTCCTTTTCTACTGGTCACTACTTGCTGGATTAGAATCTTTTTGAAAGATTATTTAAACCCGTTCTGTAGAATTGATCGGAAAGATTCCATTGCTCATTTGATTAGAATATAATCCCCTTGGAATATTCTATTGCTCCTTTGCTTAGAATAGAATCCTTTGGAAACATTCCATTGCTCATTTCCTATAAATAGAATCATTTGGAAGGATTCTATTTGCCCATTTTGTAGACTTGAATCCTTTGGAAAGAAATTACATTAGTCATTTACTTAGATTATAATCTTGAAATATTCTATTGCTTCTTTGCTTAGAACCTTTGGAAAAAGATTGCTTTGCTATTTTTCTTAGAATAGAATCCTTTCTAAAGATTCCATTCCTCATTTCCTTTGAATAGACTCTTTTGAAAGGATTCTATTTGTCTATTTTGTAGAATTGAATCCTTTGGAAAGAAATTCCATTGGTTCATTTCCTAAGACTAGAATAATTTTGAAATATTCGCTTGCTTCTTTGCTTAGAACCTTTGGTAAGATTGAATTGATCTTTTTCTTAGAATAGAATCATTTGGAAAGATTCTCTTGGCCAAGGTAAAAATTGGTTAGAATTCATGCAGGAAGACTGCTTGTTACGACGGAGAAGTATGCGTATGAACCCGTCTCAGAGGGCTAACTTTTGTACAACAGTATAGATTAATAGAGAGAATCCTAAATGTGTTTTATAGTGACTTCTTCACTTTCACTTCATTTAAGTAAATAATGTTTTCGGAACTGTTAATTTTCACTTTGCTTAATCAGGTCACTTTCCACATAACTTATGTATGGTTTCTCCCTTTAGACTTCATCGAATCAAGGGGAAATAGTCATGACAGTGAATAAATATTAAATCTGATCATTTTCGGACATGATGTTGAGAACAATATCTGATCCAAACCGTCCGATACCGCTTCTTTATCACACAATCACTAATATCTGCTTCAGGGCCACATGCACGATGCTGCAGCACGTCACTCACACCCAAGCACACGTGTTGATAGTTTGTGCACGTCATAACATCCCACACAGCAGGTCTTGTAGCATTGCCGCAACTTTTCATGTAGCAAAAGATGACAGTAAAGAAAGGGCATACAACTTGATAAATATTACGAGCCGGAATATGAAATTTTGTGAACGAGCGTTTTAATTTGAATAAGGGTAGGTGCTAATTGAAGGATAACGAAAATCCTTTTAGGAACTTATTTACTAAACAATTTGCAAATATTCCTTTTCCATCAACGAGGCTTTAGTCTTAAGTTAATTTTATAGTAATTTTAAAGATGTCTCCCATCCTCAATGTCCTCCAATACCACATATCTCCTCCACACATTTCACGATGTGTGCAATGTTGCAGCACCTCCCATGGTACCCCGGAGTAACGTAGAGACTGACACGTCATTGCCAATTAGTGTTTTAAAGGATCATATTTAAATTGACATTGGTTTTCACTTACCCCACAACAATGGACGGCATAAAGTTGCTGAGTTCGAGGCTCAAATCGTTTAATCCAGGTAATTGTCTTTGGCTATCTTGCATTCTTGTATCTATCTTGCAAGACGTCCATTGCTTCGTCTATCCTTGACGCAGAACCACAGACGTCTCCGCCGCCAATGGTGCGATGAAAGAAGGATGTGGACGGCAGAATGGAATGAAATTGTCTTTACTGACGAGTCACGCTTCTGAATGCAACACCACGATGGTCGGATTCGAGTCTGGAGACACCGTATAGAGAGAATGATGAACAGCTGCGTTATGCATCGCCACACTGGTCCTGCACCGGGTATTATGGTATGGGGCGATATTGGATATCATTCTCGCACTCCTCTAGTACGCATTGCCGGTACTTTAAACAGCCAGCGCTACATCTCCGAGGTGTTGGAGCCAGTTGTCCTTCCTTGCCTTCAGGACTTGCCCACAGCCATATTTCAACAGTATAATGCGCGACCACACGAGGCACGCATTGTCCAAGGGTTCTTCGTCAATCGCCAGATTGAATTGCTTCCCTGGCCAGCTCGCTCTCCGGATCTTTCGCCGATACAAAACATGTGGTCCATGGTTGCTCAACGATTGACCCAGATTACATCCCCAGCTGCCACACCAGATCAACTTTGGCAACGTGTGGAAGCTGCTTGGTCTGCTGTACCCCAAGAACACATTCAAAGTCTCTTTGAATCAATGCCGAGGCGTGTGGCAGCGGTGATCTTCAACAATGGCGGCTACTCTGCCTACTGATTTTGGCAGGAACCACACTTCACAGAAGTCTATAAATTTAATCATTTGATACTTGTTCAACGTGTTATCTACAAAATAAATTTTGTTGTGATATCTCTTGTCTTTCTTGGTGTTGCAATTTGGGTGGCCAGCAGTGTATATAAGTAATTTCACAGTATTCTCATCTTAAAAATCACTTAACATAACACACCTAGTTTTCCAAAGAAATTTTTTTTCATGTACAAAGAATATGTAAACGATAATAATAGTTATTTTTATGTTATTTTTATTTTATTTTATATTATACAAGCCTGATGGTCCTCTCATGTGCATAGTTATAATAATAAATCTAATCCTAACCTCTTGTAGTCAAACTATTAAAAAGTAAAAATGGTAATGTTCGTATACAAAATAGAAATTTTTCGTGTTTGAGTTATACAGAATCGAGTGTTCCTAGTTCTGTTTTAAGAAAGTCGAATCTGAAAATTTGTGCTTGTCTCCAGCCCAAATTTCAAAAATAAAATTCAAATACAGTATATTAGAATAATTTAAAGGCAACTAATACCATTTCTTCCCTATGGTCCCGCTCTGAACAGACTGACATATATAGTATTAGCCACTGCGTGGCTAGACAGGCGTTGCCCGTGCGAGTTGCGTTTGTGGGGTTATTGGTTTGCTTCGCAAATAAATATTTAATTGATAAATTATTCATGAAAAGAAAATCAAACGTATAAGGTTATCTATATAGTGTAAAATTTTCCGCAGATTTCAAATCCGTCAAAATTTTTATTCTATCTTTAAAGAGAGCTTAGAAAGAAAAAAAAAAAACACTGACGAACGCCAGTGATAACTTTAATAATTTCTTTTGCTTCACTCGAATCCGTTTCTCAAGAAATATGAATGAAGTCATTTCGAATCAAACGAAGGTCATTCGAATATTTTTGCTAACATTCCCATTTATTGCGAACACACGATAGGTGAAAAATATCACATGGTTCTAAAGGTTGACGTCAATAGTGACGTCACAGAGGGAGAAAAAGTCAATATGGATGTGGTTCTTCGGGTGACGTCACATTCCGAAAGAAGAATGAACGGCGAAAAAACAATGAAATTCATTAGAAAATGTTCTAGATTGAATTTTAAAATTCGCCGTGATCCAAAAATTGCAAAAAATTCGGACTACCTGTGTACCAAATCCCATAACTGTAAGTGCCATAGATTCGCCAGGACTTAGCGGGCAGAAAACAAACAGAAATACAGACAAACACTTCTTTTTATAATAGATTGGATTTGGATAGTAGTGGAGGATGAACACGAAGTCACGCGAAATAGAAATAACTATTTTAAAGTGTAGGTGATATTGGGGTCGATGGCTTTCTCGGAAACTCCGGGGCAATTTGACATTCAACCGGGATTCTGGTCAGCAACTTAAATTCCGGGACAATCCGGGAATGTTGGCAACTCTAACCATACTCCTGTTTCATTTGAAATTCGAGGTTCATCCATTGTTCTCTCATTTTTACGCGCGGTTGTCTATTTTTATGCATTGGTTTCCGTTACACTTTCCTAAGTATTAGAGTACGAGTAGAAACAGTTGGGCTTGACTGAAATTCGGCAGTTTTAAAAGAAATAATTTTTTTTATTCAATTGTAGATCAACAAAAAAATACAAAGCGTATTGCGCAAAATGTGTTGAGCGGCGTCATGCAAGAAAAAAAAACCGCTGATGAAACTAAAACAAAAAAAAAAGTCCAGCTATTCATTTCATGTTCATTTCGATACTCCGTTTGAGCGACCTTCGCAGTAGAAGTCTGTCATCTGTGACAGAGATCTGGATGTTTCATTGCAAAATTAGTTTGAGTAACGAGACGCACTCTAGTATCAGACGAGACTGGTTTTTTTTACATTTCAATAGAAGGCGTTTATCCCTTCTTAGCGGGAGAGGAATTTTGTCACCTATAGGATTAGAAAAATTTAGTCATGCGCTTAGGGTGAGCGGGAATTAGTTCAAACTTATCGTCGGCTTACAGCAGAAACTCATTAACAGACACTTTTTTCTGTAAAACTCAATCCTTGTGTTTATTATGACGGTTGGTTGGGGAGGAGATTCGGGAATAAGGGAGAGCCGGGCAATCCTCAATACATACAAAAAACATTTAAGTACGCAGAAAGAGGAAAGACAAGTGAAGGGCAAAACATGAAAGCGCAAAAATACATACTGACAAAATAGAAGGATGACAAAATTCAAAAATTGACACGGAACAAAATGAGTACAAAATCAAAAAAATACATAAACACTAAACAAAAACCATGCATAAAAAGAGGAAATCATTTTCAAAAGGAAAAAAAAATGTTAAATCCTAAAGTAAGAACGTTTAAAAAGACAGCCAAAATGACATATACTAGTTTCGAAAGAAAATAAAAGTTATTTTGAGAACTTTTGACTTCTCAGCTGTCACAGATGTAATCAGTGTTGGAGCTGAGAAATTCCATCACTTTAAGGATTTTATGGTGGCAGTGTGTGTCCTTTGCAGTACTTTGGCACCAATGTGAGTAGTTTTGAAGAGGAGGTTTCACCAAATGCCACGGACTTGTGAGATCACATTCAGAAAGGTAGTGGATGGGATCACCTTCTCGACCGCAGATGCACAGCGCCCCACAGGGATCTTATTTTTTCAAATTGCGCTAAATAACGTCAAGTAAAAAATGTGAACTGGTACAAAAGGGGAATTGGGGTACAGAGTAGTGGGCTGAAAGCCGAAAAGAATCACTTGGGTATCCCGGGAGAGTTATTCCTGTGTTTACTGAAGACATTCAAATCAATGGGAAAAGAAAATATCCCTATAATAGAACACCACAGGGACAATAAGTAAGAATATATCTAAAGGAGATGTGCCCGGATGACATTTTCATGATGAAGAGAATTAGTCTCAATGTAACCTGTTTAAAAGATATACAACACTAGCAAAATGTATATAATTTTTAGTGTTTGACCTAAAAACTAATCGTTTGTCTTGATGGATGTAGAATAAAAAAAACAATTGTTAGTGAATGAGTTTCTGCGTTAAGTTGACAACATTGTCGATTTCTTTCAATTTTTTAAATTAATATATTAAGTATAAACTTTGCATGTGATGTAAAAATTGAAGGAAAAAGTAAGAACACGTATCATAGCAAGAGTTTGGTTTGTCGTTCATTTTTTCCTACCTCGTGTATTATTGACAGAGATAGAAAAATTTAATAATACAGTACCTTTTGTATTAACTATAATAAGACACATTTTAATCGGGATTTAAGGAAAAACTACTACTTTAATAGGGTAATAGACAGTTGGAACGCGTTGCCAGAAAATATAGTTAATTCAAAGGGAGTGTATGAATTTAAGATATAAATTGGATAGTCAATGGGATTTGGGGAATTCATAAACAAAGGACCAGCCTTGTTGGGCTTGAGCCTGTAGCTGGTCATCAATATTTGTATTTGTATTTGTATAACTATTTCACGTGGGCGACTTAAGACCTTGCGCCATAAAATCCCAAAAGTCAATCCAACCCACGTGAACTGCAATTTGTAATATAAACAAATTCAATAGGCTTTTAATTAGGATTACATAATTTTCTACGTTGAAATTAAATAATTCTCCGATGTTTATTTAAGCCCGGTGCACACATCCGGTTTTCAACGTGCGGCGCTGCTGCCGCAACACAAGTGAGGTCTGAGATACATTAGATCGAATGGAATAGTGCACTCATGCTTCCGGCGCCGCTGCTGCGACTCACGTCCAACTTGCGTGCAACTTTACCGCAGTTCCCCACGGCGCCGCAGCTCGCCGCAAACGCATCTCCGTTCTGAAGTACCTTGTTTTCATATATAAATGGAATATAAATAATAATTAATAAATGGTTGTAACCAGTAACGTCTATTTTGTTACAAAATATACTTTTTTTACACCAAGTAATCGAAATAAACACGTTTTCTTCGATAGAATATTTATCGCAAATGGCGCAAAATGAGAATTTGCGTCATTTCGCGGTTATGTGTGCATAGTTGGGCTTTGATGCTTAAACGGCGCCACACGTTGAAAAACCGGATGTGTGCACCGGGCCTTAATGTCATATGTTCATCAATAAAATTCCCGTCTTTACAAATGATCATCGATGAATTGAGTCTGGATACTGCTGTCGTCATGGCACTTTCCTAAGAACCGTACCTATACTCTACTATTATACGTTGAAATTAAATGGTTCTCCAATGTTTGTTTAATATCAGATGTTCGTCTATAAAATTTCCAAGTCTTTTCTATAAATGTTCAACGATGAATGGAGTCTGGATACTGCGGTCATCATGGCACTTTTCTAAAAACCATAGCTACATTTTTCAAGATGCTATTCAAATCAATCATTCGGAAACGAGCAGGCAATTGTTCAAGAATATTTAAAGGATCTTGATCGTGTGAAATGTGTTTTTATGTATATAATAAGAGACAACTTAGTGATTGACACTTCAACACTTTGAATTTTTCAAAAGGCAATTGTTGTCGTCGGTGTGAAAGTTTGAAGAGTGTGGTGCCAGCTTAGGTGCTGTTCTCGTCTTCTGACCGTTATTCAAAATTACAAGGGGTTGTTTTTGGATCTTTCCCTTCAGGGGTTGAACCAGGACCATCGTCAATAGCCCGATGTGTTGCTGTACAAACGACGCTAATTAAAAATTACCAATTACCTCAGCCTAATACATAAATTTAATTAACATTTTGCTTAAGTCGTTTAAAAGTTCTTCATAAATAATCATAAAAAGTTTCAAGATAAGTTTTTGAGTAATGTTCCCTAAATATTAACCAAAGTATATTCTTCGATAAAAAGCTTCATCTTGTGTGTTATACAACTTCGATGCAATGTTCTACAATCTACAGGATACTTTACTTTAACATTCCTTGCATACAACAAATTCCTCTAGAACATGAATCAACAAGGAAAAATCCCTGTTATTATTCGAATAATTTCCATCATTAATCTTCCATTCATCATACAAAGAGTTATTTTGCAACCATTTTTTCTTCAAAGCACTGCCATTGACATTAGATGTTGCAGTGAATGCGTTTTCATTTTCGACATAAGGCCCCGTTCACCTGAGGCTCTTAAAACGCGCGTTTGGCGAGGCTATCAGGGTCCCGCTCTTCAAGGTCGCAAAGATAGGTACTCGAATTAGAGGAATAAATAAACATAATTTAATGGCGGGACCCCGTACGCGCCCACGCGTTCAAACGCATACGCACGTTCAAACACATTCGCGCGTTCAAACGCCGCATGTGAACGTGGCCTAAGCCTCGTCGAATTTCTTTCCCACGTTGTTCGCTTTTTTAATACAGTTCTTTCACGAACCGTCTTTAAAGCAATATTCTAATAAAATTAGCTTAATTTAAGGATTAAATTAGCTAGGAAAAAGCAGCGTAAAATAACTGAAAACTTTCTGCAATCTCAGAACTTTTGCAAACGTGCCTTAGCGAACTTTATCACGTCCAAATCCAACTTTATCCGTGCCTTCTATCTCTCCATAAAAGTATATTAAAAGAGAAAGATAATATAATCCTAGACATAACACTTTTTTTTTCCCAATACGAAACCGAAACTAATCACACACTGGAGCAAAAATAGTCCCATTGGATTTATTCTTCAAACGATAATAGTGCATCTCTAGAATAAAAAATAATACTTTCAGTTAACGGATTTCTACAAATGAGGTATCGTTATAAACAGGACAATTCCAATTTTCGTAATTAGTAAAAATCTCGAAAATGATTTTTTCGAATTTTCATTTCCCCTTAAAGATGTCGTCTCATATAACTCGTAAATATGCTCGGATTATATAAAACGACAGTCAGAGGAGAGTTCGCATCGAAAGGAATGCAATAAGCGTAAAAATTGCAGCGCCAAGCGAATGCGAGAGCTACGGCAGCGTCGAAAACAAAATGAGAAAACGGCGCAAGGCGAGTACGCAGCTGGTCCATCGGGCGTATAGCGGCCGATGACAGCACAATCATGTACGGATCATGTGCAAACGTCGTTGTTAGGCGATACCGGAGACAGTGATAATATGAAGATTGACGACAGCGTGCACCATCGCCGGACGAGTATGCAGAGATGCCAACCGGCTATGGAAGTTTTCAGTAGTACCAAAAGAAAAAAAAATCCGTAGTTTTTAGAATATTTCAGTAGTTAAGTAAAAATGTAAGGAATCGGCTTTAGTAACACGCATATATCCTTAATTAATATATTTAATTGCAGATTTGAAACATATATGCAACACATTATTTATAATTCGTAAGATATATCAACATAAAAGCACATATATAGAACCAATAATTGTGTATGAAAGAATAATATATAAAAAAAATGGAATAATTAAATTTAAGCACTCTCCCATTTACCAAAAAATATATAATAATAATGAAATAAACAGAAATGAGTAAACTAATTGATGTTCTGCGAAAAATAAATAAAATTTAATTTTTCCGTAGAAAAAAATCATCGATTCCGTAATTCGTACTACCGTAGAAATCCGTAGTAGTTGGCATCTCTGAGTATGTATCGCGACCACCGAATATATATCGTCGTGTTAGGATTACATCACGACATTTTCACGAAAAATCTACGGCGCGTACCCTAACTGCGTATACCCCATCTTTTTTTTTAATTTAACGCTTCTGAATTCTGGTTTTCATTCCCATGTCTTCTGTTGCTGCTGTAGCCGGGTACTTAAAAAATTTTTTAGCGGATGGCCACCATTCTGTACATCTCTGCATTAAACCAATACTTTAGAGATATTTCCCTCTGATACAAGACGCGTCCCTGACAGCTGACACAAATTTGCCTCTCACACGACAAAAAATCAGAAGCGAAGATTAATGCTCTGTTTAGAAACGAATCTCGCAAGACTTCCACAAGCATAGCAGAACTCCCTGTGCATTAATCCGTTACGACTCCGCACACTGAAACACCAAACGAAGAAATTCTCTATCCCGCAAAGTAGCCGGTCTACCGATTTTCGAACTCTAGAGATTTGGGTAGTTCGAGAAGCACTTCCAAGTGCAAGACACCTGTTGGAATTCGTCACTGATTCAGCTGTTTACACAACAGGCGATCTTTAACTGCAATAAGCATTTCATATCAAAGTAAATATCGTCCTGGAAAGTGCAAGATAGAGCACCGGAGAAATCTGTTCGAGATTCCCGCGGAACGTTCTGGAAGAGTGTGGCTTGTCGGATGGCTTGACAGTTCTGATTCGTCGAATTTCTTGCACACAATATGGTGAGTTAATAATAGATGTATTTATGTATGCTTTAAATGTATTTATATGTGTGTTTTAAAATTATTGTGTATAAGTGCTAGGTTTTTTATTTTAAATAAATTAATGCAACGGCACGCATCTAATGTATGTAAGCAATAAAAATAGGTTATCTAGTCACAGGGTCATTCCTGAGGTAAGAACTGCCCACGTGTAAACCTCTGTAAGCCACCCCCATCTAAAAAATATTATATTCTTCCACCACTATATATATAGCCACCCCTTCATCATGCGCGTATTCAGTGAATAATTTCGATGACCAAATTTTCTTTCGCTCAGTCCTCTATATACTGTAATGTTAAATGAAAGAAGGTAGCTGAATTTACGTCGCAATGAAGCAACACACGGGCTATTGGCGACGGTCCGGGATCCATCCCGAAAGGAAAGATCGAGGACAACACCTCGTAATTTTGAACCAGAGTCAGATGACGAGGGCAGCACATGAGCTGGCATCTCACTCTCCAAACTTGCACACCACGACAACGTGAAGACATTTAAGTCATGATATTTTTAACGTGCATCAGCACCCTTTGTACACGACGGTCTTTGGCTGGATTCTATCTCTTGTCTTATCTCGTGCTAGTGACCAACAAGATTTGATGGAAAAGATTTGAAAGTAGATTTACCTTAAATTTCTTGTAGAATGGATGAAGAGACTGCTTTGGCACCTAAATTGGAATGTAGGATCGTACTGTGATAATTATCTGAGATCAATTTCAACTGTGATAAGAGATAGTGAATACTTATTTCACTTTCGATTTTTAAATTACAACCGATCGCACGTGCTTATCTTGTCTTTACTCAAACATTATATGCAAGGTACAGCAGTACATTCAAACCATTTACAAACACACGAAACATATTTTATAATCTTTATACAAGACTTTAAACTAATGCAGAGATGAAATGACAGTCGTTTCCGGCTAGGAAAATTTTAACAGCATGTGACACAGAATAGCTTTCCCTTTTCATGGTATCTATTCGAATTTTTAACCAATTCAATTCATCTTAAACGGAGGTTCCGAGTTTATCAAAATTTATTTTTATTATTATTTTGATACAAGCAAAAGTACCAGACCTCATTCGGTTTGAATTGGTTAACTTGATTGAAAGTGTCCAAACAAATCACATAAATCTTTCGTAGAAGTGTGAGTAAAAAATAATTTGTAACACCTTTTCAACATTTTTATAATTTCTACAACCTATTACACAGATCTTATACATGGATATCAATCCGTGTAATACATTTGACATATATCGCAACCCTGTTAAAGGAACAAACTGACGAGAGTTGACAGACACAATGGTAATTACTACAAATTCGATTTTGAGGAAGGATTATAAATTTATTTTCTTAAGTTTTTTTTTGTTAATTCTGTAATTTTTTGTGTTTAATTCATAAAAATGACTAATCTACGACGAATACTCTTGAATTCATAATTTACCTGCCAATATATTTTGATTTGTAGCACTCCTTTGGAATTACGCTAACCTTAAGAAAAAGATGACGAATTAATTTGATAAGATATCTATCAGTTTGTTTTTAAAGCAAATATGTTTTTTCTTGAAAATTACGTTATGTGGTTCGTGCAATAATAAAAGAACTTAGTTTAAAATTGAATATTTTCAGTACAGACACACACACAAAGCAAGGGCAACCTGTCATCTTTTTTAAATGGTAAATAGATTTGATAATGTTTCTTCTATAGAAAATCAGTGTTTTAAATAAACTTTCCTTTTATAAAGTGCTTAAATATATCTTCAATTCGTAAAATAAACCACCTTGACTTTCTGTCGCTAATTTATAATATTTCAAAAGTCCTAGTTCGTTTTTTTTTTAAATGTCTCTGACCGTGGTTCGAAATAACGAAATGTTGAACTTAGATCTCTCCCTTCTAGATTGATCCCTAACCGATGTTAATAACCCATTAGGTTGTTCCAGTGCGACGTTAATTCAACTACCTACCTACCTATCTTTTTTAATATAATGTTAATAAAACCATAATAAAATTTTCGTTCTGAGGAAACCATTACTGTCTGCTTTTAAGAGATATACTCCAAATACAAAGTTAGTCACAGCTTGTTACCATAAAAACGCACCTTTTCTTGTTTTCCACAGATAATGGAAGAAATGTTTACAAGTTTGTAACATAGGCGCACTTGATGACATATTGGAAATATTTTTGTTGAAGTTTTTACTTGCGACAAGAAGATCTATGCTTATAAACTACCTCATTTCGCCGCCAAAATTCGCGAAAAACAAAATTAAATTCTACCCCAGTCGCCCCTAATCAAAATGCACGAGTGTTTCTATGGTGATCGCTATCACCCATCCTTGATGCCGGGAGCCGTTCTTGTGCTAGACCGATAGTAATGTGATACCATTCTCGTTCATCTCCAAAACCTCTAATAACGATGTCAGAGTGATCGAGCGATCTCTAATATGATCGACAGTGTGTGTAGAAGTGGCCAAGAATAGAGGTACACTGCACACTTAAATTGGACAGTGACATTTATTTACAGTAATAATATAAAGTTTCAAATATACACGCCGCACTGTCCGGTGCAAAAACACGTCTCACTCCTCTGAAGTGTACAACAAATCTGTCATTAGTGTTCTTTTTCAGAATAGCACCCAGTATTTCATGTTCTTGATCGTATCAGAACACAGACACTGTCATCCATCGATGTTCGTCCACTAGAACAAGTAGCAACTAAAACACAAGAACAACTGTTCTTGTAACCTATCTGTGTTCGTATACAACGTGGTGAAAGACAGGGAATCGTGACAAACGATAACCAGTATGTGTCAAAAAATGACATTTCATTACGTTTCTTAACTCTCCAAGTGGTTTCGAAGAGATATCCCATTCATCAAGATCCGACCAATTTTGATAATGATGTACCGAATGCTACTACCGAGATACCTTTCCGAGATAACCACCAGGAGTGTGCAACTATAGTTTTGCTTTGTCTAGGATTACGTACAGCCCTGGATTTCATTAGACTTGACTCTTGGTAGGAGGAATTTAATTTTCGAGTTTGCAATGTAAATTGTACTTGTGTGTTAGACAGTAATGTCTCGGTACTATTGTTGTAATTTCGGTGTGTAATCCTAGTCTATCTCTAAAAACACTGATAATGGTAACTGGTACTGTTTGAAAAAAATTCTATTTCCTTTCATTACGTTTCTTAAGCCATAATTTAGGATAGGCAAAGAGTGCGTCCAACCCTAAATTTCTTTAGACACCCGGCATGACGAATTTTACTTTCGAGTTAGAAATAGAAGCTATGAAAACTTAAAAATAGTCATGATTTCAATGTCGTCTAACTTCTCTTTATATTTTAATGACTCAATAGAATAAAAGAAAGAAAAAGACACCTGATCCCATAGGCATATGGGTTAATTTCGATCGGAAGACATTTTATATTTCATCAGAAAAGATCCACACGTTTTAAACGTAGCTTGTATGTTTATGGACATGGTACCATAAAATCCAAATTCAATTCCATGTGGTCTTACGGTAGCAGTAATTTAGTCGAGCGCGTAATGTACTTTCAAGTTTTAACATTTCCTAAATTTTGTAGTCTCAATGGCTCTTTATACGTGATATGGTGATAAATGGTTTTTTTATGAGCAACGATAAAGCTAGCATGACGTATGTAAGGGGTCGCACACAGATTGAGAAAGAAAAAAAACAAATGTGGTATTCTAAACAAAGATTGTTCTAGTTTTTAAGAGAAGAAATCTCTACTATTATAAAAGTAAGTGTTTGCTGTCTGTTTTCTGTGATCTACGTCCTGACGAATCTACGCCACTTAATGAGATTTGGCACACAGGTAGTCCGAATCATTTGCAATTTTTGGGACACGCCGAATTTTAAAACTCAATCTAGAACATTTTTAAATGAATTTAATGGAATTTAATTATTATTGTTTTCCCTAGAATGGCAACACCATAAAGAGATGACAGATTCGAAATTTATTTTTTCCGTTTCACTTTGTGGAGGAACGATTTTTTAGCATACGAAAAACACAAATAAAGCTTTAAATGGAGTTAAGTAGTTCGTTTTTCTATCTCCAAGAACGTCAAAGATAAGAGTAAAATTTTCACAACGGATTTGAAATCAGCGGAAAATTTCAAATTTGATCGATACTTAAAAATATATATTTTTTAAATAAGTAATTTTTAAATTGTAACTTATATTTTTTCCCATGTGACCTTCGCGATTGAGAAATCAGATTCTATTTCCTGCGCTCAAACGCTTCCAACGAAGGAAATCAAAACAAATGAAGAAAATTTTGACTGGCATTGTTTAGTTCTTTTATGTAAAATCGGGATCGGAAAAGATAGACTGAAAATTTCAACGGATTTGATACTTGCGGAAAATTTTACACCAGATAGTTACCTTATACGTTTTATTTTCTTTTAATAAATAATTTTTCAGTAGTCCCATCGCATAACCTTCTCCTTCACACAAAATTTAAAAATGTGCCTCTTTGTTTTTTGTAAACCATGAATTAACTTCTCGCATATACAACTTTAAAAAAAACACCTTATCAGTTTTAACGGCGAAAAGTAATTAAAATGTTAGAAAGTAGTTAAAAATAATAGTATCCTTTGTCTTGATAAACGAATCGCTTTAAAAATTTTATTGTTGATGTGTGCAGCTTCAGTTACATTTAAATTATATTTTCTGCTTATACGTGAAACAAAGGACATTGCTGTCAGAATGCTTTTAGTGCAAAATAATCTCCCAAAAGTGGTCATTGAATCACTATATTTCTATATTCGTTATTCTTCTCTCGATCGTGTTTCCAGACAGATTCATTATTAATTCAATGTTATTGCATTCCTATCTCAAACGTCTTTTACCTTAATTTACTTCTGTCTTAAATTTGCTGATTGTGTAGCTCTCTCACTCTCTGCTTGTTGTTTCGTGCATACCTTTCTCGATTTTCCGACTTAAACCTCACCCTGATATCGGCTTCCGAAATTCATGTTCATAATGTCGTTACATTGCATCTTAATAATTTTATTATTAAGGCTAAATCACAAGACTCAGAACTGTTTCGTTTAAATATGACATACATTTAGGTAGGTAGTTATAAGAATTCATGTCGCATTGGAACAACACAAGACATACATTTAACGATTCATAAGTACCTACTTTGACCATGTTTCCGAAATATTCTAAAAAAATCAAGCTCTTTTCATATTTACATTGTATGCAACGACATTTCTTCAATACTGGTGCCTTTTGTGTATATTCTGAAGGATAGGTGACGTTATACTTTGTGATATATACATATCTGTTTTTGTTTATGGTAGGCTCTTTCTCCGAGACGGTGAAAGTCATCTCGATCTGTATAATTTTATAAAATTCACGTGTTGAACACATACTTATATTTTTAATTTTACGTTTAAGCTATTTATTAGGCTAAACTGAATTTTTTTTAGAGCGTAAGAATATGGGTTACCTCAGTACCAGTGCCAATAGTTTCACTTCCACGACTATAAGGTGTCAAAATACTTTTGCATCAACATCTTAATGAAAACTCATGTATATACGTACGCCGCAATATTCCGACACTTATATGTCGGAAAGGCTTACTTTCCGACACTTATGTATCGGAAAGTAAGACTGAATAAATTACATTTCCTTTTTTAACCTGATGTGCATTTTGCGCAGTTGAGAAAACACATAAAAACCTCCAGTAATTGATGATTGCATAGCTATTTTCAGACCTGTCCACGATTTTTCAATTTATGTGTTTAACAACACTTCGATTAAATAAATAAATACCGGTATTTATTGTAACATCAAGAATATTTTGGTAGATTTGTTTGGCACTCCCTTCTCAAATTGAATATAATTCTACATTAGCTGAAATGTTCAAATCCCCAAACCACGATTACTTCCTTTTTATTAGGAAGTAACCCTGTTTTTCTTAGCAAGTAATGGTGCTTTTATCTCTTCGTTTATAAAACATGGAATTACAATGTTTCGAAACAGTTGACAGGATTTGTGTCGAATTCTGGATAGCGGAACTACTTCTATATACGCATAAAGGCAAACTACATCAGTAGATAAATCTCGATAACGGGTCAAAGCCAGACGATTCAGGGTATTAGGCAACCAGATTTCGTTCATTCTTATGAAAACAGTTCACCCCCTGTTCACTCTCCAGAAGTTCACTTCCTCTTTTAAGTACTTTTCTAGAAAAGGTTTGCGTCTCTGCTAACCCTGCACGTGGTTGTCTCGACAAGTTATCTCGTCTTTACCAAAACTAACCAGGTCCAAATTACCAAAATCCTAGGTGCAGAATTATATTCAGTGTTCTGCAACATAACTCATAGCAATTGCAATTGTTCTGCATGCATTTTGTCTGAATTTTGAAACCTGCAGTCAAACCAAAAACAGACGTAAAACAAAATTATCGGCTAAATATGTATTACATATTTATAATAAAACATAAAAATTAATTCACTTACTTTATTTAAAACCAAGGCATACTGTCAGAATTTGCAATTCTGTCGATAACTTTTGAAGTTAAATATTATGCCATAGACATAGAAGATGTGTTATTTATAAGTGTTTTGTGGTAATTTGGGCGGTGTAGGGATGTTGTTCCGTAGCTAGAAAAGAAAAGAAAAACTGTGGCAAGGAGTGCGCTTTGCAATGCAGAACATCGCAACCTAGGACTCGAAATACCCGGGTGCACAGGTGCACATGAAAATAAAATTGTGCACCTAATTTTTTACCAGAAGTTTCCGATGTTCGAAACATTTTCCAGATGGCTTTGTTGAAGCGTCTGTCGCGACAGAAGAGAAGGGAGATTTTAGATGTTTAAAATTTTTTATTTACCATCTACTTCTAACCTATATAAACATACCCAACTAATAAATTAGTTTATATTAAATTATTGCTCTTATATTATTTTTTTTTAATGTGCACCTAAAATAACCTGTGCACCTAATTTAAAAACTTAGGTGCACTTTGTGCACCTGTATTAAAAAATCTATTTCGAGGCCTGTCGTAACCCATGATTGAAAAAAAAAATGGCCAAAATTTTGATAAAATTAAGGAAAAAATTGTTCTGCAAAGACTTTGTTTGTTCTGCGACGTACCTCGCAGTTTCAAGCACTTTTTGCTCCCGGGACCAAAAGTAATCATATCGGCGAGATATATCGTCATTAGAAGAATACTGACCAGACCTTGATCTCGTCATCATCAACAAATTGGCCATCGGCATCAGAAAATCGGCAAATTTGTAAACGAGGTATCATTAGAAAAATTTTCAGAACTTGATGAACGAGATATGTCATCGAAACCACTTAGAGTATTTCTTGATTGAAATGTTACACGTTGCGTGACTAGTTTTCAATAACATTTGGCTAGTTGAATAGTTATTTACTAGGGGGCCCGCCCCCTGCTCGCTTACGCTCGCCAACCCCCAGAGGATTGCTTTGCAATCCTCATTGGTTCGCTGCGCAAACTTATGCTCGCTTCGCTCGCATCAATGAAGACATGTGTCCTAGAAGAAGGAATTGTTTACAAAATATGATGTTCCAAAAAAATATTTTTCAAAACTAAATTTGCAGAAAATATATATACAGCACCTCTAAAATCAGAATTCAACTGAAAACTTTGAGCAAATTTTGACTAAATGTGAGCACTAAATGTGAGCACCTTCCCCATTTTTTCATTGAATTGTCGAAAGTTGTAGTGCAAGCGTCTTGTTGAACTATAATTGGTGGCCCTGAAATGGATCGTTTTTTAAATGGCCCTGAAAAGATCCTCCGCTTTCTTTGATTTCTAATTATAAACTGCAATGGCTCGACTAAAATTCATTTGTTCAGTAAAATTTCATCCGATAACGCTATAAATTCAATTCAGGCGCGAGGCTTCCCGGTAAACAAACAGTAGTACAGTGTTGCCAAAACGCGATAACAAATAACGCCACGTAAGAGAATTATATATATAGATTCATATTCTTATAAACACACTGCACATAATATAAATTGATGATGATGTTTTTTTTACCATTCTGTGCTAATACTCGTTTGAGGACCACGTAATTGTTTCAGTGAAGTGGCGGAAGATTTAAATAAAACAGAACGAAAAAGTACGAACCTAAAGTTTCAGCAATACAGAAATACGTGATGCGTTCATTCGGGGATTTATTAATTGTGTACGACCCCGTGCGGTTCTTTGTTTGGCAAAGAATAGAAAATATAAGAAACATAACAAAATGTTTTTTGAATAACCGTTAAAATAACAGTCAGTCTTTGTCTCGCCAAACAAGATCGGTCTGATCGGTGGTGTTGTCCTCGATATTTCCCTTTGGGGTTGATTCTGGACCGTCGTCAATTGCCCGTTATGTTGCTCTAGTTCGACGTTAGTTAAAATACTTACCTACCAACCTTATCTTAGTAATGAAGCTCTGTTAGTAGTGTTACGTCATCTAACAATTAGCATCGACCTTCAAATAAAACAGACGGAGCATGCAACCGCAGTTTCAAGTTCTTTCTTCCAGTTGCTCGGTTTGAAGATGTGTCTCGTGGTTTTGGGTAAAATCATGAATCCTAAACTATTGATTGGTCAACGTGACTATCCACCGTTATTAAAAGCACTATTCTGCGCTTCTATAATCGGATAAGCCTATTTGTGATTTACACTTCAGAGATCTTACGACAGCGGCCCCGTCCACATGATTCGTCTATTTCATTTTAAGGTCGATGACAAATAGACGTGCAACTGATTAAAGTCAAACATTTGTTTAAAGTAAATGGAATATTATTTACAGAGTTAATTATTTACAATTATTAAAAAGTCGTGGGTACAGCAATTGACATCGAACCGCCTGGGAACCAGGAGCGTGGCTCCAAAAATCAGAGTCTGGAAGATACGTCTATTCCTCTCAAATCTTAAGTCGAATCTGTCCAAAAACCTGTCAGATCAACCTCTCGATTGCCAACCCAGCCACCTGCGAAAGGGGTTTTCAGTTTGAACTCGGTGACCTCACATCTGCAAGAAAGGTTTTTGAAGTTTCCGCTGCGTTCCGACTGGGAGTTCTTAACGGTGCAATTCCTATAGCGCGTCTGACGCATGCGGCTGACGCAGAGCACTACTGCAGTGAGATGTTACGGATACATTGGGGTCAAATACATCATTCCTCAATCGATTTTTACAGGTAATAAATCACATTAAAGAAGAAAAAAAACTGTTCTTCAAAAAGCATAAAACATGAAAATCCGTTAAGTAATGAAAATGCTGTAATATGTTAAAGTCGGGACAATTACGGAACTGTTTTCCACAATGCATCAGCTACAGAAGTGCCAACCAACTATGCGCCAGCTGTACTGCAATAGACGCACTGCGTCAGCCGCATGCGTCATACGCTCTATAGGAATTGAACCTTAAGGCCCGGTGCACACATCCGGTTTTTCAACGTGCGGCGCAGCTGCCGCAACGCAAGTGTGGTCTGAGATACATTAGATCCAATGGAGTAGTGCACACATGCCTCCGGCGCCGCTGCAGCGACGCACGTCCAACTTGCGTGCAATTTGTACCGCAGTTCCCCACGGCGTACACGCGTCTCCGTTCTGATGTGCCTTGTTTTCATAAATAAATGGAATATGAATAATAATAAATAAATGGTTGTATCCAGTAACGTCTATTTTGTTTCAAAATATACTTTTTGTACACCAAGTAAGCGAAATAAACACGTTTTCTTTGATAGAATATTTATCGCAAATGGCACGACATGAGTACTTGCGTGATTTCACGGTTATGTGTGCATAGTTGGGCTTCGGTACCGCAGCGGCGCCGCACGTTGAAAAACCGGGTATGTGCACCGGGCCTAAGGTCGGAATCTTGGGGTGGGCCGTCTCTCCGTCTCATGGAGATCTAAAGTGCAGATGTGGACAGCTTGTTTATCGCTTCGGGGTTGATCTGTATTCCATATGTGGGAGTACGAGAGCGACCGGTACAGCAGGTAGGTAAATGAATTAATATCGCTCTGGAGGAGTACAGTGGGAAATTGGCGATGGTCCTGGATCGATCTCGAGGGTAAGATCTAAGGACAACATATCGTTATTTTGAACCACGATCTAATGACGAGGTCAACACCTGAGCTGGCATCTCCTTCTCCAATCTTCCGCTCCAAGCCAACGTGAGGGCATATGAGGCCACGACAGATTGAACGTTCATCAGCTCCCTTTTGGTTGGGTAAAATATGAATCACTGTTGAAGTTAATGATTCTGAAACTTCCCAGAAATTAAAGGACTCCATTAAAAAGAAGAAGAAAGAAATATTAAAAACCGCAATGAATGAATTACGGATTTTAGTATTATTTATAACACTTTGTATCATCATTCGCAACACATCCCAACTTCGATTGGAATACCGAAATTGATGGAGAATCTGCAATATTCAAAAGGAAACGTTAAACTACAGAATCATTTCCAAATCAAACTGAAAAGGGAGACCCTAAGCAGGCAGCATCGTTGTGCAATCCGAAAGTGGGATGGGAGAGTAAAAAAGGGTGAACCTGTCAGGACAATATACTGTACAACTCAAAAAATAATAATAATAATATTTTTTTTGTATATTTAGAAAGTTATTTAGCTTCTCTTTCTGGAGGCATTCCTAATCCATTTCTGGAAATTAAAAATAAACTCACAATTTCTTACGTCCTGAAGAAGAACAGTTTTTTTCAAGCCCTGAAATAAACATTTTCGGGCAATTAAAAACAGATTCACAGCCATGTTATCGATAAAACAAAATCCAGCTGTTTTTTCTTTGGTCTAAATTTATTTTTCTTTATTAGATAATACGTTTCGAATATAGTTGAAACTAAATCTGGAAGAGTATAAATGGTTTCTTGGTATAAATAGGATAAATGACGTATTTTTTGTCTAAAAAAGCGCTAGATAAATTTTTTACTTCTCCACGAATACACCCCACCAACCACATTCGATAGTTTTCAAAAACAATAGATTTGATGAGCTTGTTGATTGACCTGTTTTGGAGAAAATAGAATGAAAACGTGAGTGTTATTCTCGTGAAACCCTGAAAAGAAAACAAGTTCACCTAAAGTACATCATAACATTCAGTAGGACATAAAGTTCTAAAAAAAGACTTGTAATAAGATCTTAAACTCATTCAATCAATTACAATTGGACATAGGCAGCTGTTTTCTTTCGTAAATTCTTTGACTAGAACTTTCACAGCATATTTGATGCGTTCAAATTTTGTAGATAAATTCGATGTGGAACCTGGAATTGACTGAACTATTAAATTCATTCATGAGGTCATCAATTAGTTTCTTTGACATTACTCATTTAATGTAACGATAATTTTGCTCAAAAAATTTTGGGTTCGATGAAATATAGTCGTTTCTAATTTCCACTGTCGTATATATACTAGAACAAATACAATCGACTTTGTCGTTTGAGCTTCAGCCATTTTTTGAAACCATGAATCAAAGAATAGCTTGTGAAAGGGGATTTTTAATAACTTAATCTAATTTATTTACTCATTTCAAATCACATTTTAAATTGGTGGATGGAAAAGCAAGATGGAGAATTAACCATAAATTTTAACTTTAAATAATTCCGTTAGATGGCAGCACAAAAGAAACTTCTCGCATGAATGGCATTTTATTTGATTAAATTATGCTTCAGCTTCTTTTCTAGCAATTGATCTATAGGTTAGTGTCTGCCCTAGTTGAGACTTTACAATCTTAAGTTGAAATCTTATGTAACAGCGTTAAGAAAGGATTCAAGGTTTCACAGATAGTCAGACTCAACGGGAGAGGTTCAGAAGAAAGGATTAGATTGAAAAACTGATTGAAACTATGAATAGAACTTGATAAAACTACATAATTGAGGCTAGTTTGACCTTTTCACCACTACTTAATTGCAAGTTTAGAGTACAACTAACTTGCAAGAGTAGGTTATCCTGAGAAATAACTTAAAATAACCCGATTGCAGTTTGTAGCATCAATTTTTTGTTTGTTTCACCCCTCCGATAATTAACACAGCTTCATGTAACGTTAGAGTAACGAAAAGCTCTTCTCCGTCAAGATACGGCAAGTTATAAATACCATTAATTGTTCTCCAAAAACATTAATAAACTACAGTGACACCAACGAGGGAGAGGCATGTTAGATCCAGTTACTTCTTATAGACTGTATTTCTCTCTACTGTGTCAGTAAAAATTGATCCTTGAGTGTATATGTTCATTACTTGGCGTTGTGTTTGGTGTAGTTTTGCCAAATATGGTCCTTGCGGGATAAAACTCAATACTAACCAACGAGGGAGAGGCATGTTAGATCCAGTTACTTCTTATAGACTGTATTTCTCTCTTCTGTGTTAGTAAAAATTGATCCTTGAGTGTATATGTTCATTACTTGGCGTTGTGTTTGGTGTAGTTTTGCCAAATATGGTCCTTGCGGGATAAAACTCAATACTAACCAACGAGGGAGAGGCATGTTAGATTCAGTTACTTCTTATAGACTGTATTTCTCTCTTCTGTGTTAGTAAAAATTGATCCTTGAGTGTATATGTTCATTACTTGGCGTTGTGTTTGGTGTAGTTTTGCCAAATATGGTCCTTGCGGGATAAAACTCAATACTAACCAACGAGGGAGAGGCATGTTAGAACCAGTTACTTCTTATAGACTGTATTTCTCTCTTCTGTGTTAGTAAAAATTGATCCTTGAGTGTATATGTCCATTACTTGGCGTTGTGTTTGGTGTAGTTTTGCCAAACATGGTCCTTGCGGGATAAAACTCAATACTAACCAACGAGGGAGAGGCATGTTAGATCCAGTTACTTCTTATAGACTGTATTTCTCTCTACTGTGTCAGTAAAAATTGATCCTTGAGTGTATATGTTCATTACTTGGCGTTGTGTTTGGTGTAGTTTTGCCAAATATGGTCCTTGCGGGATAAAACTCAATACTAACCAACGAGGGAGAGGCATGTTAGAACCAGTTACTACTTATAGACTGTATTTCTCTCTTCTGTGTTAGTAAAAATTGATCCTTGAGTGTATATGTTCATTACTTGGCGTTGTGTTTGGTGTAGTTTTGCCAAATATGGTCCTTGCGGGATAAAACTCAATACTAACCAACGAGGGAGAGGCATGTTAGATCCAGTTACTTCTTATAGACTGTATTTCTCTCTTCTGTGTTAGTAAAAATTGATCCTTGAGTGTATATGTTCATTACTTGGCGTTGTGTTTGGTGTAGTTTTGCTAAATATGGTCCTTGCGGGATAAAACTCAATATTAACCAACGAACCTTATCGACTCAAAAACTGCGAATTCGAAACGCTGTCCAAACGAAGAACGTCGTGTAAGCGGTAGGGATGCGACATCGACAGCAAAACAACGATGTTTTGAAACATCGATTTTCAAAATTAACACATCGATGTTGATAATACATCGCCCCAAAAACATCGATGTTTTTAAACATCGATGTTTTTAAAATTCAGTGTATTTAAGCTTTTTCTCCCATTTCTTAAAACTGGTTTAGTAACTAGTGATGCTACATCGACAGCAAAACATCGATGTTCTGAAACTTTGATGTTCAAAATTAAAACATCGATGTTTATAATACATCGTCCCCAAACTATCAATGTTTTTAAAATTCAGTGTATTTAAACTTTTTTCCCCGTTTCTTAAAACTGGTTTAGCACCTAGTGATGCGACATCGACAGCGAAACATCGATGTTCAAAATTAAAACATCGAAGTTGATAATGCATCGGCCCCCAAACTATCGATGTTTTTAAAATTCAGTGTAAACTTTTTCGCCCATTTCTTAAAGTTGGTTCAGCAACTAGTAATTCGACATCGGCTCCAATACATCGATGTTTTTTTAAACATCAATGTTTTGAAAACATCGACATCGATGTCGCATCCTTACTTTTCAGACCCTTCACCCTTGGCCACTTTGGTCTAAAAGTATGTTCAATTTACTGATTATGAAAAGTATGCTACTTGGTTATTTTTAAGTTTTTATAACGGTACTTTTTTCATTTAAAAATAAATCATCGACAGTGTAACAACATCGACAAGTATAAACATCGATGTTACAAATACATCGACAAGTATAAACATCGATGTTACAAAAACATCGACTCCAATACATCGATGTTTTTTTTTAAAACATCGATTTTTTGAAAGCATGGACATCGATGTCGCATTCCTAGTAAGAGGGGGATGATACATGTTAAATCTACTGTGGTCTCAAATGCCCTCACTTGGGCGTGGTGTGGATGTTTAGAGAGTGGGTAGACCATCATCAATATCCCGTTCTGTTGCACCACTGCGACGGTAATTAACTACCTCCATGCATCCCCTTAGAAAGGGATAAGATAGGATTCTAAGGCAACGGAGAGACGCAGACTATGTGTCAGGAGTAGTTCTCGTGATATACAGACAGTAATTCCAAGCCTGTCTCATCACTTATTTATAGCCTCAATATATCCACGTGACTAGGTGAGTAGAATCTGAAAAAAAAGGTGGTTGAACATCTGCTTTTACGTACAACGGTCGATGCCTTTCGTACCCATCTACACGCACTATTAAAACTATAACCAGTTTAATATGTCCTAGGATGTGATGTATTATCTTTCAAATAGCATTAATGGTCTCTAAGTTTTTCTTTCGGTAATTTCTATTTTATCTCGTGTGTTCTCGATTGATAATAGTTGATTTATGATTGAATGCAAGCAGATGTCATGGCAAAATTTATGTATCTTTAGCTGTACATTATGACGGTAAAGAAATAAAATAATTTTGATGCAGTAACTGCGTCCTCTTGTTCTACGTAACTTTACCTTTAAAAAATCTCGACCATCTCTCTATTTAACCATCTGTGTGTCTAAAGTCTGCAGAAACCCAATTTTATAGGAAGATACATGAAATTTTGTACAAAGTATTAGTATTTCGAGATTTTTGTAGGCAGCTTTGATAAAAGCTGGCATCTACTACGTATATCGTACGTCATTTGAGTATTTTAAACCATGACTTTTTGTTACATTTGGTTTGACCATCTATGTTCATTTTTATGCAATACGCGGTCAATTAGATTGAGACCTTAGATTGACTTGTTAGCTTAAGGGTATATCTAACAACGACGAATATCCGTGGGATTCGAACCCAAATCATGTTAAACCGGGGGTAATATCCTTTATTTATATCCATAATATCCTATTGTTTTTTTTATCTTGTATGACATCGTGGTTTTTTTGCTTAAATAATCAAAGGAATGTCAAATAATATAAATAAGACTAAACTACATAGTTCTGTGTAATTTTCACTAATCTTGAAGGAATTTGAAATCGCTACGACGGTAGTGCTTTCAAAATATGTTGCGACTGTTCAAATTACAGTAAAACCCCGACTATCCGAGTTTCAGCTTTAACCGAGTAATCAAATATTTCTATGAATTTTTTTTTTGGTCCTTCATTTTCCATTTTTAAAACTGCCGAAAAAAATTTTGAATTTGATCTCATAAACACTCAAGAAAACGAAATCCAATAACACTACCCCCATTTACTTTTCATATATATCACACACTAAAATATATCGAAAGTGCTATTGAAAATATAGAACAACAAGAAGAAGCGACTCCAGCAATCCTGTTAACCTTAAAGAAATGTCGAAACATTTTTTTTTGCTGCAGAAAAACGCCAAAGTAACGTAAAACAATTAAGGACTTTTTTTAAGTGAGAACTCTTTAATTATCGTAACAATATAAATTGCGTGTGGTGTATCTGTATAACTTTTGTATTTGTTATATATAAAATATACTTTTAAACCTACACGATTTATTTTACTTACAATTTTCGCTTTAACCGAGTTTTTCGGTTATCCGAGTTAGTCTTGGTCCACATTAACTCGGATAATCGGGATTCTACTGACTATCGCTTTTCTTCGTATTTTAGTTACGATAAAAACAAAATTAAGTTTTTTTTCTTTCAACACGATACACATTTTTCTTTGCTTCTGTATTCATGAATGACAGTAGTGCTTCCAGACTCATGAATGACAGTAGTGCTTCCAGATTCATGAATGACGGTAGTGCTTCCAGACTCATGAACGCAAATTCAATTCCTGTAACTTAACCATATTATAGTATCTCTCTTCTGTATGAGGAAAACTTCCCTTGCGTTTTGTGTGTGTCCATTACTTGAGATTGTCCGTCTTGTGTTTGGCACAGTTTGGCAAAATGTAGCCACTGAGCCATAAAACCTAACCGACCATTCACCCATCAAAAATATTGAAAGGACCCTTTTGTCACATGTTCGGCTATTCATAATATTGTTCACTTTTTGAAGTTCATTTATCGAAATGAATTTTACAGCACTAAGAAATAGGTTCTAACTGTTCTAAAATCTGAAAAGATAAGCTAAGATGTTTTCATTACTACGTTATCATTAATACGTAGGTCATTACTAAGATTGAGTTTAAGTCACAAAACACAGAAATGCGTTCACGGCAGTATCTTCGAAGTGCCACCAATATTATTAAGGACATAAACACCTTACTAGAGGCGCAGTGGTTAAATGGTTTCTTAAATTCTTTTTTCACTTCTGTCTTATTTTGTCTCACATACATTCCTTATGATTTCAAGTATATATAGTCTGCAGGCAGTCAAATCACGCGATGTTAGATAAGTATTCTTTAAATTAGGTAATAGGTTGGTGAAATAAACAAAAGTGCTTCCACAATTGGGGTTTTTAGCGTATATTCTGATTCTAAGTTTATCGTCCGGTGCCCAAAGCGAAAACAGAACCAATGAGTTAGTGTGGGGAAAACCAGATAAGGCGATCACCAAGCATCTTTTTTGTATAATAGCCTTTCTTCCTAAAACGATTTCAACCCAATTCTAAAATAGGTCCACGGTTGGCTGCTTTCTCATAGGGATGGGTGGAAGGGTGCTTCGACACTGGAGCAACGCAACGAGCTATTGCCGACTGTCCGGGATTATCTCCAAAGTGAACGATCCGAGGATAACACTTCAACCATGATGAAATGACAAGGTCAACATCAGAGCTAGCATCCCACTCTCCACACTTCCGTACCACGCTAACTTGAGGACATTTGAGGCCCCGACAGGTTTAATGTACACCAGCCCCCACTTGTACGACGGTCTTTTGTTTAAGCCTTCTCGTTAGAACAGGACTATATCATAATGTTTTCCTTATTTTTCGACACTCAGTTGGCAAGTCATGGAATCGTAATATTTTTAGCCACAAACAACCAATCGTTTTGGTGGTTTAGGTGTTAACCTCAGATCGGAAAGTTCCTGGTTCGAATCCGGGTGAGTGCATGGATGTTTGTAAGCGTATGGTGTAGAGGCGGCTGGTGCACCTTAAGTCTGTCGTGGCCGAAAGTCCTCATGTTGGGTTGGTGTGGAAGTTTGGAGAGTGGGGTGCTAGCATAGGTGTTGCCTCGTCATCTGACCGTGGATCAAAATAACGTGATATTGTCCTCAGATCTTTCCCTTTGGGGATTGATCCCGGACAGTCGTCAATAACCCTCTTGTACGACGTTAATGAAAAATTGCCAAATTACCTTAATATTTTCACTAAATTCGTTTATTCAGTGCGGATACATTTTACATTCAATGTCAAATAGTCCTAAGGATGCTCAACAACGTCAACGATTGTCCATACAAACACCATGAAGACTTAAATGTTTTATGATTTCCGATACATACGTCAGTTTTAGAAGCCTGGTCAAATAAACACCCACTGCGATCGGGAAGCCATCTCTGGAATAACGTTTCTTTTGTTTATTATGTTTCGAAGTTGCCCTTACTCCGCCAGAATAAGTTTGAGTTCGAACTGGTAGGTCTGAAGATCAAGGACGACGAATTCGTGAGACTCAACAGATTAAGGAGACGTTGACTGACTTCGTACTATGGGCCTGAGACGTCAGATGAATGAAAACAAACGGGTATTTTTTACGCATTACTTTGATTGTTTTGATGCACCGGTGGGTATATTTAGAACGACGTATTCGTTGCGGCATTTCTGATATGCGAGGTACATTAAAAAACCTTGGAATATGATCAGAATTGAGTTTTTTAATTTTGATTTGGTACATTACGAATTCTCCTTTTTTTGACTACAGGGTAGCCAGTGAGTTTACCCACTGCAAGTTGTAGGCGGCATAGGTTTGATTCTACCCTTAGTGTATTACTATCTTGTGTCCGAAAAACTTTCCTTGACGTTTTTTGGCGCAACTTGTCTAACTAGAATTGTTTTGCGTCATAAAAATTCACCATTTGTGTTGATTTGAACATAGTTGAGGCACTAAATTTTTCTATTACAATAAAGTACTTTTAAATACCGTATTTTGTGTCAACGTTTGGACATTTGAGGACACGACAATTTTAACGAACAGGAATGTCTTTGGTTGAACCCTCCTATTGCTTATCCGCGACTCTGCTATCTCGGCTACCGCTGCCCCGAAAACATGCCGGTACGCATGTATACTTCAGCCAATTTAGTGTCGCCGACTGTTGTTGTACCAATGCATGTTTCGCCTGGTTCGCGAAAGGATGAGAACCACTAAAAATTCGTGATAGCACAGAAAAAACGTCTCATTGATATAAGTCATGAGAAGATTGAATATAGAAGTATATAAGCAAGCAATATACAGCCGTGTGTGTGTGCAAATTATAGCTGGTGACGGCTGCCCACAGAACGGTTTCGGTTGACCAGGCCTCATCACAGAACGCGATGCATTACCATTTCAGCGTACCTCGCGGTTTGGTTGTTTTCGATATCCGATCTTCGGTTTCTTATCTTCAAACGCACGCGCTTATCGCGTGGGCTAATAAGTAAGATCGCAATTTTCGAGCACTGGGCGAAAGTCTAACATTTGACGTTTTCTTGCAGTCCGAGACCGGCCACTACACCTTCGAAAATCTCTCTCGATGTATCTGTATGTGAACGTGTGCTCTAACTCTCTGTGCGGTTGCTGGATCGGAAGTTCCAATGGGCTGCGAAGACGTCTCTTCCAGTTAGAGCTCTCCAATCGAAGGTGATTTTCACTCTCTGGCAAGCATTCGACGGAAAGGAAGGATTCGCGATATGGCTGTGGATTTCTACGCTGGTTGTCTGGGTGGTGAGTACATGCCTTCCATTTGTTTTATTAAACTTTATTGGAATGTTTAGAATCTTTCTGTACCTTGATGGAAAAGGGGTAAGCGTCCAAATTCGCTTATTTTGAGCCATGCTACAAATCACTTCAAGAAAAAGAAAGTTATGATAGCTGAAATTACAGCGGGCTATCGGCCACAGTTCGGGTAATTTGGTAATTTTTAATTAACGTCGTACTAGAGCAACACAGCGGGTTTTGACGACGGTCCAAGATCAAGGGTAAATACGACGGTGTTTGGTTGGATAACGACAATACCAACTGGGCAACCGTGACCCATTATTTTTGAAATCTTTAGAATATTTCTTTACCTTGGTAGAAAAAGGGCCAGTGTGCCCAAATTTGTTGATTTTGAGTTTTGTCCACAAGCTACCTCAAGGTAAAGGAAGTCTAACCTATCAAATCTATATGAAGTTGCCGATAGTGTTTCTGCGGCAAAACATGCTTCCTGTGCACCCTCCGGATGTGACATCGCTTGATTTGATTTCGAATACGAATTCAGACATCGGCATAGCATTCATATAGGATAGCTGATTGGTCAAATTCAATTAGATTAAACGCCAAACGTGGCACAAACGGCAATAAACTACATTTTAAGTAACCTCGTTATGTACCATACGAGATTATTTGGGTATCGGAAGGAAAATCTTCGCTTTAAGTCTACCCCTTGGCCCTGGTTTATTGCCTCTAAAAATCCCTCTCATTCCATTTACCCACATTTGAAGGTAACTCTGTTATCTACCTTGCAATAGCATTGGATAACCGGAAGTATAATGCTTGTCTTCCGGTGATTTGTTTGATTAAACCGAAAATCTCTATCATAGTTGTAAGATTTCTCCCTCACGTTGGTCGGAGGGTCGGTAGGTATTATATTACTGGAACAACGCAACGGGCTATTGCTGACTGTCCGGGATCAAACCCGAAGGTTGGACGGATAGCGACCATAGATATTAGGGGTTCAAATCTCCAGGAGATTGCCAATCCTGTTTTCTGATTTAACAGCCATTAGACTTTTTAGCCAAGTCGAATTACCCTGTACCTTTTGCTACCCATATTATCTTTATGTTGATAATATTTATCCCTCTTATTGTAGAATCGGGTCCCAACTATAAAAGTATTAGAGGAGCTTTTAATAGTAAGCCCCCTGCTCACAATTACGTGATTTTTATTTGAGACTGTTCTCATGAAATCAGGAATTTGTCTTTTCTGTTTATAGGTTAAACGTTTTTATTACATCTTTAACTGATCTTAAGCGTATTTGGCACTTGTTCTTAATAGAATTTATAGTTTTTAAAAGAGATAACTGATATTGTTTACTTACTAAAGACTTTTTTGATGACAGATATTTTTTGTTCTTAAACAGTATGTATTCGTCATAATATATTTGTTAGTAATAGCTGTGTTCAGAATTTTGTTCCGTATATTAATATCAACAATCACTATAAGATCCTTCGATTAAATTTTTTTTATCTCCGTGAATTTCTCAATCATTGATGGCATATTTGCCAAAATCAATCAGAATCCAATGAAACATGGGTATACAGGTCATAGAATTAGATATGCTATGTTATGGAATGTTAGAAAGCATTTCGCCAGAAGTGTCTATCGTATGCAAGCTTACAAACATAACTTCCAAGTCATGTTTGTAAACAAATTTAAGTTATTCAAAGTACCGTGAGACTTGACCGTCGATCAGTTACAGTCAAATTTTTTCTTTAAACGAATTTAAAAGCTATTCGATTTTTCAATAAGATAAGCTTTTTTTTATCAATTGTTTGCAATGGTAACTTCAAGAACTCTTGCCGTTTAATAAACTGAATGAGTAAGGATTGCAAGCCAGCAAGGAGCTAATCGAATCCTATACCGACCTGATGACCTCAGATATCTTTGGATATCGTCAACGTAGGCCCTCTGCCTTACTTTCTGCTAGTTAATGGTGAGCGTTGGCGTGATTCCAATTTTTTGGCGTCAAGCTTATGCCAAATGGATTAACAATAGAAAAAACTGTTACAAAAAATTTAACGGTTATTGCTAATTGCGATAACAGTTGTTAGCTGCTAATATTAACAGCTTCGTGTACTTACAATTAACACTAAAGATCTATGTATATAATTCTCTTACGTGGCACGCAAAAAAGACGTTATTTGTTATCGCATTTTGGCAACATTGTACGGTTGTTTGTTCACTTCGTAGCCTCGCGCCTCAATTGAATTTATAGCGTTATCGATTGAAATTTTATTGAAAACAAAAATGAATTTTAGTCGAGCTGTTGCAGTTTATAGTTAGAAATCAAAGAAGGCGGAGGATCTTTTCAGGGCCATTTAAAAAACGGTCCTTTTTAATGCCAACCATTATAGTTCAACAAGACGCTTGCACAACAACTTTCGACAACAAACTCAATGAAAAAGTGTGGGTGACTCGAGAGTGCTGGAAATGTACACACAAACACCGGTACAGCTACACTCTACGTTTATGAGTGATGGCAACGGCTTGGCGATTTTTTTTGGCGGACTTCTAGTAGCGAGTTACGATAAATTAAGGCAACCCATCTTTCGTTGCTGTTGTTGTGGTTTTCACGGCAACCTCGGCAAACGGAAACTTTCAATTTTCATTTTGAATATTCTAGAAAGTTCTTCCAAAATTCATTCAAGTCGTTTGATTTCATTGATTCGTTTGAAATGTTTTCTTTCCTCCCATTGGTTATTTTGATTTTAAAATATCCTTTGATTGCATTGGTCGTTTTAAATTTTTTTTCTGTGATACCATTGGTCCATTTATTTGTATTTTGACAGTTGTGGAATTTTTATTTTGTTATAATAGTTTTCACGACAGGATTAAGAGTTTTTTTTTTTTTTTGACCATTTTCGTTTTCATTATTATTTTACGAGAGAATTCTGACGTTATCAGGTATCATTTCTTACTTTTTTCTTTTGTAAATCTTTTTCTTTTTCAACATGCTCACTGTATTTAGTGTAATTGATAAGTTTCAGGGTATTCTTACCATTCGTAGCTTAGTTTCTCTGCTGGTTCACAAATGTGTTTTGATACGTGATTAAGCTTACTACTTTTTGTGAAATTTTTTTTTAAATATACTTTTTTAAAACGTTCTGAAATGTGCTTAAAAAGTGTGTTGTAAAAAGAAAAAAAAAATTGTGACAGGAAAAGAGTTCAGAAATAATTCTTTCCTTGGCGACTTTAGAAGTGCGCCAAAAAATATCGCCAAGCCGTTGCCATCAGTCATAAACGTAGAGTGTAGCTGTACCCAAACACCATGCTGGGTATTCAATTTCAAAAACAGCGCTCACATTTCGACTCAAAATTTGATCAGTTTTCATTTGAATTCTGATTCCAGGGTACTGTATATATATTTTTTTCTATAGTATAGCAAATTTAGATTTGAAAAATATTTTTTTGGAACATGATATTTTGTAAACAATCCCTTCTGCTGGGACACATGTCTTCATGAATGCGAGCGAAGCGAGCATAGGTTCGCGCAGCGAACCAATGAGGATTGCAAAGCAATCCTAAGGGGGTTGGCGAGCGTTAGCGAGCAGGGGGCGGGCCCCCTAGTAGTAAATAAATGTAAGTTTAAAAAAATATTAACAGCTTGATATTGACGTAATGGTACAATTGAAACAAATAGTAATGTCTTAAATTGTTAATAATTTTAACTTTTATTACCAATTTACCACATTTTCAATAGATTTTAAGTTGACCGTTGTGTTGCACCTGTGCAATGTAATCAACGACTTGCCCACACTAATTTTGATGTTTTTAATCTATTGTAATGAAAGAAAAAAAGCACGGAGTCACTCTACAGTTACAGAAGTTTAACAAAACAATTTAAATCGTCTCGCATCAGACTATCAGAACTGATATTTTAATTTTAAAGTTCGAGAAATTACAGGTTTATAGCTCCGTAGCCGCTCCTCTGCTTTAGATTTACAGTTTCGCAGCTGATTTCGCTTTCATTCGTTACAATATTAATTTTTCTGATAAGTTTAATAATTTTAAATTACTTTTTTAGCATTTCTTGGTATTTAATAGTTTCGGTACCAGCCGCAAATAGCTAATTTGGGAAAAAGCTGTTATTTCAACTTTATCGGAATAACAGCTCATCTTTAATGGTCCTTATTGTTGATAAGACGCCAATTTCGCGAACTTTGGAAATGATATCGTGTACTACGATTTAAAATCTTCTCTATTAACTGATACTTTTTCTTGACAATCTCAGGTATCATTGTTTTAAAAAGCATTCCTTATTTAATTTGACCTCCTATAGTCGTTAGTTATTAAACATTAGGATAGACCTGCAGGAATCAAAGAAATCCATTGAAATCGGAACATTCTTAATAAAAAAAGTAAAATAAGTTTCCAACCATGACGATGAAACAGAAAGGTTTCGTCATAGGCCGAAGAAATGGGTCGTCTGAGAATTCCAATTTTATATTGTTTAATATTCCGATAGAAGCAATAGTTAAATATTTTATTTTACGTTTTAAATGGTACGCTTCCACAACATTTCGTGTGTAAATTAATCATTGTTTAAACGCGTAAAAGTTATGTAATTCGTGGAATAGCAACTATCACATTTATGTTCAAAGACAATTAATTTATTTGAAGTAAACAAAAATTTTAAGAACATTAAGTGTACACTAGTGTGTGTTCAGCATCACTTAATTATAATTTTGTATTTCAGGTTGCGCTGGAGTATTAGTGGGCCATCCTTTTGATACTGTCAAGGTAATTACTACTTTACTACTGTTCATATTGGAAGAGCTTTCTTAAATGTATGTGTTGTAATTTCCCCCTCCGAATTTAAAATGATCGTAGTGTTAAGGTATGGTTCAAATTACGAACTTAATTGGACCGAACTCTCCATTCTTTGCTATTTTTTTTTTAGTCTTTTGAACACTTTGATCTAACATAAGGAACTGATTTCATTTGTCGCTCTATGGTCATTTTTATTTATCTAAGAACTGATTAGATCGAGATTTAGAAATTGTTGCGAGGCTGGATAAGAAATTTTGTTTTTGTAAATTTTAACATTAATATTGAAAATAGAAAATATTTTTCTGTTTAAAATTATTGGATTGTATTTTTAATTTAACGGCACAAGGTCCTAAGTAGGACAGACTGCACCACTTTAAACTTGTTGAGGTAATGGTATCCAGTAAGATAGACTATAAATTGAAGGTATGGTGTGTCTCTAGTACATTAAAAGATGAGCTTTGGGAAAGTCCATTTTTAGAAAGGTAGTGAGTTCGCTGGAGAAAGGACAACCACACATAGGAACCTGAGTGGCGATAGTCAATTGTGGAAATGCATTGTTTAACTTTAATCCTCTGAGCCTCGCGAGATTTCCGAGTACAGTATCATTGCATTTACCTCACTGCTCACTTAACCTTTTGACTACGGTTATAGATATAACAAGCGCGATTCTAAAGGTTAACGACTAAATTACGGAATCTATTGATTGAAAGAATCCATTGATTTTTCGAACGCTTTGAATAATTGTAATGAACCTTTCTTTAGATTAGAATATTCTGAAACAATTCTACTGACCCATTCTGTAGAAAAAAAATTTTATAGCCTTAGACTAGAATCCTTTGAAATGATTCTTTTGGTCCATTTCTTAGTATAGAATTCTTTGGAACGATTTTATTGCTTCTTGCTTAAAAATAGAATGCTTTGAACGATTTATTACCCCTTTCCATGAATAGAATCCTTTAGAAAATTTTATTGGTCAAGAAGGTAAAAATTCGTTATAAAACATGCAGGTTGTAAGCTGACATTATAGGCGTTAACTCTTCAGTGGGTTAACCTGCCTCTAATTGAACGAATACGCACATTCAAAACCAAGTGACTCGAATGCAAAGAGCCGTAGTATAACTAACATCGACTTAATAGTAACTCACGTTTAATGAGTATAAGAAATATGAATTATATTATTTTACTAGCAAAATACCCGACCTTACTCGATTTGAATTGGTTTGCTCTAGATTGAAGAGATGTCAAAATATATAATGATTTACGTTTTTCGTAGAATAAAATAATATTTTAACACCTTTCGCCATCTTTATAATTTTCGCAACTTACTTTGGACACAAATCCTAAACATGCATATCCTTTCATGTAATACATTTCACATACATCGCTAGCACCTTTGCTGTGTGACAAAGCTACAAAATCACGAAAGGTAACGCTAAGGTTACTGCAACAAAAGACGATTTTGAGGGAGATTTGAAATTCCCTTTCTTAAGTTCTTTTCATGTTCAACACAATTAATAAAAACGACGATTTACTACAAATGCTCTCGCACTCAGACAACAAAACAATATTTTTTTACTTGTGGCACTCTTTCGTCCGGCATGTGACATTGTGGAATTTCGCAATCTTCTCCTGTTATTATGACAAATAATTTTTTAATGTTTGAAAAGTTCTAGTTCGGATTTTTTAAACATGATTATTCCTTCAATAATGGAATAATTACACTTAAAATTGGCTTTATTCTGACTTAACTGCCACTTTAAGTCAAATACTTTGTGGGGGTGTTGCGTGTGATGAAAAAGAAACACAATTTATTAAAATAATAAATATTTAAAACAGAAAACAAAAGAAAACAACGAAATAAAATAGGTCAGGAAAAAGTGGTTTCTAAAGATATTAATCTGTTATTCCTTTTTACCTCTTGATCTCGTAGTTGCCATAACTTACAACTAAAAACTGCACAAAATTTAGAAATACGAAATTAATTCAGAGCAAAAGAAACAAAATATTACTGCATGTTATCAACCAACACGAGTTTCCGTTTTATTCCCGTTCGTTGAAAAATATCGTCTGTCCCAAATATTCGGAAATCGTTTGCATTGCGCAAAGAACAAAAATAAGACTCGATATATAAATAAATGAACTAAGAAAATAAATAAATAAAGTATCAAAACTGAAATTCCATTAAAAAAAAAATTTGAAGAATAATTGCTTTTTTAGCAGTATTGGTGAAGCAATCAAAGTAATCGTAATACTCAATATAAATTCCAATTTTCCAAAACCACCAAATTATGATTGAGCTTAAGTATACTTACACAGGTGTTTTTTTTTTTTTTGCATGAAACTCATCTGAATATAACAATAAAGAAAAGTTCAATACTGCATTCACTTAACTAATAGATAATGTATAAAGTAAAACACATTGCAATCAAATATCTGGAATAAAATGCATGTGATGCTTGCACAAACACACAAACACAAAATCGAACATATAACAAAAAGACGGACCAGGCAGACTTTCGCAACCAATTTCACTCACTAAATGAAGATAAGTACTCACTGTATGCAAATGTCCATGAAAATATATTAAACCATGTGGACGTGTATAGGGCACATACATACAGACAGACAGACACCAAACGCGCAAGAGACGGATTTTGCATCAGAAGGGTCCCAAATGGATAGAAAACTTAAAATGGGTCAAAAATATTCAAAGTGCAAACAAACACTCCATTCTTATTTATATAGATACGAGAGAGAGTGAGAGAGATTCTATTTTCATAAAACAGTTTATAGATATTCAAATGGATGATCCCAGTGCCGTAACTAGACAGATGCTTAAGCATGGGACGAAGAGGAAAAACTACCGAATTTCCTTTTGATTGGATAAATCGATACATACCAGCTGACACGAAAAAACTCAAAGCTGTAAGTTTAGAACAGTTGGGGAAAACTTTTCTTCATCTTTTCATTAAATACCGAATACGCTTTAAATACGAATTTTAACGCAGGAAAAGCATGAGTAAGTTATTTAGTTGATGATACGACCATGAGTTTGGAGTTGGTTTCGCGGTTGAGCATTTGATAACCCGGTTAACCCGTCTGATATTTTTTTGATAACCCGGCTCATCTCGCTTAAATGGCGGGTTACCGGAATGAAAGCCGGCGACAGCCTTTTTCAGCCTCGGCGACTAAAAACAACGCCAAGTTCAAGGTCGTACCATCAACTAGATTTTTACCCACGGATATGTGATAAAATTTGTGTTTCACAAACGAACACAGTTTACTGAAATCCAACAATATACTTATCAACGATGGAATGGAGGAAAATTTTCTGGAAATGAACATTCATGTTTATATAACTTTTCTTTCAGGTCCGTTTGCAAACACAAGACAGTAACAACAAAATCTACCGTGGAACGTTCCATTGCTTGTCCACAATCGTTAAGCAAGAGTCCGTAAGTGCGCATTTTCTATATTAAAAATTTTTTTATTTTAGTAAAAATAAGCGGTAGCCTAGTTAATGGAATCAGGAATTAGCAATCGGAGAGTTGCTAGTTCTAAACCAGAAGAAGCCAAATTCCATCGTGTATGGGGAGGCACGTTAAATCCGTCGTGTCTTCAAATGTCATTACGTTGGTGTGGTGTGTAAATTTTGAGTGTGTGGTGCCAACTCAGGTGTTGATCTTGTGATCTGACCGTGGTTAAAAATGACGAGTTGTTCTGGAATATCTCCACTCTCGGAATTGTTCTCCGGCCATCCCCAATAGCCAGTTGCTCTAGTGCGACGTAAATTCAACTATTTGCCTACCTACCTTGCTAAGATGTTCGAAAAAAATTACAATTCAGCTGGAATTACTAAAATTCAGATTTAACTAATACACATAAAACTTAACAGCACTGAGTGAGCCTTGTAGGTTCCTATCCAGTCCATTGCCTTCGTATTAAATGGCATAGAATCAAGATGACTCAATAGTTTTAACTTTACTCATTTTTACTCATTAATACATACGTAACCCTACTAATCTTTAATTGTGGATAACCTCCATGTTCCAGTGAAAGCCATTTACTACCAATCTTTTCTTGTGTGGTCGGATAGTTAAGAAACTAGAGCACTTTACAAGTGTTTTGTGTCTACTTTTATTGAGAAATATGAACTCGGAAATATTGAAAACGTGTTACTTAAACTCGTATTTGCCACGCATAATTCTTACTCAAATCAAAAACAAAATATTTAACTTTACTTTTTACGAAGGAAATGATAGGAATAATTGTAAAAAGATGTGCGATATGCTCTCTGATAAAAATATCAACAGCATGCTACGAAACATATAACATGCGCACTCTTTTTCCATGAAAAGAAATTTTAAAATATGCTGGTTCGCAAGCGTATTTCAGTCAATTTATGGTATTGGACCATGTGTAGCTTGCCTCAGAGGGTTAGTCCGTGAACTACAGTCATATGAAAAGTATGGCTCAAAATTAGGAGATGCCTCAGATTTCTTTTACGGATTCACCCGGGCTTCCCGGGATTCATCCTTGGAATGATTGACGCTAGGTACAGAAATAACTATTTTATGTATATTTAGGTAGGGCGTGCATTTACAGTTAAATTTAGATAACTACGGCATAAATAATTTTCCGAATTTTGTACTACAAAGTATAAATAAATCATTTTAAAAGGTTTCTAAAAAGCTCTTTGGGCACAAAAGGGAGGGTAGGTAATTAACTTTTTTGTTCCTTGTTTCTATCAAAACTATACCTGTATTTCTGTAAGATCGTCAAAAAATATATAGGTCGGCGTGTCGCATAAGTTTACGTGTGTCCTGAAATGAAAGATTGAAAATGGCCGATATAGGGGATATCTCTTTATTCACAAAGGTTTTTTTTCTTCGTAGTGTTCTTCAAATGGTTAAGACGAGAGCCTAAGTCCCATTCCCTGCTTTTTCTAGAACCAAAGCCTCTTCCAAAGTATATATATATATATATATATATGAAAATTGGCACACAGGTTGTTCTAAAAGTGCCCCTCGAAGCTCCAATTTTAAAATCCAAAGTTTGTTTTTCTGCAGTAAATGGACATGGATAAGGAAACACGTTCTACAGGGTTTGCGTATGTAAAATATTTTAGACGGTTCCTTCAAATGGTTATGACAATGCCTGAACCTAACTGTTTTCTTCCCTATTTTCTGTAGTACCAAGGCCTCTTCAAGGGCATGTCTTCCCCGATGGCCGGGCTGGCCGCCGTGAACGCCATCGTCTTCGGCGTGTACGGCAACATCGTGCGGTCCTCCTCGAGCGCCAACTCCCTCCAGAACCAGTTCCTCGCGGGCAGTGCCGCGGGCTTCGTGCAGAGCTTCGTCACCAGCCCTATGGAGCTGGCCAAGACGCGCATGCAGCTGCAGGGGCAGGAGAACCGGCTGGCGCCCTTCTGGCAGCGCAACCGCATCACTTACAAGAACCCGCTCGACTGCCTCGCCAAGGCCTTCCGCAGCGAGGGCGTGCGGGGCGTCTACCGCGGCCTGGGCTGCACCATCCTGCGGGACGCTCCGGCATTCGGCGTCTACTTCGCGGGTTACGAGTACCTGACCAGCAAGATCACGGACTCCAGGGGCAAAGTCAACACCCTGTCGCTGCTCATTGCGGGTGGGCTGGCGGGAGTGTTGTCCTGGATTGCGATCTACCCCCTCGACGTGGTCAAGTCCCGGCTCCAGGTGGACGGCCTGGACGGTGGTGGCAACAAATACAAAGGTCTGATGGACTGCGTGAGGAAGAGCTACAGATCTGAGGGACTCAAAGTGTTCGCCAAGGGACTCAATTCGACCATAATACGTGCCTTTCCGACGAATGCTGCGACTTTCGGGGTGGTCACTTGGGTGATAATGATATGCGACAACCCAGCGACCAAACTCGACGTCGCCAGTGCTAAAGATGTCCTCATACTCGATCAGAAGATGCAAACTCTTACCTGCTGATGTTGGACCCGAGACAGTTATTCCCTTCCGGGGATATAGCTGTTCTGCCGTGCTATATATCAGACACACTGTCTCCAAGTTTGGTCCTTGCTGATTAACAGTTGTTACATGCTGCTTATATGAATACCTAATACTTAACCAGCACTAGATAGCAGTATGATCACTCAACCAATTGTTGATCGAGTATGCCCCAATTGTCTTCTAGCCATTACGAGGCACCAGATACTTTTATATGCCAGCATTTTAACCGTTAACCCCAAGACCAAACTGGAAGATACTGCCTTCTTGATAATAACACGGAATTGTTAATGTCAGTAATTTGGTGTCTTCAATCAACACCCATACATGAATCCCTGGATTGTTTTGGAGAATTTCCCCCATTTTTCTACTTTGTAAATATACTGTTTTGTGTGTAGAATTGTCTGTTTTATACAGTGTGACCTTAATTTATGAACTTGGTTGTTTCCTGTTCCTCTGAGTGCATTTATTTGCCTTTCAGCGTTCGTTTTAAATTATTAGGCAAAACATAAATGGACTTAATTGGTCCCTAGTTGTACTTTTAAGAGGAAATGTATCTCACATCGATATCATTTATACGGATATATCAATTTTTGTTACAATTGTTTTATTGTACACACATGAATTAGGTATCCAATCTTCGAAAGAGTTTCTATACCAATCTGTTTAAAGAATCTCGCAAACATATTGAGAATGTAAAAATAAAAATGTTTCTGCGTGAAATATTCAATCTGATCATCTGTTGAAAAAAATTGTTTTAAGAAGAATGGTTACCACACAAATATCACAAAACATCCACGCTAGAGGAAACACCAGACATTTATTTTATACATTTTTTTGCTATATATATATATATATATATATATATATATATATATTTATTTATTTATTTATTTATTTATTTATTTATTTATTTATTTATTTTCTTGCAATTAATGAATATTGACAAGAATACGCGTTCTACAGGAAACTTAACTCAGGGAAATGTCGCTGTCATATTTGAGCATTACTAAACTTCATAAATCATTATCGTCTTTATGATTTTTTTTTCTGTCTTTTTTTCGAATTACTCTATTTCAGCTCAGGAAGTCGAAATTTGACACTTTGCACATCTTTCGTTTTTCAGAATTCTGCATTTTTTCATTGGAATTTCATTTTTGTTCGTATGTCTTAATCTTTTACATATTGCAATACCCAGATGCAGAATTATATTCAGTGTTCTGCAACACAACTCCAAGCAATTGCAATTGTTCTGCAGGCATTTTGTCCGAATTGTAAAAACTGCAGTAAAATCAAAAACAGAGATAAAACCAAATTTTAAAAAATAAACGACACAGAATGATAAGTAATATTTGAACACAAAGGAAAAATATGAAAGTTTTGTATTGTGAAGAATAGATGGGGGTGCTTGAAAAAAATGGCGATGGAAAAACAGTCACTGGTAGTACCTGTTTGGATATGTTGCAAATCTGGCTTTTCTCCAAGATAAAAGAAAATATCTCCAACTTCGTTTTCCAACAAAATGGGGCACCACCCCACTTGGCTACAAAGGTTCGTCGTTTCCTTAACGCGGAGCTACCTCGTAGTTGGATCGGTCGCAGTGGACCAGATGACTTGATGTTACACAACTGGCCACCTAGGTCACCTGATATGACCCCGTGCGATTTCTTCATATGGGTTTTGTAAAAGATGAAGTGTATGTGCCACCATTACCTACTAATTTATGTGAACTTAAACAACGGATTTCTGCTGTTGTACAATTAATTGTCACTGGCACTTTACAACGTGTTTGGCAGGAATATACATACCGTCTTGACATTATACGTGTAACTAAAGGAAATTATATCCAATGCTTGTAAAAAAAAATTCCATATTTTCCCATAGTATTCGAGTATTACTTATCATTCGGTGTCGTTTATTTGTGAAAATATAGCATTTTGAAATCGAATGATTCATTTTGAATGACCCTGAATTCTGTTTAATACGAGCACTAGAATCTTTCAAAAGGATTCAGAATATGGTAATACAGAGTGTCCTAAAAGTTCCCGTACTGACGAATTTATTACACAACATTTTTATTAACAATTTTAAAACAACTATTTTTTTTGCTATAATAGTGAAAGGAACTTTAAACAAAATGTGTGAAAAAAATTTGAACCTATATTTATAAAAATTGTCGGCATTTTTCTTGGAGGCAAAGCTGAAATTGTTTGCGCATATTTTAAGACGCTGGAAGTGACTTCTTGTATCCTTTGAGTAATGGCGATTTTCAGATCATCTATTGCTTAGGGATTATTTTCATAAACTTTAAATATCCTCACAGAAAAAAGACAGGGATGCTCAGATCGAAACTAGATGGCCAAAAATTTCTTGAGATGAGTCGATCGCCGAAAAAATATTGAAGCATGCCCATGGTTTCAGAACTTGTATAGCAGGTTGAGCCGTCTTGTTGGAACCGAGAATATCGTTCATTCACTTCTGATAATGCAACAAATTGTTGGATAAGTTCTCTGTATTCAGTGCCATCAACAGTTGATTCGACAAGAAGAGGCCCAACAATCCTTCTGCGTGATACGGCACACCAAATACCAATTTTTTGAGGATGCAAAGATTTTGCATTAATGAATGGGGATTTGTAGTCCCCGAAATGCAGGAATTTTGCGTGTCCACGTAACCGCTTAAATGAAACCATGCCTCATCGGAAAAAATGTTTGGTCCAAGTTGTTGATGTTGTTGCGAATAAATCTCCGGAACCATCGGCAATAGTAAAGCCGCTTCTCATTGTCCGGGGGCTTTAGCTCTTGCAACATTTTTACACGATAAGCACTAAAATGCAAAGTTCTTAAAGTCTGTGTTGATCCACGTGATGTGCCCATTTGTTGCGACAAATGCCTCACGGATTGCTGAGGAGATTGCAATATCCTTCATTGAGTTTCTTGCTCAAAGTCTGGTGTAACGACTTTCGGTCTTCCACTCCTGTTTGTCGACCCTGTCTCCCGAAATCACCGAATTAGTTGATATAGCGTATATTTTACTCGGTATTGCATCCTCTGGATATTTATGTTGCCAAAATTCTTTACATCTTTCGTATGTTTACATTCAAAATAAGCCTCATGCAGCGCAATTCTCTGAATGCGTGGTAAATTCGTTTTGCAATAAAGAACAAAACATGACGTGGAACTTAACTATCACACAACTTAAGCACGAAGAAACCAAACGATAAATGTTAAAGAATCGATAAAGCTATAAAAACAGAAGATAAAACTTAATGGTTGGTCTGGGTTTTGTGCTGACAGTCCTTTTGAATAAGTACTCAATAACTCACAAATAGATTACCAGTTTAATTTTTATTTCTAATTAAAACTCTAGCACTGGTGTGGGACACTCAACCACCCGACGGTCTCTAGGGACGCTAACTCCCACAAAAGTAAACAATAACAATTTTCCCGTACATTGATGGGTACTGCCATCTGGTGGGCCACAACATACCGCCCGGCTTTGAATGTACCGATTCACAATGATCTCTTAATACAATTAAACAATATTAAATTATATTCCAACATAATATTCTCACAATAAAAACTCATGAATCAGACATTAATGTAATAATAATTAAATGGACTGTAAATACACTTGAATATCAACAATTACTCACATACAAATCACAATCAATAATGAAATAATATTAGAAATTAACTCACAACAATTGCCTTTACTCAACATTTATAGGCAATAAACAAAGTTTAGATATTGGTCTTTTGAAGAAGCCCGATTTAGTTTTTACATTGCAAACACGTACTTTTCCATCCTTACCATAAAATACCTCAGATATTCTACCAAGTATCCAATTTGCAGTGGGCACGTTATTTTCTTTGATCAAGACCATTTCTCCAACCTTTAAATTATCTTTAACAACTATCCATTTTGACCTATTTTGTAGGTGGCTCACAAATAAGTGTTGCTCCACCGTTTCCAAATCAGCTGTACGAATTTTGTCACTCTTTGCCATAATTTTAATCTATTGTCGTTCATATCAGTTTGATTCGGCTCTTTTAAAGAATTAATTGGCCAACCAATCAAAAAATGACCTGGGGTCAAAACTTCTAAGTCGTCAATGTCAGACGTTAAGGGTGTCAATGGGCGGGAATTTAAAATTCCTTCAATTTGGGTAGTTACTGTTAGGAATTGCTCAAATGTCAATTGAGTTTTGCCTACAACACGCTTAAAATGAAATTTGAAGCTTTTCACATCGCTTTCGCAAATTCCTCCGAAATTGTGAGCTCTGGGCAGAAGAAATTTTCATTCAATTGTTTAGGAAGTAAGGTATCCTGCCAAATCCTCACTTGGTTCAGTTACCAACTTCATCAGCTTTTTTAACTCAAGAGTTTGCACCTGTAAAGCTTGTGGCATTGTCACTAAAGAGTTTTGTACATTTACCTCTTCGTGCAAAGAATCGTTTCAATGTAGCAATAAAAGCTGCAAGCGTTAAGTCTGTCACTAGGTCCAAATGAACCGCCTTTGTTACCATACATACAAATATACATACATAAATTTTTTGAAAAGTACCCTTCCTTTGGTTTTTATATTTAATCCAGAAGGGCCCACAAAAATCAACACCAGCAGAATTGAATATAAAATTTACAGTGATTCTTTCTTTAGGAAGATCACCCATTATTTGTTGTGCTTGAATTGGTTTGCTTTTAAAACAAATAACACACTCGTGGACAATTTTCTTACAAATATTTCGACCATTTAATGGCCAAAACTTGTTACGAAGATTATATAGTAATGACTGTGAACCACAATGGAAATTAACCTTATGATAATGATTTACAATTATACATGTTAGCTTATTATTTGAGGGTAACAACAAGGGAAACTTTTTATCAAATTTTAAATTTGAATGACCGAGTCTACCACCAACTCGTAATAAACCATGTTTATCAACAAATGGGTGGAGTTGCTTTATCTTACTACCTTTCTCCACCTCACCCTTAACCTTAATGTCCCTTATTTCCTTTGAGAAATAATGGCCTTGGCACTCCTTGACCAGTAATGCCTCTGCATGCTGGATTTCTTCCACATTTAGAGGACCTGTCCTCTTCTGATCTGGATGCCTTGCATTAGAAGTGAATCTGAAAACATAGCTTAATACTCGAACTATATTACTATATTTGCTACTAACATTTAACAAGTGATCAAAAACTGTACTAGAAATCGTTGTATTAATTAAACAATTCTCAATAACCTTATCAGTTTTTAGTTCAGATATAAAGTGTTCGTTGCAATCACCAGGAATTGTTTTGTAATCACAAGGAATTGTGTTACTGTGTAAATACTAGGACCACTCCACCAGAGGTCATTATGAATAATTTTTTCCGGTTCCAAGCCTCGGGAAATCAGGTTCGCTGGATTGTCAGCTGAAGAAACGTGATGCCACTGATCAGCTGACGACATCTCCTGGATAGCTGCTACCCGATTTTCAACGAAGGTCTTGAGGCTTAGCGTCTCTATCCAAATCCAAGCCAAGACTATAGTTGAATCAGACCACAAATATATGTTCTTTACTTCTAGCTTCATTGAAGTAAAAATACGTGTCACTAGCTTGGCGAGCAACACTGCACCACACAATTCAAGGCGAGGAAAGGAATTGTTGTACGCCTAATGGGTGCAACACGTGACTTGCTGGCAATCAATCTAACTGCGATTTCTCCAGATGAACTGATGGTTTTAAGATATACCACGCATCCATAACAGCTCTCTGAGGCATCAGAGAACCCATGAAGTTCTATTGTTACCTCATCTTTCAGAGGTATACACCTGCTAACTTCTAAATCGTTGACTAATGATAGCGACTGGACAAATTTCCTCCAGATCTTCTCCTTCTCGGGAAGAGCGTCGTCCCAACCTATTTTTAGAAGCCACAATTTCTGTACAAAAATCTTGGCTTTTGAAATGACAGGTTCAAGGAGTCCCAGGGGGTCAAAAATACGAGATATCGTAGCCAGTACCGAACGCTTGGTAGAACTGTCATCACTTATCTTGACTTTAAAAAAAGAATGAATCTGTTCTTGGGTTCCATGAGACGCCTAAAGTCTTAACTTCGTCAGGTAAGTTGAAGGAAAACTCTCCATCTTCATGGAACAAAAGATCTCGATCACTGGCACACCATTTGTGGAGTTTCATGCCAGCTTTTCCTAAAATCTCGCAAAGTTGATGCTGAATATCCTTAGCAGCACTCATTGCCTCTGCGCCTGACAGGACATTATTCATGTATAAGTCGTTCATGAGTATAGGCACTGCTAGGGGGAAGTTCTCTGCTTCGTCTAAAGCTAATTGCTGCAATGTTTGTGTTGCCAGGTTCGGAGAACTAACCGAGCCATAAGTGACTGTATTCAATTCGTAAGTTCTGATTGGGGCATTGGAAGCATCCTTCCACAAAATTCGTTGGAGTTTTCTTTGGCTAGGGTGTATCCAAATCATACGGAACATCTTCTCAATATCAGCTGTGAACGCAAAGGGAGGTTTTCGAAACCTAACCATTATTGAGAAGAGATCGTCCTGAATGACACCTCCGTTGTATTGGAGAGAGTTCAACGAATTTCCCTTCGTCGTCGAGCTATTTGCATTGAAAACAACACGAAGGCGACTTGTAGTTTTCTCTGGCCTATAGACCCCAAGATGAGGAATGTAATATGTCCCCTCTTGCTCTTCTAAATCGCCTATCTCTTCCATGTGCCCCATTTCTTCGTATTCATTAAAAAAATCTCTATATAATTTCAGATAATCGTTATCCCTCACAAGGCGATTCTATAATGAATTTAACTTTTTAATTTCAATATCTTTAGATTTTCCCAAAATTATTGGATCATCTTTTAACGGCATTTTAACGATATATCGTCCCGTTTCATCTCAAAAATGGTTTTTCTTGAAATGATCATTGCAAATTAAAGTTTCCTCACTTTTAGGAATTTCATTATCAACATTCTCTATCGCCCAAAATTTTGACATAACCTCATCTAAGTTACTTTTATCCCTTATTAGACCACAATGTAAGCCACTAGCATGTGTAACTGAAACACCACCTCCAATTACATACCCGAAAACAGTATTTTGAAGTACCGATTTAGAATCTGGGGGATATATTTGTCCCGGTTTCAATAACTCGTAATAAATCTCTGCTCCAAGTAATAAGTCAATTCGACCTGGTACATTGAATCTGTCATCTGCTAACTCTACATTATTCAGACCTATGCAATTAATTTTAAGGAGTTTAGTAGGTGTTACATTTGTAATTTTCTTAACAACCAGAAAATCCAAATCTCGTTTATAACTCTCCGACTCATTTAATAACTGAGCAGAGATTTTATAATTAATAGTCATATTTGTATAACTTAATCCAGATCCCGATACCACAATGTTGATCTTATCCTTTTTTAAACCTAATCTTTCCACACAGCTTGAAGTGACAAAATGACTCATTGATCCCACATCTAAAAGCGCCCTAACTGAAAATTTATTTCCATATTCATCTTTTAAATAACATAGTGTAGTGGATAACAGCACTGCCTGACTGATGTCTCCAACGTAACTTGTACATGCAAATAATTTTTCCTCACTATTTTGACTTGGGACAAACTCTGTAGCTGCTACAGATGGGAATTGAGTCGTGTTATCACTTCTCTGGTTGCGGTTTGAAAGATGAGAATTTTTGTAGTCAGACTCCACTTGAGTTTGCTCAGAGTAAAAGTGGAACGATATGTGGTGATTTTTCTTACATTTATAGCAAGAATAATTTGACCTACAATTTTGAACCTTGTGGTGTTGAAGGCACTTAAAACAAAGGTTATTCTTTTTTACGAACTCTAATCTCTCTCTTATAGATAATTCTAAATAGCCATAGCATTTCAAAATAGCATGATTATTTTGATTACAAAATGCACATTTGGAACTCTTTAAATCAAATAAAAAACACTTTTGACACACTTTTAGAATGATTATTTTTATTATTAACATTTAAATAGTCGAGGGGTTTCCCGCGCAATGTAAAATATAAATCCACTTCTCTGCCCAACTCCGTAGGAGTAAACCAATTGCCCATTTGTCTCACACTGATGTGAGACGCTGTCTCTTTATCTAAATTTTGAAAAATCCTATCAGAAACAATGAGTTGGTTTGAAGATTTAAATGTATCAACCTTTCTCAGGGTTTTAGGTAGTAATCCCCACTACTTGTTAACCTTGACGCGAATTGAATGTAAGTTTCATTCGAAAGACGGTTCGTCTTCCTAAAATTTTCCAAACACGCCTGAGGGGTGGGTTCAAATTCCTTTAACACTATGGAATTGATTTTAGAATAGTCATTCAACTCATTATCCGAAATGTAAATAATTACATTAGAGGCTTTTTCTCCTAACAAGTTTAAAAGAATTTCAGCCTTAAATTTCTCAGGAACATTCTTTGTGTAAAAGGCTCGCTCTAAAGAAATAAAAAAGAACCCCGACACTTCAGGTCAAGTTGGGATTTTAATTGTTAAAGTGCGAATACTTTTAATCAAACTATCGAGGGAATCGCATCTATCCACATCCTGGGATCCATTACTAACACTGTTTTTTTTTGCATCTGCTCGTATTCGGGCTAGCTCTAATTCCGCATTCACTCTTGTAAATTTTAATTGTTCCAACTCATGTTGACTTTTCTCTTCCGACTTCCTGCCTTCTATGATCGAGTTTGCAATACCTTCGACCATATCAGGATTTTCAATGTAAGCTGAATTGTTGGAAATTAATTTATTTAAAGTCAGCATTGTCATAGAGTCTTTAATTGATTCACCTACCTCAATGGCGATCAATCGCAAATCTTCTTTCTTCGCCCCTTTAAACATGTTTCACTCTTTAATTCAATCCAAAAGAAAATGGCACATATCTCTGACTTCAATGTTAGTACAACAAGCTTTCTCCGGCTGCTAGGACCATATGGTTGGTCTGGGTTTTGTGCTGACAGTCCTTTTGAATAAGTACTCAATAACTCACAAATAGGTTACCAGTTTAATCTTTATTTCTAATTAAAACTCTAGCGCTGGTGTGGGACACTCAATCACCCGACGCTCTCCAGGGACACTAACTCCCACAAAAGTAAACAATAACAATTTTCCCGTACAGTAATGGGTACTGCCATCTGGTGGGCCACAGCACTTAAAAATTAAAAAAAAACACGGGCGCAATGATTTTTTTAAGTTGGAGTACGGAAACTTTTAGGACACTGTAGGATCGTTCCGAAGGATTATATTCCAAGGATAAGACCAATAATTGTTCTAAAGGATTCTTTCCAAGGACCAACAGAATCTTTCTAACCACGTATGCTTCACCTGTTGATCTTGTCTTGAGGAAGTTGTGCTTGAACCTAAAAAATTCTCGCGATTTCTGATATTGCAACTGAGATAACCAAGGGATCGGATAGGTTATACTAGTACTAGTATAATCTATCTAATTGCTTCTGTAGGTTCGATAGTAGTACTATACTAGTGCATCGTAGATTCCTGTGCAAAGTCTGAAAGGAGCTGCTGAAATAAGGTCACTTACTCAATCTGTATGCCATTTCTAAGAGATGGCTGGATTGTTCCAATTGCCTCCATATACATATCCGCTCATCTTTATGTAACAAGTGAAAGGGGGGTTCGTAGCTGAAGATCTGCCATTCAACCTATGCTACTGTGCAGTACATCGTAGTTTCATGTGCAGTCTGAAAGAAGCTGCTGAGATAAGGTTAATGTTCGTACCAGTTAATAGATAGGGGTGCAATAGGTTCAAATGTAATAAACATGCCAAAAAAGTGTTTAATTGCCAGAGCAATGCATACCAGATTGAACATATTATAGGGGATTGCTACCAAGACCAATAACGCCCCTTACTCAAGATGTGTGTGCCATTCCTAAAAGTTAGCTGGATTGTCCCAATTGCCTCCATATGCATTACCACCCATCTTTCGAACCAGTGAAAGGGGGATTCTTCGCCGAAGACCTGTCATTCTGCACTCGTGAACAAGCAAAGTCAACCTGGCTGGTGAATACATTTCTACTGCTCCTGTCTTACAGAATAGCCCTGCTTACCAAATCGTGAGCAATGTTCAACCATCCGCGACTTACAAGTCGTACCACCTCACTAACCTATTTTCTTAGTCAGGTGATACAAGAGGCAACTTAGGAAGTATAACCCTGATTCGCTTTTCTTCCCAAAAGCCTCAAAATACGCCCCCTAATCAGATTACGCTTCTTCATCTAGGGCAGTGATGGCGAACCTTTTGAGCTCGGCGCTTCAAAAACCGGAAAAAACAGCTTAACTCGGGTGCCGTGTCATATTTAGAAATATCCATAATTTTGTGATATTTGCAACCCTGGGAAAAAAAAATTACATTTTTTATATATGTATTTATTAAAAAGCAAAAATGAATAATTCTTTACATTAGTGACTTTTTTATTGCTGAATTGCATTTGCTAAATTTTTAAATGAAGGTTGGTATTTCGTGCAATTCAAGCACAAGCAAGTGCTACTAACTTCACACACACATCTGTGTCAATCTCAGTTTCTTTTATTGGTTTTATACTATATTTAACGCCGAGAATAAGGTCTCGACGAAGAACGTACAGGGTAATTGGTAATTTTTTAGTTAACGTCGTACTAGAGCAACACAACGGGCTATTGACGACGGTCCGGGATCAGTCCCTTAAGGCAGTGCTCCCCAACCTTTTTATCGCCGCGGACCGGATAAACGTTTGATAATTTTAACGCGGCCCGCTGAGGGGGGGGGGAAGACGTTGATTGTTTATATTTTAGATTGTTTTTATTTAATAATTGTAATTTAATTGTATTTAAACATGCCTTCAAAATAAAATACAGTTACACCAAAGTATGAATATAAGGTGATTTAACATTTTAACTCACTATAGAACGCTAAATCAATGAGAACCCTGAGCTTGTTTCTTTGCAACGAGACGGTTTCATCTGGTATAGTAGGAGACAATGACACCCGAAGTGTGTTGCTTATGTCCAGTTTATTCCGTTGTTTTGTTTTGGTTGCTATCACTGCAGAAAACCCCGCTTCACACAGATAGGTTGTCGGAAATGGCAATATTGATTTAAGTGTTGTGGTGGCAATCTCAGGGTATTCCGCCATGACTTTAATCCAGAACACCGGCCGAGTTGCTGTCTCGAACGTAGTTTTAAGGCTGCCTTCATTTGCAATTTCTAGCAGTTGATATTCTTCTTGCACAGACATGCTAGATTCGCCTGATTTGTTGACAAGTGGGTTGTGGATCCATTCTTTACTAGTTCGTGGGTATTTTGTGGTTTCCCAACCACAAAACACCCACGAATCGATCGAACTATTTTTTCATACAAATACAGGTGATCGTGCACCAACTAGCAGAATGAATGTTTAGGCTCAGTCTCGCCTAAAATCCCCGCTAATGTCTGAAACATGTCCAAAATGCCTCTGTTCATGCACCGTCCCCACAACTTCAGTTTGGCTTTAAATGCAGCTACTTTGTCAGCCAACTTGAAAACAGTTGTCACATTTGTCAAAATTGGAAAATAAAGACATACAGAATTCAGAAATCATAATTGAAGCTCTAGTAACAGAACAAGTTCTGAATTACCACCACCTAATTTGAGTGGACATTTCATAAATAAGAACCGCACAAACCCGAGATAAATACAACAAAGTAAATAAAATGGAAATAATTTAATATTCCTTGGGCGGCCCGGTACCATTTGATTCACGGACCGGTACCGGTCCGCGGCCCGGGGGTTGGGGACCACTGCCTTAAGGGAAAGATCCGAGGACAACACCTCGTAATTTTAAACCACGGTCAGATGACGAAGCAACACCTGAGCTGGCACCCCACTCTCCAAACTTCCACGCCAACCCAACGTGAGGACTTTCGGCCACGACAGATTTAAGGTGCACCAGCCGCCTCTACACCATACGTTTACAAACATCCATGCCCGAACCCGGAACCTTCCGATCTAGAGGCTAACACCTTAACCACTATACCGGTTGGTCGGCAGAACGTACAGGGAAAAATTGTGAGTAGAGCCGCAGCTAGATTTTTCAGCGTGCTAAAGTGTCGGGTAATCGGTTCCAAGTACTCCAGATTTCCTGTTCATAGGGGCACTCGTCTTCATTCTCTAAACGATTATTTTTCAGATTCTCAAGTTTGGACCTCAAGTCGACAAACACTCGAGACCAAATGCTACTTTGAAATTCTGTAAGTTGCATCTCCAAATCATCAAGTTGCGTCCATTGGAAACCATTTAATTCCAAATAACTGTAAGCTACTACATACGGTTACTTATTTATTTTAATCGTCTGTTCCAGGTTTCAAAATTGATTAAATCTTTCGCCGAATTGAATTGGTCAAGTAACGAATTGACAATTTTCTGGTACTTTAAATGCATGGGCTCCGTTTCATTTTGTAGTTGTGCAAAGCCTTCTCGAAATACTTTACTCGAGGAAAGTAATAAAAAGTTTTAGTCTTTAAATCTCGTTTAAAATTTTAAATATACCGTCCGTAAACGATGCATGTCACCTAAAATGTCGGTGTGTCACTTTTGACACGTGTATCATAGGTTCGCCACCATAAGCCTTGTCTGATGGCCAGTAGAATTTTTTGAGTAGCAAGGATTTTTTTTTTTGTCGACGAGTGGGATAATCATCACGTTGACAAGTCTGGTTCTAAACACGAGAATGTTAATATAAATTAGCAATCATAATATACCTGAAATATATATTTTACAATGAGGAATGCCAGACGTCCAAACTGAAAGGATTAATATTACCATGGTTCGTTAGTCTATCTCTATGATCAAGGTTTATTGCTACCACAATGGCATAAAATTAGTTTATTTTGTGCTGTGTAAAAACAGGGCGTTTCAGAAAGGACTCCCTAACTTTGAAATGACACAACTACGAAACCATGATAGATAGAAATAAGTAGTACATTTAATGGGCAGGTCTGGAATTTTAAAGACCGATTTCAAAAACAGTTACAATATTGGCTTATAGATGGCACTGCAGTCTCTAGTAAAAGGATTGTTACTTGTCTTTCTTTCTATCACTGGATGCTTTCAACCACAAACAAAGTGTTGGTGCTATTTTCCTCGATGTAGCAAAGGCTTTCGATAGGGTTTGGATCAACGGACTAATACACAAATTAATCACCTTTGGCGTCCCTGCCTCACTAATCAGACTGTTGTTTTCCTACTTAACAAGTAGGCGATTTGTTGTTCGAGTAAACAAGACTCTTTCAAACTCACGTGCCATTCAGGCTGGCACACCACAGGGTTCAATCCTAGGACCCAAACTATTCAATCTGTATATGAATGATATTCCCAAAACCCCATCATCAATGCTTTGCATGTTTGCAGATGATACCGCAGTGCTAGCCAAAAACCATGATCTTACAGATGTCATGACAACACTCAATAGCTACATACACGCACTTGAATCCTGGCTTACTGCCTGGAAAATTAAAATCAATGTGGACAAATGCCAAGCAATACTCTTTACTAAGAAAAAGAACTTTCCTGACCCTCCTAAATTATTTGATAATCAAATTCCCTGGTCCCTTAAGTGTAATTACCTTGGAGTCACATTGGACTCTCATCTAACGTGGAACAACCACATTACTTCCCTAAAAGCTAAAGTAGCCGCTGCTAGAACCCAATTGTACCCCTTAATAGGTCGAAATTCCAAACTTTCAATCGACAACAAGTTGCTCCTTTACAAAACCATGTTGCGACCAAAAATCAGCTACGCAAGTCTTGTCTGGGGATATGCAGCAAAAACAAACCTCCAAAAATTAGAAGCTTTCCAAAATTCAACTCTTCGTATTATCAGTGGTTATCCCTGGTATTACAGAAACATTAATATTCGTGAAGATCTCAACATTACTGAGATTAAACAATTCTTCCGCAAACTTGCTGTTAAATTTTATGACAAACTTGATCAAATTAATAATCCCGCTATCCAGCAAATCCCCAGATACGACCCTCGCCATTTTAATATCTGTAAAAGGCCAAGAGCCATCCTTCTCTAATTTAATTTTTAACTTTGTTTTTTCTTATTTAACTTTGTTTTTACTTAATTTCTAAACTTAACTTGTCATTTTGCATCGGCTGCATGGCCATCACTGGACTCACTCGAGGCCACTCCCACCAACTGTTCCTATTCGCCGAAAGAAAACAGATGTCTCCACTCCATATACACGTTCTGTAACCTCATTATTCTGCATTCACAGCTACGTCAAGGAAGAAGGTAGAGGGCCTACGGCCCAGGACCTTCGGACCACCCCTTCAATCTCTATCACTGTAGCCCGTTGTTGCACTAGTACGACGTTAAATAAAAATTACCAATCTTTCTATCACTGTTTAGTGCCGACCAACTGGTTTGGTAGTTACGGTGTTAGTATCTAGATCGGAAGGGGTTCCTGGTTCGAATCCGTGTAAGCGTATGATGTAGAGGTGCACCTTAAATCTGTCATGGCCGAAAGTCCTCAGGGTGGGTTGGTGTGGAAGTTTGGATGCCAGCTCAGGTGTTGCCTTGTCATCTGACCGTGGTTCAAAATTAAGTGTTTTCCTCGAATCTTGTCTCCTAGGGGATTGATCCCGGACCGTCGTCAATGGCCCTTTGTGTTGCTGCTCTAGTACGACGTTAATTAAAATTACCATTACCTATCACTGTTTTGTTGCAATTTCATTTCAAAGTTAGGGAGTCCTTTCTGAAACATACTGTATCAAGTCTTTATTTTATGAAATTTCAATTAAGAGCAAAGAAAAATGCTAATTTTTAAGATCTTTGCTGGTTTTTATTTAACTCCTTTTGCCAAAATAGATTTTTGCTTATGCACCAGGAACCTATATAGGTTAATTAGGTGAAAAGGTAACAGTTTTATTTTAAAGGCAAATGTTAATGTAGATTGAGAACTCAAAAGTGAAATGGGAAAAGTGTTGCTTAAAAGTATAACTTAACCTTTTGACTATTGCTATAGGTGTAATTGGCCTCGATTCTTATTTTCAAGGTACAACTGCTGTACTGACCGTAGTCTAAATTCTATCTAGGCACGATTCTAATAACTTTCAAAGTGTAACTGCTGTACTGACTGTAGTCTAAATTCTTTCTTGGCACGATCAAGGTAAAACTGCTGTACCAGCTGTAGTCTAAAGGTTAATTTTAAAATCTGTCCAATTTGCAACAGTACCCACTAAATCTTGCATATTGTCAGGAAAAGTCATTTTACAATATAGTATTTTTATTTGTATGCACACAAAGTAATACAAAGCTTATAAGCAAAAGCTTGCAAGTAGAAATATTATCAAACATATGCACATTCACAAATAGTACAAATGTGTTCTCTATGCACACACAAACACTAAAAACACATCACTACGAAACATAAATATCTAAATGAGATTAATTTATATCATACAAACCAAATACAGGTTAGTCATCAAATATCATACAGAAATAAGTTTCACATTTCTATTTGACTCAAAATGAAAATACTTCCTCATGTTGATGAATAATGATAACTAAAATCTGACTCGAGGGCTATGCAATTGAATGATTCGCTTACCTTTCGTTACACATAGGATGGTAATGCCATATATTTTTCCATAGTTGAGCAATTTGACTGTTCCCATACTCATTACCCTTCCAAGCCCTGAAAAATCTTGGCATGCTTCATACCCAAAATATTTTGACAGCTCGTTCTGTGATATTTCGAGTCTTCGACCAGTCGCACAGAAACACCGAAATGCACTTGGAGAGTTAAATGGGATGGGAGTTGGAAAATCCAATTCGTTTCATAGCCCTAAATTTAAAACTTCAAACAGAATTCGATGTATTTTGTACACAACTATCCTTAGGATAAGAGTTCAAACCAAAATAGATTGGAGTTATTTAATGCAGAATTTCAAATGTTAAATATATTCATTAATCTATTACTCAAATAGGCAAGAAAAAATTAGAAATTAAGAAAAGAAAATGACAAGGAAATCCAAATAATTATTAAAATGTAGAACATATTTTACTGAGAATAAAAACTTTCACCTGATTTCCCCTCAATGATTACAATTTAAAATATTTGAATTTTACATATATTTTTTATCATTAGGCATAACATCATTCTAGGTTTAAAATACAATTAACAAAAGTAAATTGAACAGGAAATCAAACTATATCATACATAGATACTCCATCTCTTCCACTCAAAACATAATTTTTTTATTTTTCCACTATATATATTTCCTTCTTAAAATACAAGGAATATTAATTTATAAATAATTTTGTGTTTCCACTTGTTTTATAAGGCATTTTTAGCATAAAACTATGAAAGGGGAAATTAAATAAACAGGCTAAAGCTAAATTTGCATAATAAAATAAATCTTTAAAAATAAACTGTGACTAGTCATAACATTTCAGATAAAAGTACCTGAGAATAAATATAAAAATATCTGCTCATACAGATCAAGCACTATCATCACTGTTCAGGTAATAAAATACAATGATATTTTTACTTATTCCAATATATATTTTGTGTTTTTATGACACTAAATTTATAAACTACAATATAATTAAGCAAATATTAGAAAATGCTACAATTCCAAAATCTTGGAATCACCTATTATGTTATTAATACACCTTTCGTGAAAACCACACGTTCATCAAATATCATTCGAAATATATCATATTTCGCACTTGGAACTTAAGAGTAATAAAAGAATTAATCCACACAGAACAGGGTAAATATGCTTCCATAATTATTTCAACCAAATCCTTACTCACATGAATAAAGTGGTGTTTTTTTTTCTTGTTTTTTTTTCATATTAACCTTCAAGTGTTTCGACAAGATATCCCATCCATCAAAATCTGGTTACAGCTGTAATCTACGTTTATAGGAGTAAAAACGGCCTTGGCGATTTTTTTGGCGCACATCTAATAGCAAGTTATGGTAAGCTAAGGCAACCCGTCTGTATTTACAGTTATTGCGGTTTTCATGGCAACTTCCAGCAATGGTAATTTTAATTAACGTCGTACTAGAGCAACACAACGGGCTATTGACGACGGTCCGGGATCAGTCCCTTAAGGGAAAGATCCGAGGACAACACCTAGTAATTTTGAACCACGGTCAGATGACAAGCAACTTCCAGCAAACAAAAAGTTTAAATTTCCATTTTGATTATTCTAGAAAGTTCTTTTAAAATCTGTTAAAGTTGTTTGATTTTATTGGTTCGTTTGAAATTTTTTCTTCGATTCCATTGTTTATTTTAATTTTAAAATATCCTTTGATTGCATTGGTCCTTTTTAATGTTTTTCTTTGATTTCATTGGTTTATTTAATGGTTTTTTGCCAGTTGTGGAATTTTATTTTATTATCATTTTTTTTTATCAGGTTGCATTTTGTCTGGCATTTTTTCTTGTAAACCCTAATTACTGTTTTTTATAAAAAAAAAATTTCAGTTTAAGCGTATTACTTTTTGTGGACGTTTTTAAAAATATATAATTTTCAAATGTGTTTTGGAGTTTTCGTTTTCTGTTGTAAAAAGAATATTTGTGAAAGAAAAAGGTTTTTTAAATAATTCTTTCCTTGACGACTTTAGAAGTGCACCAAACAAAACAATCACAAAGGCCGTAGCCACAGCTATAAACATAGGCTGCATCTGTACCAAAATCAGTTCAATTTCGCTAATCATGAAATACTGTGTCAAGATTTTGTTACATTTTTCATGACGAAATCAAGATCTGGCAGTTTGCATTAATCTAATGACGAGATATCTCATCAATTTAGGTGGTGTCAAGAAACTTGGTCGAGACAACCAGTACGAGGTTGAAACCAACAAAGGAAAGTATATAGAATGAGGTAAAAGCATCAAACAAATATTCAATTGTGTGAGAAAGTAGATTAAACAGACATTTATGCAGTGAAGTTTTCCTACAATAATGTCTGGTTTCCAAATTGCCTCTAGAAGAGTAAAAGGATTATAGAAACTTGTATAATCTTTCCTGCTCAGCAAAACAATATAACAAATGGGACTAACATTCCTAAAGTAAAGTTCAACTTGATTTTTTTTCAAAACATCAAGGCAGATGGTTATCTATTTCAAGCAATATTTAAAAGTTTACAAACCCTCAACCTACATTTCAAACTATCAGATGTGCAGGAAGAAAATATGGTCAAGACAGGGCCCATGAATTTGAAAAAAGTAATATGCATTATACATACAAAAGTACTTATGCTACCTAAATCATAGCATGTATGAACGTTGTTTTATAAAATTATAAGTGTTATAAAAATATGTAAATACAATGGTAGCACTATATTTTTAATTCAAAGTGGTATAGGTATTGTAAGCTACCATTTAGAAATTTCAAATAAATTTTACCAAAATGGAGAATGAAAATTTAAGGGAACTATTATCAGAATTATTCTGTTTTATTAGAACAAAAAAGGAAGTTCTTCCATAATTTCTCAAGACAAAAATAAAATGCTCTTCATTGGCAGTCATATTCACAAGTCTGATTAATACGTGTATCAATGATACTTCCTTGATTATAGAAGAAAATGTATTCACAATACCAGATCTGATGCTTATATTTCTGTCCCTAGAACAAGTATAGATCATCCGATATCAGAGGTCTAGCACTCGATTAAGAGATAAATAGTATCCAATACTGGCCTACATTAAGGATGATCAACAAATGGTTAATATGCAGATTAACGATAATTCCTCGATTGTTTTAGAAACTGTATGCACTATGCCAGATCTGAGATTTCGCACTCTGTTAAGTTAACATAGGCCAATATTATATACTAGTTAAAGGCTACTCCAACATCAACAAAATGGATGAGATACTCCATCCTGTGTTAAACACTACAGTATATATATATATATATATATATATATATATATATATATATATATATATACATACACACACACGAAGGATTTTCAAATGTATAAAAACCTGATCTAGAATTAAATACATAACACTATGTTTTATTTATATTATGTTACTGAATGAAAATTTATCATTAAAACTATTCCATGTGCATATTTAAAATAAAAATTTGGAATGAATTTTGCTATAATCATTAGGCATGCATGGAATATGTGCTGTTTTAGATTTGCAAGAAACGTAAAGAATACCATGATCGAGAAGAAAATAGTAGCCAATCATAGCAAGTTTTACATAGCTCGCTCTTACTGTTACTCGGGAGATATCTTAATAAGTTTGAATAATCAACTCTGACACTCAGATCCCTTTGATACTTGTGAATACCAATATAAACGTATTACATTGATTATACTGTTTGATGTTTAGAGGTTCTGAAATACTTTAATGGCATGATTTTAGTACCTATAAATATTTGCAACAAGGGAAAGACATGCAGAAATGAACTCAAAAAAGTGCATGTACAAGCACTCATATAATACTAAAAGAAATAATATAATTTCGTTTTCAGATGGAGGAAAGATCTATATTTTGAAAGCAGACATATCAATGACAAAGATATATATAATCACATATTACTTTTTGGTAGGCTTGGGTGATTAATGCACTTTAAAAAAAAAATTCTCAAGCAGCACCCAATCAAGAGCTTCATCACAAAGAAACGAGTTTCGGAGGAGCGATTGAATCGGGACTAGACAAATCACTACTAGAACTTCTCTGCTGGCCGCCGCAGGAGGAGATCACAAAGCCGCTGTTCGATGTCGAAGCATTTCCGCTGCCTTCCATCAAGTGTTCAAACTGAAAAAGTCCGTTGGAGGGAGTGTTCAAGGATGAGCTCATTCCATTTGGCTCAGACTTCAGAGCATCACTGTTATAGTTAGAGGTCAAAGCTAAAGGCAAAGAGGTGGGACGACAAAATGATTTGAATTTGATCATTGGAGACTTCACATCCAGAGATTTATTCTTCGTCGAATGGGTGTGGTGACTGCTCACGAGCTTGCATGTAGCTTTGTGGGCTTCGAGGATGAACTCGAGCTCCTCTTTCTGGCCTGTGAGAGCTTGGATCTCTTGCTGAAGGGTTTGACGCTTCTCTTCTAAGCCATCAGTCTCCTTTAAAACATACCATTGAAAATTAACATTTAATAGATGCTAACATGATTTGAAACTAATCAAGCTGGATACTTACTTAAATCAAATTTCGTACACAAAAAAATCACTTTGGGAAGAATTTGACCACATTACAGCACCCCAGTTCACTTTACCGTCAGAGCATTGCCTAGTGTATACCAACGAGGAGGTGGATCTACGTGTACCCCTGTGAACATGTACAAAATCAAGCCTTGTGGCTTTGTGCTTAATAACTGGCACTGTGAAACCATGTCCCCTTGACTCAATGCTATTTTCTGCTCACAATCATATCAACTATAAATGAAAGGGCTCTTCTTTGGGAGAAGATCTCAAGATCAAAGAGCTGTCTCAAACTTTGGAACTACAATAATATTTACGGGAGAACTTAAGACTCAATTAAGATTTGTTCAGAAGGTCTGTTTTGAGAAGATCTTAGTTTAAAATTTTCCACTGAACTGGTAGAGCACCAGTCCACTCAAAAGCAAAGGCTTTCAGATATACCAGAGCCCAATTAGCTTCAATGCATTCAGACATTTCTCAAGTGACTATTAATGAAGAGACAGGATATTTTATGACGTCTTTTAGTTATCTACTCTAATCAGACAATTTAGATCTGCTTTTAATGAAGGAAATATATTCCACACATATTTGTCAGTTGTCTGAAAAAAATTTCAAGGTTGTTTTCTACACAATTCAAACTTTTACTAGGCCAAAAGGAGAACAGCCATATATACCAACCTTCACAAGAAACAAATTCAGAAAATTTTGACCACATAAAAAGCAACAGTGAAATGAAGATTACAATTTGAAACTAATTTTGTTGGTGTAACAGCATAAAAGTATAATGGATATTAATGTGATTTGAAACTAATTATAGATAACTTCAAACATAATAGATATTAAGGCAATTTGAAACATATTGCACTGGCTTAAAATCTAAAAATGTAATGGATATTAATTAATTTTGAAACTAATTGAGCTAGTTATTAGCATGATAAAAAAATTAATAAAAAAAAATGTTTAACCAACATGGAAAACAATGATAAACTTACATTCATCAGATTGCTGGTGAGTTCCATTCGCCGTTTTCGGCAGCGTGCAGCAGCTAGTTTATTTCTTTCTCTCCTGACTCTCCTTCTCTCTTCTTCTTCTGGACTCAGCTGGAAGAAGCAGATCAAGAGATAAGATAAAATTGCCAAAGCATTTTTATAACATTCTGCATTCACAATCTGAATTAGCTAACACATTCTGAAATAGAATTTTGCACACAAAACATATTTAAAATGTAGAAATTTAATAAATCTGTTGCACAAAACTGTTAGAAACATTCGAATTTGGAATTCACATCAAGACACAATCTATACTTGCCAACTTTGAAAATTGTGCAGCAGTAATATTTTTGTGCCGAACACCCCTTGCCATAGAACACAACATAAATACATGGATTAATGTGTATTAGAAATATCAGTATGTCACAATAACCAGTATTATTTGTGTAATGGCTCACAATAGATGGCACCATGGGCGAACGACAAGCGGTGCTGGGAATGACGGGGGCCCCCGAGGAGAAAGAACCAGAAGCATTCGACCAACGGAGCGAGAAGCTCGCCTCGACACTTCTTTCCCGTTCTCTTCCGACATCAAGAGAAGTTACTTGATTGACAAATCCTTGTACCATTTATTCATATATATAATCAGCAAATAAAGTTATATTTAGGTAGGATTGTGTGTGCCTATAAGTATCCCGACCAGAGGATCATTTGTATTTAAAAATGCATAAGTAAAAGTTAACATTTTTATCAACTGCAGAAATCTTACAAAGCAGTAGTGTTTTAATACCAAACTGAACACATCCACTGTAAAGAAACAGATTTGCTTTATGAGTTGAAAGTCACTATATGAAACATTACACCTAAAACTGTATGTTACATACGATTTAAACTTGTGTCAGGATTACACATCATTGGTGTTCATAAATCTTATTTACAAGTAGATGAAAGAAATGAAATCAATGTTCTATTTAGAAAGTTGTTTCATTTATACTCTGTTTCACCTTAACTTGTCAGTATTGGGAAAGGCAGAAATGATGTTCATCCGCATGAAAAATAATTCCAACTTGATTTGGAATTTAAAATAAAGAAAATGCATATAAACGTGTAAAAATTGTCCTACAATGAAGGAGTGATTTTTGAACCTTTATAATCGGTTATTTATTTGTAAAAAGCATTTTTTTTTGACCGAAGCGAATGAATATATCCGAAACGGAATTCTAAACCGGTTTCCATGGTAACATTTCTGGCGAGCTAAATACGCTTTCCGGCCAAGTCTGCGCCATTTCGCTCTGCGTCTTTGCTAGCGTGTGTATTTACGTTCATATCTCTCTTGTGCTATTTTATTGGAGTGTGTTTGATACTCTGAACATGGCTGAAAAAGGAACGTCACCATCCAAGCTGTATACGCCATCAAAGCAAGGAAAATCAATTGGTAGTGGAGCTCGCAGGAACATATTGAATGTTTATTCTAGACTTCGAGAAGAAAACCATAGTGATTCCATTAACCAAATCGTCGGAAAGGTGTCTCAACTAACTGGTGTTTCCAAAAGAACTGTTTTTCGTTTGAAAAAAGAAAAGAAGACGACAAGTCCTTTGAGTACTCCAGGAAAAAAACGACCTTATGCCGTTGGAAAAAGAACAAGAATGATGAAATATGACAACTTTACTTTATCGTGCATCCGACAAAAAATTCATGATTGTTTTCGTCGAAATGAAATTCCTACATTGGACAAAGTTCTAAATGAAATTAACAATGATAAGGATATTTTTTCGACAAACATTAGCCGAAGTACACTGTACAGGATACTGAAAGATTTGGGATTTTCCTTTGAAAAGCGAAAAAGGCAGGCTATGCTTTTAGAAAGACACGACATAATTTTATGGCGAAGAAATTATTTACGAAAAATTAGAGAACTGAAGAATGAAAATGCTTCAATCTATTATTTAGATGAAACATGGGTGAATGAAGGACACTCACAAAGTCGAGTATGGCAAGACAAAAACATCAAAAGCACCAATGAAGCTTCCTCTTCAAGTTTGACAACAGGCTTGGCTGCACCAAAAGGAAAAGGAAGAAGACTCATCATTACCCATATCGGAAGTGATGAAGGATTTGTACCTGATGCGGCTGACATTTTTGTAGGAAAAAAATCCGGTGACTACCACGAAGAAATGGATGGTAACCATTTTGAGAAGTGGTTTGAAGATATCATGCCTAAATTGAAACGAAACAGCTTTGTAGTGATGGACAATGCCCCCTATCACTCGGTGAAGAAAGAAAAAATTCCGACGACATCTTGGAAAAAAAGTGCAATTCAAGAATGGCTATCGTTGAAAAACATTACGTGGAACCAGGACATGATCAAGATTGAACTGTTGAAAAAAGTTAGCGAAATCAAACATATGTTTGATAAATACAGAGTTGAAGAAATTGCCGAAAAATTTGGACATAAGGTTTTGAGACTTCCCCCGTATCACTGTGAGCTTAATCCCATTGAAATGATATGGAGTCAAGTAAAAGGACACGTTGCCAGGGAAAACAAGACTTTTAAACTGAACGATGTGAAGGATTTAGTCATCCAAGGGATTGAAAAGGTCTCTGTACAAAATTGGAAAAACTGCATAAACCATGTTACTGAAAAAGAGAAATACATGTGGGAAGTAGATGGACTTGTGGATGATATTTGGGAAAGTAAGAACTTGGTAATTTCTTTTAATAGTGAGTCTGATAGCGATTCGGAAATGTTAAGTGATGATGATGTGTAAATTCATGTGATGAATAAGTATATTATAATGTAAATAGATTTGTTATGATGTTTGCTATGTTTTACATATATTGATGATGTATAAATGCATGTGATGAATAAGTAAAACGTAAATATAGTTTTCTCATTGTAACTACTATTCATGAAAGAGATTGGTTTCTTCTGTACACTTTCTTGTAAACTATTTTAAATTATTCATAAAATTAATAATTTACTACTAATCAACCCGACACCGTTCCGCGAGTTTCAGAATATGTTTCACACATATAAGGTTTATTTTTTTTAACTCTAATTTTTAAAATGGTTTCATTTTTTTATTATTGTATGTGTATTCACTATATTTGTATTTTTTATATTCTATTTATTTATTGTGAATGTATTTTATATCCTCTATGTTATATGTATTTTTATTTGTTATTTACTTTCTTTAATATCAGAATAAATTTGATTTAATTTGGAGACTATATTTTGCTGTTAAGAAAAACACATATTTTAGCAGACGACGCACTCTCCCCTACCTTGTCCAACCAAATGTAAGACCAAAGGAGTAATTAAATTGGATTAATTTCCTTTAATAAAATTATTAAAATTGAAAAAAGAAGTATTAATCAAGGTGTTTAGCTTTCAGGTAAGTAAATTCAAAAAATGAATTTTATGGTTCATCACATCTTTAAATAGACTGTTTTTTTAAACAACATTTATTGTAAAAAAATTTTAAATATATATATTTTTAAATAACTAAAAATAATACTCATTTAGAAAAATCAAAACGCATTTATATTAACATAGAGTAGCTTTTTGTTTAATTAACAAATGTAATGCAAGAGCCATTAGAAATTAAAGATCTGTGAAACGTATAGAATTTCCACGTGCATTTTATCTCTCCTTGCCAAAAAGGGCGAATTTCCTCGCTTATAGCTGACTTCTTCTGACATTGTAACCCTAGTTTCTACGACAACGGCTGTGATGCGGTCAACGTAGCCTTTACTCTACTGACAAGTTAAGGTGAAACAGAGTATAGTGTTTCATCCAGAAGGAGGGGGGGGGGGATAAAAGAAAAATTCAATAAAGCTGTAGCTGCTCTTTTGGTCTTCAATAAAAATTCTGCATTGAATTTCTGCTCGAAACAAGGTTAGGGGTTTTTATTGATTTAGTGGGTGGTTGCAGAGAATGAAATATTTCGATTGCTCAATTGAAATATTAAAAATCTGCAAAGGGAGACCCACCCATAAGTAAGTAAAATTAAGTGAAAATCCGTAGAAATTATGGATAATCCGTAAAAGTTGGCAAGTATGACAATCTACTGGCTGACCAGGAACGTAAACTGTTCAGCAATGTGCAGAAGTGTTACAAACGGTGCTGAAGAGTAAAAATGAATGAAGCAGCTACTTTAATGTTTTAACCAAAAGTAAAAGTTTCATTTTACTATTCCCAAAAATCAATATCATCTGCATTTGTCACCCAACCATCCTAATCAAGATGGTTAGTAGATTAATTGAATTATCTCTACGTGATCTGATCAGTGCCGTAACTAGGCAGGGGCAACAGGTGCATCCGCACAGGGCCCACTTGGAAGGGGGCCCAAAAGAGAGAAAGAACCGAAAGAGAAGAGTAAAGATAATAAAACTAATAGATAATTCTTGACACTCTCAAATAGATTGGCGTCAAAAAATGAAAACTATCTGCTTTCTTGATGGCTTGCCTTTACACTACATGAGTGTTGACGTTTTTAAAAAAACGTCTGCAGATCTGGCTATTAAATATAGCAAAGATTTAAAAAAGTACGAATTGACATGTGAAATTGAAAATTATAAGCTTGAAGTAACGACTCATACAAAATAAAGAAACTGCATCTTCGCTTAATATTCTACAGGCTCTTCATGATTTTGGTTTAATTGAGTCTTACTCAAATATATCAATGTCGCTCTATGAAAATTTCTAACTTTTCCCTTTTCTATTGCGTCGTGAAGCAAGTTGAAATTAATAAAAAAATATTTAAGATCAACTATTAGACAAGAACGATTATACAGTTGTTCTATTATTTCAATAAAATACAATATCATACAAAATACTAATTACTAGCCACTGCATGGCTAGCCCAGCATTGGCCATGCTGTTGGTTTGCGAAGCAACACCGTGATGTAAGTTATTAATCTGGTGTAAAATTTTCTGCAGATTTCAAATCCGTTGAAATTTGCAATCCATTTCCTGAAATGGAATAGGACAGGAAATGTAATCTGTTTCTTTTTTTAACGCGAAGGACAGAAGATCACGTGACATCACAATCTATTGTGAAAATATAAAAGATATATTCAATTTAAAAATTAATTACCTAAAGAAAATCATATTTTTAGGTATCGATCTAAAGTGAAATTTTCTGCAGATTTCAAATCCGTTGAAATTTTTACTATATATTTAACGGTCAAGGAGATAGAAAAAAGAACTGCGACTCCAGTTGAAAGGTTTTTTGTCTGGCTGGAAAATCATTCCTCCACGCAAAATCAAAGCTAATGAAAAAAATAATTTTCTGAGCATTCGCCACGATGAAAAAAACTTGGCATGGTTCCAAGGCTGACAGCAAGGTAACGTGGGTAGAAAAAGTCAAGATTTGGATGCTTCTTCTTTCGTGGAAGAAAGGCACTAAAAAACCCGATGGAGAATAAAACTACTAAATTCATTTAAAAATCTTCTAGATTGAATTTTAAAATTTGCTGCAACCCAAAAATTGCAAAAAATTTGGACTACCTGTGTGCCAAATCTCATTGCTGTAAGTGCCATAGAGTTGTCAGGATTTTGCCCAACCATCAGACACTTCCAATTATAATAGAGATGATGATGTAATTCATGAATTTGCTGATACAATTAATTAAGGGGCTTAAATGCAAATTTGTACAGGGCACAGGAATGGCTAGTTACTGCACTAGATCTGATCCTTGAGAGTTGCAAATGATTTTTCTTTCTTCCCTTTCTTTAAAATGTTGATCCCATCAGTTATCCATCATATATCTCCATCCTTAGTACAATGAAAAGAGCCCAATAAATAGATACAAAGTAACTATCTCTGATTAAATCATTGTAAAATCAAAGTAGCCAAGTCCAAATTTAAATTTAAGAACAATTCAAAATATGAAATAAATATAGTGCTTTTGGGGGTGTGGGAGCCTTGTAGAATGTGCTTATAAATTAGATACTGTATCAAAAAAAGTAATTTGGTAATTCATAATTAACATTACTACAGCAACACAACACGCTTCTGATGACGGTCTGGGATCAATCCCCAAAGGAAAAGATCCAAGGACAACACCATGTAATTTTTAACCACGGTCATATATAAGGCCCATGGAAGCACCCTACTCTCCAAACTTCCACAACAACCCAATGTGAGGACTTTCAGCCACAACAAATTTAAGGCGTCCCAGTTGACGTTACACCATACGCTTACAAACATCCATGCACCGACCCTGATTTCAACCAGGAACCTTTCAAATAAGAGGCAAACTCATCAACCATGTATTACAAAAGGATATTGCTTTTGGGGAGGGTTACACCCCATTGCACACCCTTGGATATGTCCATGATTAAATGGGATATCTTTGCTTTGCGGAAATTAATGAATTAATAAAAGGATATATTTGCATTCATTGGGTCCAAAGGGCTTTGTCATCTTTGTTCCCCAATGGTGATAGTTTCGTCTTGGAAGACCTATGACCATTGGTGAACAAAGTTTGTACCATGGGATGGACTTGATCGGCCAAAATGTTCACATAATCCTTGGCCTTAATGTGCCCTTGCAGAGTAATCATGGGGCCCACAGAAAACCATGATATGGCTGCCCAAACCATCACAGAACCCCCACCATGTTTCATTCTTGGCTACAAGCAGTCTGTATTATAGGCTTGGGATGGCATTCGCCAATTGTAAACTCGGCCAGAAATGAGAAACAGTGTGAAACAAACTCATCAGATCAAATTACTGTTTTCCATTGCTCCATAGTCCAGGCTTCAGGGGGTAGGGTCACGAACCAGAATCCCTATCTCAGTAATGTTAAAAACAGACATTTTTAAGGAACATTAAAAAAATTTCTATTCATTATATGTCTCTAAATTTTTTACTGTATATTGCCTGGACTATAGTACATACTTTAACCAAGGCTTTTATGATTTTAATGTCCCATTATTTTTTTTAAATTTTTTATGTGGAACTATGTATGTTTTTTCTGAAAAACAATGAAATTTCAACATATTTAATCTTGTAAATCTACTCTGAATTAATTTTTTCGAAATCCCATTGGTTAAAATATGTAACAAAGTATCTTTATGAAGTATGCAAAGTTTTAAGTTGCTAAGTTCAGTGGTTTTTGAGAAAATGTTCCTTATATGGTGAAAAACATGGTTTTGAGAAAAACAGTTTTAAAGGAAACACTTATTTGTATACAATTAATACCAGCACCATAGCTTGGATTTTTTTGTTTCATCTTATAGGTTATTTTCCAATCTACAATTCTGTTGCCTCTTTTTTATTCTTGCGTCTTTAATATTTGTTTAAATGTCATGTAATCTATTCTTTTCGTAATCTATTCTGATCTGCTGCCTTCATCGCCCGAGCTGTGTACTCCAGGAGAAATACCTAATGTCGAAAGAACATTACTTTTTGTAATGTTCTCCTTGTTATATGAGGCAATAGTTTTATTGTCCCACTTTTTAATGTTTATAATTTAAAATATATATATATATATATATATATTTTGGTAACCGGACCAGATAATGCTACTTACACTCTCATTGCAGTTTTGAGTTTTGCCGTGTAAGTATTTGGCAAACAGATCAGGATCTGCCAAGTCTCTATAAATATATTTAAAGTAATTTATAACATCTGCTGGTAATGTGTTTTTATGGTTATAATTTTCACCTAATGCAGTCGCTAGATTGTAACCACAACAAGTGTCTTCGTTTGTTGGGCAAAGACCATGCTGTGGGTTTTCATCTGTTTATACCTTATGAAAGAAAGCCCATACAGCTTGTTTCATGGACTTTATGCTATCGGTATTGTTTTTTATGACAATAGTTAACCTTCCACGTCCACTCAATAACTTTTTATCACATAATTTGTTTCCCTTTCATCTTGAGTTTAAATTTCTTATTCGCGTTCCCATTCGCTTTTCAATGTACTTAACACATTCCAGCTTTTCAACTTGCAAATCTCGGTACGGCTTTAAATCTTTTACAGCTAAATCTTTTACCCTAAAAACCTAAAAATTGATCAAAACCGTCACCTAAAAATTTCGAGTACCGCAGACCATGCAAAATTTGCGAGAGCTGAAAAATTTTAATCACACCAGAAACTTTCATACTACCGCTATTTCCAAAATAGTTGGCACTACATCGATTACTAAAACGTGGCATTGTTTATTTACTTAAAATACTATGCAATAAAGAAAAAATAACAGAATAAGCTAAACTAAAACGATATTCAAACAACAATTGAAGAAATAAAATCAAAGTTAGAAGCAAATACTTGACATAAGCAAATACTAGCATGAAAACAGCTTGCTTTAAAATAAAAACACGAGGGTTAATTCAATTCATTTCTTCTTTTAGACGTTGTCACTCATATAATTAAAAATAAGTGTTTAAAAAATAAATAGGGAGGCTTAGAAAGCAGTAAGATGTTTGTTTTGGTAGGAGTAGACGTAAAACTCAGCATTTGACGGATCGTAAACAATTTTTAAAAAATATTTAAAAATACTTCTGTTATAGCGAGAGAAATAATTTTAACACCATTAGAAGCACAAAAGTCTGAAGTTTTCAAATATGCAAAAATTGAAAAATGGGTTTTTGGGTCAAAAAGTGTGACCCTACCCCCTTCATCACCACTTTTTCCTGTTGCAGGCATTAGCATCATTGATGAATTTTTTTGAATTGCAGCTCGTTCAGAAATACCCTGCTTTTGGAGCTCCCTTATTTACTGTTTTGGTACTCGCAGGGTTTGTGAGCATGACATTAATTTCAGCAGCTGTGGTCTTATTTTTAGTCACAATCCTATTTAATGATCGTCTGTCACGATCACTCAACACACACTTTCGTCAGCACTGTGATTTAGCTGATGATGTTTATCTCGCTTTTCAAATATGTGGGATAAATTTTAGATACAGTACCTCTTGAAACACTAAACACTTCGGCTACCTTGCTAACGGAAGCACCCACCAGACGATCTCCAACAATTCGCCCACGTTTGAAATCTGTTAGCTCTGACCATGATGCAATTACAACTTCACAGAATAGTGCTCCGATATCGACTGACCTGCACAGCGTATTTACGTTGTATTGGTGGCATCAATTGGCGAAAACACCAGCGCCACCTATACATTTCACTAGAATAAACATTACTTTTCAAGCATGCATTTCAAGAGTTGTTTCCATATTTTTGTCCAATCCCGGTATATCACCAATGCCACTATAATAAGGAAGTACAGTACAAAGTCCCAAATCCGGAATTGTCGAAAATCGGACATTTTGCAAACTGTCATTTCTTTGTTTTTCAAACTTTTTTACATCTTTCCAACAATTTTCAAAGAACAAGGAGTTAAGCCTGGACCTAATTGATGAAACAACACAGAATAATGGACATGTTCAGAGTAAATACCACACAGAAAAATTAGAAGATTTGCAAGTAAAACAGGGGTCATACAGAATTTTGAATATTAAAATTAAGGAGTTTATAAGGAGTTCTTTCGAAATTTTAAGGAGTCATCATAGAAGGTTTACATACATTTTCCAGTGTGAAAAATGAAAATGTTTCAACGCTTTTAAGAACTTAGTTCCACTAAATACTAAATTTTTAATAGCTCAAAACAATAAAATTATACTTTGATATTTCAAATCACCACAAGTTAATTTATACCTGCTCGTTGGAGTTGTTTTTATCTAGGATGCTACTCTGTAAATGGTTCTTATACAGTAAAATCTCAGTATAATGTTTCTCAGTTTAAAGTACATATTGCTCTCTAATCCCAGCTCTAACTAACAATAATAGAAATCCAAGCATATTTGTTTTCCATATAAAGTATTTTTCAAAATAAAATATCAAATATTCTTAGGATGTAAGTTATACTGTGATTTCACTGTATTCTACAAGTAAATACAAATGACAGATTTTAGACTGACAGAAATGAATGAAATCCGCAATTATTTCGGTTATTAATGAATAGGTTAATTATATTTTAACTTAAAAAAGTCAAGTATGAAATAATCCACTTTGATTATAACAGATTGCGATTTTCAATACATTCACAATGCTACTCTTTCAACAAGATTTAATGTTTAATTAAATTCAAAATAAATGAAATGAGACAATATTTTGTTTACTTAATAAGTAAACTATCGCTTTCACTAAAAAAATTCAGGAATTTGTAATAATCAACTTAGACTTAAGAAGTGTCAAGGCCGTTGCATCCGCTATAAATGTAGACTGAAACTTAGAGGATAACTTAATTCAGTTTAAATTTATAACCTATTTTCAAATATAAAATATCTTTTTTCAAAATCTCTAATCAATTTATGTCGGCTTATATTTTTCCATAAATATTCATGTGCGGGTAAAAAGGCTAATAGGTTATTGGTGTATATTAAAAAGACTGTAACTTCAAGGGATAAGAATATAATCTTGCCGTTATGTAAGGGTAGCAAGAACACATCTAGAATATGCTGTACAATTCTGTGCTCCATAAATGAGAAAGGATATAGAATTAATTGAAAAGGTTCAGCACAGAGCTACAAAAATAATAATGGGGATAGCATAGTGAATGTTTAAGTAAGCTAAACATGTATACACTGGAAAGAAGGAGGGGGGAGGGATTTGATTCAGCTTTTCAAGTTGGTAAAACAAGGGGACACAGAGGACTTAAATTTCAATAGGGATAACAGAACAAGGGCCATGGGTATAAATTGAATAAGACACATTTTAATCGGGATTTAAGGAAAAACTACTACTTTACTAGGGTAATAGACAAATACAACGCATTGCCAGAAAATATACTTAATTCAAAGGGAGTGTACAAATTTAAGATAAAATTGGATAGTCAGTGGGAATTGGGGAATTCATAAACAAAGGACCAGCCTTGGGCTTGTAGTTGGTCGTCCATATTTGTATTTTCTAAATAAATCAACTTTAAATCAAATAAAACTTAAAATTATAAACTCATATTATCCAAGAAATAATTTAACTTATTAAAACAATCACAAATATTTCCTTTAAAAGAAACATCTTATTTTGAAAATTTCTGTTGCAAAAAATAACTGCAGTCTATATTTAAAGTGGGGGCCACCGCCTTAGTGCACTTCTAAAGTCCCAAAGAAAGAAGTTTTAACGCATTTTAAAGAACTTTCTAGAATATTCAAAATGATAAGTTAAACTTTCTGCTTGCTGAGGTTGCCATAAAAGACGAAAAAACCTTATCAGTTAAATAACCTAGCATCCTATTTTCTAATTGAAAGAAAAATCGGCCATTAAAAGCTGATCAGCTTTCATTTATACCTTTTCCGCCGCATCATAACGTATCACAGCTGCTAGATAACAGCTCTGCTTTTTTAGGAAACCGTAGTTTTTTTACCTACGACATTCGCAGCAACAATGTACGCTAACTAGTTCAAAATCCAAGTTCTCCAAGTTTGCTATTTAACTAATAAGCTTCTCATAAAGAATGGTTTATCAGCTAGGTAAAATTTAGGAGTGCAATGTTGGCGAGATATGTCTCGTTTGGCACATTTTACATTTACAGAAAACAAAAAGGGCAAAAGTTTTATTTTTGTTAAATGATAAAAATTGGTCATTTTCTCAAAAATTTAACAAAAGTCGGAAATATCTATAAAAGTTGGAAGAATCGCATCCCTGATGTAAGGAGTTTTTCAGGAGTAGCACATAAAAATAAGGAGTTTTAAGAGTGCTTAAAAACGAAAGTCTATTTTAAGGAGCATGTGAACCCTGTAAAATTTGTTGAACTGTATTAAAAAGTTTTTTCCATTTTTTTAAAAATAATTCGTATTTATATATACGCTATTTTACTATTGCAAATGCAAAACTCACATGTGTGGGGGTTGTAGATTAAAGGAGATTTTTTTGATAAAATAAAGCAAATAATCTGAAATCTGGAAAAGTAGGAAATCTGGAATGGCCGAGGTCCGGAGGATTCCGGATTTGAGACTTTGTTCTGTACCAATAAAATTGGAAACCAATGGCACAGAATTTGCAAACGAGGAATTAGAAATGCGAAGAGACTTTACCTTCTCATCTTTCATTGGCCGCCTACCCCCACTGCGGCCAGTCCTGGATGGACGGGAGCCTGTTGAAGCCTCGGACGGAGGACGAGGTGAATCTATAGATCTGTCAGAAGAGTGCATACAGTCGTCTACCCAGCGATTGTCCTCATGCTTTGGTAAACTTGCAAAGGACACCATAGGAGGGGCAAAGCCTGCTTGATGTTGGTGCTCCAGGGGTGCTGGGGGAATGGAATTTAATTCCAGAAAAGACTCTTCTATGTTCTTTAGAGTAGTAGGAGTTAACGTTGGGGTGGTACGTGTTGGAATCCCACATGTTAAGCCTTCAATACTTGAGCACTGAAATATGTATTCAATAAATAAGAAAAGTGCAGAACAGTAAAAGTTAAGACTTACGACAAATTTAAATTGCTAGTTGATGCCATCATTATGATAACCAAGGTAAAACTTTTTGATAATTTGGGTAAAATCATGATTTTTTTTCCCCACAAAAAAGCATCTTATCTGATTTTTAAGATTTTAATCAATTTGTTGACCCTACAAGTGTAAATTTGTTGGTGCATGATATGAAATCAGTGTCGTTTCTAGGTAGTTTTGATTTATGCTAAACATTAACTTATGATTGTATACGAAATGTAGGGCAATGTTTTGAAAGAAGAAAGCAGATAGGAATAAGCAAAATGAATCATACATTACCACCATGGGATTTGTAAACTCGTCTATACATCAATGTATATATAATCATAATCAGCACTACTATGTATATCACACCATGCAAAATTTCACATAATTTCACAACGAGAAATTAAATGTGGAAAGCTTTGGAGAAATTGAAGCATTGTACAAATCAGGGTGTAAAAAAATCATGATTAAAAAAAAAAATCAATTAATTGGATTTATTTGATTTAAATCGGATTATTTTGATTTAAATAAGATTTTTCTATTTAAATTTCTGCAGGCCCTAAACACTGTTTATAAAATAAATATATATAAATTTGTTAAATAAAAAATTGAGTTTGTGACATGACATGTAAACCAATATTTATTTTAAGTAAACAATCTGAATTTGTGACATGGTAAATCAATATTTACTTAACATTTATTTAATTTTAAAACACAAGTTGACATCCTACATAGTTTTTCTTGAGAAAATTACATCATCATGTTAACAAATATATCAGCAAGTGTAAGTGACAGTCTGAGAAGACTATCAGACTATAGTCTGAGAAGTAGAATAGAGGACAGAGAAATAATCAGATATAGTAAATTCTGATTTTAAAAAAACTGCCGAGCAGCAATAATAATTGGATTTTCACTTAGTTTTAATTCATATTGGATCTTTCTTTTTTCCTGCTGACATTTTAATGGCTGTGTGTGAAAATGTATATTTCTACTCTTTTAATCTCTATTGCTAACTACAAGAATAAGCAAACACAGAGGTTCCCAAACTTATCCAAGTGGTATATAATCCAAGTGGAATTATAATTTTCTCACAGCACCCACGTCATCATGTAATATTTATCTGTGGTATATTATTACATATATATACACATTTCATATTTGTAGCACTTTGAAAAAGAAATTAGAGAATTAAGAATATAAACATAATTAATACAACTAGTATTTAAAATTCACACACAAACACTTTAATTTTACTTATTAAGAAAACATAGGTTGGTGAAAATATAAATGAAACAAATAAAAATACCTTCATCATGCTCTTGGTTGGGGAGTGAACCGATTTTTGATAAATGACCTTAACCCTTTTTTCTGTTGCTTAGAAATAGCTTAGATTGGAGGTCACAGGGCTTCGCAGCACCTCTCATCTCTCTATGCGACACCCCAGGGTGCTGCAGCACACACTTTGGGAGCTAACTAACAAATGCCTCAAAAACTTTACTTCCCACTTGTGTTTTTTTAGCTAATAGAATAAGTCATCTCTTTCGTTTATAATTTTGAATCAAACTGTTGTATACTTCCTTTAAGTGTTTATATTATGAGTGCTGTTAATCAGAAATGTTTATACCTTACTCTTCCTGGCATTTAGATTTATGTCATGTGTGTTTACATTACTGTTTCCAGTATATAGTATACTCTTAATAAGTTACAACTGGCTGTTGTAATCTTTTATTATATGCAGTTATAGACCCAGTTCCCTCTAAGCTGGGTGTAACCATTAGTGCTGAAATCACCATGAGTGCAGAAAAATTAAAGCATTTGACCACTTCTGTCATTTTTCTATGGTGTATTTACTTAGTTATAAAAATGTAAGATTAGTTGTGATTTAAATCAGTGATTTTTTTTATAAAATAATTTGATTAAAATCATGATTTTAATCGTTGATTTAAATCAAGTGATTTAAATCTTGACACCCTGGTACAAATATGATCATGTCTATTTATCAAGCTATAAGCCATACAACCAAAGATGTTACATAGCAATTGATCAAACATTCAGGGCATATTTTCTTAAGCATCTGCTTCGAATGTAAATAGCAGTATTTATTGCTCCTGCTTAAAGATAAAGGAATAGCTTTGAGATAGAAGGCAACAAGATATTTCAACGTGCATTTTGTTTTTATTGTGCACGGTTTCTGCACTATTCAGAACAATATAGAGATGTTGATCTACATTCAATCCTAGATAATTTTCCAATTCAATACAAATTATTTATCCTCCATCAACAACCATAAATACCTTGGTTTTGCATCACTTCTAAGCTTCAGAAATTTAAATGCACAATATTGAGAGAATTCATTAACAAGTCATAAAATAAACTGAAACATATGGTTGATAGCTTGGCAATGGTCTTTGCCACAAGAGAAATTGGTCATTTCACAAAATACAGCAAAAGTGCTCACTTCCATACAAATTAAATCAACTTGTACTTCGAAACAAAAACCTTTCATAAACAATACAAATAAGTTTGCCTCTCTTTTTTTTATAAGTTAAGGCAATTGTATTTTTACTTTTTTCTACAAGAAATAACAAAGTGATACTTATTACATTCCATTTGACAAACAGACAAATAGCAGAAACATAAATCAGTGTAACAAAACAACTGACAAGATAAATTCTCAACATCAGTTTTTATTTGTACTTTCTTTGTAGCAGAAGGCAGTAATTTCAGGTGGAACTTTAAATCATTTACTAGTTTTGTGCTACAATGAAAAAAATATTTTGTATACTACATATAGGATTATCATCCAGTACAAGATCAAACCAAAGAAACAGATGCCTCCTAAGCTGAATCAAAAACCATACTTGCTGTAAACTCCATTATATACCATTTCAATATTCTTATAGAATTATTTACTCCATGCTTAAGATGTATGTTTCAAATGACAGCTGAAAATTCATCAGCCATGATGACATCAAACTTAACGTACCTCTTTAAAAAAATATTTTACAATTTCCTTAGCCATAAAAATGATCACTGAAGAATGGACATGAACATGAATTCATAAATTGTACATGAAAACAATTTTATAGCTAAAATGCAATAGTTCATATTTATTAATTACTGTAACATTCATTTTACTGGGAGAAAAAAAAGACATCACAAATTTTCGAATTCTCACCAAATAAATAAACAGTTTTTCTTTTTAACAAATATAAATAAAATTTAAATTTTCTATTTGGTATTATAACTTTTTATCATATCTTTTATAAGGAAAATTAACTTTTATTACTAATAAATGTGAATGTCAACAACTTACTGGAACAGAAGGGGAAGATTCTTCTGCGCCATTCGCCATAGATGATAAAATATCAGCTGCGAACAGTCGATCAGCTGATAAATTCTTTTCATTCAGTTGCGAATACATAAGATTCAATCGATTCACAAAATTCTCAACACTTCAAATATTTTTAAAGAAAATATATCTGCCATACAAATTACATCATAAGAAATTGCTCTCAGCTCCTATGAGTCACGCACCGATGACATCATAACGCAAAAATAAAAAGAACAGTTTGAGTTGGTTTCTTCTTTTTATGGAGATTTTTACACAATTGCTTCACCCACAGAGTAAATAGGAATAGCTAGTCGAATGGGAGCGAAATGAACGCTCGAAGCGGTAGTTTCGGTGTGTTCAGGGTAATCATATTTGGCAGGTTATCGTACTTTGCACTTTTATGATTCACTAGTTATCGCTTTCTAGGCAAATGCTTTGGCTTCTTTGAGACGCTTTCTCACCAATGTCATTTCTGATTAATCTTTTCCTAGACTTTCGAGTAATAGCTTTTGACTTCGAGTGCTGAATAGAAGAAACATCTGGCTACATGGGAGTGGAGACTGGAGACAGTGGCGGATTTGAGAAGGGGCGAACCCAAGCGCCGAGGTTTTTTCAAATAAATTATAAAATTTAAAACAAATCATTAAGGGGAGAACTTGGCCTTTCTCTCCCTCCCTCAATTTATCCACTGTAATGATTCTGTTATTTAATTAGAGATTAGACTAGTTACAGCTAGAGTGCCTGTATAATAAGAGTGGAGACATATGGGAAGCATTTTCTGATTGGCTTAGAGACCTTTTCCACTGCCCGAGGCAGTTTTTTCCAAATCGTAGACTTAAAATGGGAACTTTCTGTGTGTATGAGAAAGTATCGCTTTTTCATGTTCCATTTCGTGTTCTAGAATGTTTATTTATTATTATTTTAGTGTTTTGTCAGCATAAATTTTAATGTTTTTTTTTACTTTTTAAGTAAATAGCTTTTTTTGTACAGCATGGTGTTTCCCGCTACTTTGGCGATATAAACATTGCGGCAAAGGCAGGTAGCAAGTTTTAAACTTTAGATAATGCGGTTTTTTTTAGCTGTTCCCTTTTAAAAGGTTGACAATAGCCTTTGCAGAATTGAAACATCAGAGAGTAAATTGTAGCCTTGCTTTATATGAAAAGAATAAAAGAAATGTTTATATATATACACAAAAGTGTTATTTTTGATGCAAACTTTCATCTTTATTTTGCTGCTAGGTTTCGAAACAAAACCATCACATCAAAATTAATCTGTGGATTTTGATATAAATGCGTACAAATGCTGTTAACTATTTCTTATCTTGAGATTATTCTTGTAAAGTTTAGCCCAATATTTGCTCATAATTTAGTTTCAATCTGTTAATTCTATTTTTTTTTCTGAAAATGTGATAGATTTTTTAACAAATGTGTACTGATGGTGTTGACTATTTTTGGAATTACATGTTTTTTGACTTGTATAAATAGATGAAACTTGAATCAAAAATTAAATTTAAGTGGGTTAAAATTTTGTGTCATGCATTAAGAAGGTCAAATAAAAATGTTCAGTATCTTGTCTGGTCTGGTTAATGAAAGAAAAGGATTAATCACACTAAAGAAAAACTATATGTGTTGAACAGTTGGTTGAAAGAAAGTTTTATTTTAAGGAACTATCCATTAATAGTAGGACATTTTAAATCTATTTTTTATGTAATGTTATAAAATTAATGCGTAAACTTCTATCACACCGCATGGAAAGAATTTACAGAAAAAACTGAAGTGCTGAGAGGGACAACACATCAGATCCTATTTTATTTAACACCGAAGTTATAAGCTTAACTTTTTTTCTTTTTCTTATTAATATTTACGAAAACAATTTCAATAAGTTGTGAGCATAAAAATATCGGGACATAAACACTATCGCTAAAAGGAAGAATGAGGAAGAAATGTGGAAAATCGATGGAAGAAACATATTCGCCCAGCAACCTTCTTGGAGACGATTCTGGTAGGACAATGGCTGCCGCGCATGTGCATTGAGTCAAATTTGGTCCCTTTTCGCTACTCTTATTATATAGGCACTCTAGGCGAAAACATGAGAGCACCTGCTCAAGTCGGGATGAACAAAAATGTTCTTTTGCGGCCGCTTTGCCGTTTCCACAGGTGAGAAACGATGCATCTCTTCTTGGAGAGTCCTCACAAAAACCGGTTGCTCCACAGCAGGTGCTGTAGTGCGAGAGAGAAATTCGCCTGGCAGTCGAAGAGGTGTTCCATAAACCATCTCCGCGTAAGTAGCGTTGAGTTCCTCTTTGAACACTGAGCGTAAGCCTAAGAGGATGGTTGGAAGAGCATCTACCCAGCGGTTGTTTAACTGGCACCTGAGAGCAGTTTTCAAAGGACGATGTAACCGCTCAACCATCCCATTTGCTTTGGGATTATATGAGGTGGTTCGTAACTTAACTATTCCCAGAAGTTTCACTAGTTCTTGGAAAAGTGTTGCCTCGAACTATCGTCCACGATCGGTGGTTACTCTCCGAGGTATGCCAAAACGCGAAATCCAACCGAACACAAAAGCACGGGCCACCGTCTCTGCCGTTATGTCTGCCACAGGGACTATTTCGGGCCAACGAGTGTACCTATCTACCATCGTCAATGCGTAGGTAAATCCCTGTGACAGCGGGAGTGGGCCGACCAAGTCTAGATATATATGCTCAAATCTCTCGTTGACCATTCAAAAGAACCCTAGCGGACTTGATGTGTGCCGGTAGACTTTCGATCTTTGACACGGAATGCAGGCCCGACTTAATGTACTACAGTCCTTTTGTTATGGAGGGCCACACAAAGCGATCGTTCAAGAGTCTTTTTGTTGCGTTAATTCCCGGAGGAGACAGGTTATGCACTGCTTGGAATGTCGAGAACCGGTGGGATTTTGGTATGTACGGCCGGACTTTTCCGGTAGAGAAGTCGCAATAAATGTCTGTATCACAGTTTGGTAAGGCGATTTTTTTAAATATTAATGATGAGTTACTGTCGAGTAGGGACCGTAATTCCTCATCAGCTTCCTGGGATATCGCAATTTCTGTGTATTCAATGGAAGAAGGAATACCAATAGATGCAATTCGAGAGAGAGAGTCGGCTACTACATTGTCGGTACCCTTAATATACCGTATGTCGGTCGTGAATTGCGAAATGTAGTCGAGTTGACGATTTTGAAGCGTTGAAGCCCTTTCAGACTTCTGATGAAAGGCAAAAATCAGAGGTTTGTGGTACGTTAATACCCGAAATTGGCGACCTTCCACCATAAATTGAAAATGTTTTATTGAGGCAAATACGGCTAACAATTGTCGATCGTACGCGCTGTAACGCTGTTCTGTCGCTGACAATTTTCGCGAAAAGAAATCGAACGGTTCGACTTGGGTTTCACGTACCTGATTTAGTGACCCTCCTATCACGAAATCAGATGCGTCGACAGAAAGGACTAACTGTGCCGCAGGCGAAGGGTGAGAAAGAAGGGCAGCTTCCGCCAATTGTTGTTTGCAATCGCGGAATGCCTGCCTACTTCTTTCATCCCATGCTATTTGGCGTAAATCGTTTTTCTTCGAGTCCCTCAAAAAATCGTTCAGGACCGCTTGTTTGTCGGCTGCGCGGAAGATAAAACGACGGTAAAAATTTATTAGGCCTAAAAAGCGACGTAAGTCTTTAATTGTCTCGGGTTCTGTGTAAGCAAGTATTACCTGTACCTTCTCGGGTAACGGCTTTATACCATCTTTCGAAACAACGTGGCCCAAAAAAGTAAATTCTTCTACCCCTAACTCGCATTTAGATCCGTTTAGGGCAATGCCGTATGCATTTAGCCTGTCAAAGACCTTTTTTAAATGTTCTTCGTGTTCGTGTGCATTTTCGGAAAACACTAGAATATTGTCGATGTATGAAAAACAAAATGTCAAATCTCCCAAAATTTCGTTTATAAATCTCTGAAATGTTTGTGCTGCGTTGCACAATCCAAAATTTAAAAACGGAAATTCAAATAGACCGAATGGGGTGGTTATAGCCGTTTTCGGTATGTCCTCTGCATTTACTGGTATGGCATGATATGCGCGGAAAATGTCGAGCTTTGAGAAAATTGTTTTTTGGCATAGGGAGGACGAAAAATCCTGAACGTGTGGAATTGGGTATCTATCGGTTATGGTCTTAGAATTTTATTTCCTGTAATCACCTACAGGCCTAATGCCGCCGGAGGCTTTGGACACTACGTGTAATGGTGATGACCAACAACTTTTAGAGGGACGACATATGCCGTTTTCAACCATAAACTCAAATTCTTTTTTAACCTGCTCTAAAACCGTGGGGCGCAATCTCCTCGGCTTGCTATGAACAGGGGGGTCATGTTTGGTTTCTTTGAATTTAGGTGCCGGACTAATAGGTTCAGGGTAATTTCGTAGCAGGGCATGAAATCGCGAGCTACCATCAATTACTTTAATAGCCGCCTGCTGGCTTGAACTCGTACTCCCTAAAGCACTCGCTTGTGTAACCGAGTCAATAAGTTTCCGTCGCTTGAGGTCTACCAAAAGGCCAAAGTGTTGTAAAAAGTCAGCCCCTATAATTGGCGAGGACACTTTGGCTATTATAAATCTCCACATAAAACAACGTCTTAGACCAAGGTTCAGAGTTAACAATTTAGTACCGTATGTTTTAATTTTGGATTTGTTTGTTGCGCATAATTCTAGGGACTCGGGAGTACATGTAAGGGGGTTTCCCTTAGCAGGAATGCAACAGACATCGCTACCTGTGTCGATGAGGAATTGGCAATTAGTAGCTCTGTCAAAAACACTAAGACTATAACTAATTCCTGCGATTTCAGCTTCGCTACCACCCAAATTTTGAGTGGTAGCGCTTACGCGTTTCCCGTCTGATTAAAAACACATGGGTGTCTACATTTACGCGCGGAATCTCCAAAACGGTTATGACAGTAACAGTAGTTCTCGTTTGAACTAGAATTTGCAGGAGGGTGTCCATTTTGGCGTGCGCGAATACGAGAATTATCTCCATATCTGCCTCGCGAGACGGACCGCTGCTGATCACGCGACATTCTGTCATACTTAAGCGATAGCTGAGCTATTTGATTTTGCAACTCACACAGTGTTGGCTGACTGACGGAAGATGCAGGCAAAGATGCGGAACATACGTTGGAGTTGTCCACGATATCATAAATCCTGTCTGCCAGTACGGCTAATTGGGGAAGATCGTCTTTAGACGCAGACAAAACTGCTTGAATATTTGCAGGTGTGTGCAGGTATTTGCAACCATAAGTTTTTAAGGAATTCATCAGTTACATTCTCTCTCCCCAGCCAGTTCCTGCATTTGTCGAAGGAGAAAAGAAGGTTTGCTATCTCCAAGCTGCCATTCTCCTAACAGTTGTTTTGTTTTCTTTGCTTCCGAGTCCGCGAATTCCGCAATCAGTAGATTTCTTGCGGCCTCGTATTTATTTTCTTTTGGAGGTTTGAATATTAAGTCGCTAACGTGATTAAGCGTCTCTGAATCGACCGAAGCTAACAAATTAGTGTACTTCGTATCATCTACAGTGATGTTCGAAAGTTTAAACGCGGCTTCCACCTGAAAGAACCAGAGTTGAATATTGTGCCTCCAAAAAGGTGGAAGCTTTAAACCGATTTTGTTAACTCGGCCTGAGCCGGCATTTTCTCCCGTATCTGTCATTTTAGAAGCACTCTACACAAATGAAGAAAAAAAATACACACTATAGATGAAAATTAAAGTCTCTCTCCGCGAATTAAAACATCAAAATTTTGCCACTAACCTTCATTCCCTGAATTGCTTGCCGACATCTGGTTGAAGCTAGAGCACTTGTTTCTGAACCTCGGTCATGTTTCGTTTCACGATAATGTCGTAAGTCCAAGATTTTGATCGTATTACATCGAATTTTCACAAGTGTCACCACTGATCCACTGTTCGGGATACTTATAGGCACACACAATCCTACCTAAATATAAATCTATTTGCTGACTAAAATATATTAAATACTGGTACAAGGATTTGTAGATAAAACAGCTTTTCTCGATGTCGGGAGAGAACGGGAAAGAAGTATCGAGGTGAACGTCTCGCTCCGTTGATCAAATGCGTCTTGTTCTATCTCCTCGGGGCCCCCTGGCGTTCCCAACAACGCTTGTCGTTCGCCCATGGTGCCATCTATTGTGAGCCATTACAAAGGGATTAAGTCTTAGGTTGTTGGGCGCCAGCGCCATCTATGTAAAACAGTGGAAATGTACAATCTGGCCCCAAGCCAGTGGAGCTTGAGCATATACTGCGACAAGGTGTATGAGCGCATCTTCCTCAGTCTTGAGTTTTTATGATTTTAGCCCTACCAAAGGTACTCTTGCTTGTCTTCCGTACATAAGTTGAAAGGGTGGAACATCAGTGGTACAGCTTGGCACCTCACGGTAAGCGAACAGTTGATATGGGATGTGTCTATCAAAATTTGTCGGATCAATTCTTATCACGTGATTTGGCATTTTCTTCATAACTTTATTGTAACGTTCTATTAATCCGTTGCAGGCAGGATATCCAGGGCAAGAAAAGTTTGGACATAATCCTAACCTCTTGTGAAATTCTTGTGTGAGTGTCGAGATGAAATTGGTTCTTTGGTCGCTAGCTATGACATCTGGTATACCGGTCCTCTTGAATATTTCAAGTAAAGCATCACAGGTAGACTTCGCTGTCAAACTCTTCAATGTTACTGCTTCGGGCCACCGAGAATGTTGGTCCATCAGATATAGAATGTATTTATGTTTTCTTGCAGAGGGAGGCTCATTGAACCCATGAGATCGATGTTCACCACTTGGAAGGGTAAATCAGGTCTTGAAAGAGGTGTATGATATTCTATAAGAATATTTTTCGGGTCTTCTCAGTTGGCACTCCTTACATGTTTTGCAAAATGTCTCCACGTCTTGAGAAAGTCCAGGCCAGTAGAATGAATAACGAATCCTCTCTTTAGTTTTTCGTATCCCCATATGTGCTCCAAATACAGACTCGTGAGCTGGCTTCAAAACTTGTTGTCGTTTATTCTTAGGAAGTACCAATTGGGTCACGGTTTGTCCCAATATCTTATCCGTATGGTGAAGAGATCATCAATAAACAAATAATTTCCTTTCTTTGATTTCAGCTGTCGGAACGATTTTTTTAATGATAAACAAGCCCTTTGCTCTCCTCTTAGTATGGCGGTTTGAGTAGTGACGTCATCGGTGCTTATATTTCTTTTGATTCTTGTGGTGTCTGCACGTCTCCGATGTGTTCAGAATCATTTTTTTTTTCTTTTACTTCCGTTTCAGTATGTAAGTTTAATACTGCTTCATCGTTGTTTTTTCCATTTATAAAGATATAGCATTCGTCTTTCATTGAATTAATCAGCAATTCATAAACTCTCGTGGTTAAAAGGCAGGGATCATTCAATTTATCTGTTACTGCTAATAGAGCATCGACACAGTTGAATAAATTATTTTCGCAGTCTTTGTAATAGATGGGAATCCGGAACACTTTTGCTTCCATTTGTCCGCCGAAAGCCGGAGTTAATAAAATGTTACTTATTTCTTCATCCTTCAAATTAGGTACAACTGATGAATGAACAATCGAAATTTGAGTTCCAGAGTCAACGATGGATTCTATTTCTTTTAAGTCAATATAAATGTCTATCTTCTTTAAGGGTGTGACGAGATTCTGGATAGATTCGGATTGCAAAAATGAAGAATCGACCTTCGCCACGATAGTTTCTTTGTTTCTAATGTTATCGGTTGCTCTTGAATTCTGGTGGAAATAACTCCTGTCGTTTCGTTTCGTCGAAACCTCATTCCTCTTTGGTTTATTAGGACAGTCATGACAGTCTCTAGCAAGATGATGAGAACTTCCGCTCTCGTAGCACTGTTTTCGTTTTGGAAAATTGTTATTCTCTCTTTTTGTATAACTCCCTTCTGTGATGAGGTGGAATATATCTATCGGATGAAAAGGCGAGTTCAGGGTGTTTAGCTCGGCTAAAGACGTTTCGGGATTCTTCAAAGGATTGCCGCTTCGCTCCAAAGTATGTATCACATTCTTGTGCAAGTACTTGAGGGTTTTAACCATTTGTCCCTTTGACGTATCGCTATGTGATGTGAGAAGCAGTGTCAGTATCCAGTATTTGAAGTAGTTTGTCCGAAATATATATAATTAATACCTTCAGAGAAATCATAATCTTCGACTTTGCGTAACTTGCAGTAATAGTCCCATGAAGAGGTGTCTGGAGGCGAACTGGATATGAGTTTCTCCCGAGTTTCGTTTGGCTCTTCGGAAATTCTCCAAGCAAGCTTGAGGTGTAGGTTCGTAATCTTTAAAAATTAAGTAATTTACTTTTTCGTAATTTCTTGAATCTTCTTCTTTAATATAAACTAGCACATTCGACGCTTTATCTCCCAGAAGTTTCAACAGTATTTCTGCTTGGAATTCTTCGGGAACTTTCTTATGCTTAAAGGCTCGTTCAAAGGAGTCGAAATATAAATTCCATGCTTCGGTTTTCTTGAAACTGGAATAGTTAGTGTCTCTACTCCTTTTATTAGTTTATCGAGAGAGATCTGACCTTCTACGCTGTTTTGCACAATAGGTGATAGACTTCTACTTCCCTGGTCCTGAGCTACTCGAATTCTCGCTTATTCAAGTTCATGATCTCGTTGTAACCGAAATCCTTCTTCTTTCCTTCGATCGTCTTCCTCTTTCCTTCGATCTGCTTCATTCTTTGGATCCTCTTCTTTCTTTCGATTTTCTACAGTTGAGGTCAAAATGTCTTAAACAAATTCCGCATTTTCCAAGAATTCTTTGCTATTTAACAGTTTATTTTTTAAAGAGAAAAACATCACAACACGTTCTATTTGGTTGAACCAGAGCAACCAGAGGATTGTACTTTAGTTGAAAGTACTCAAAACGAAATCTGAACTAAAGATGTTTAAAACTGTGAAGAAAAAAGATATTGTTATTGTTTTGATGGAAATCGTCGAACCAGTAGTTGTCAACTTGAAGTTGGTATCCAACTGCCTTTAAAACACGATTTTTAGTCACATTATCGATTTTTCAATTTGTATTAAAAATAAAACCCTGATTTCTCATCTTTCCAGATCTATTTAAATTTTGTTTCTATCTTGCTTAGAACTTAAGTTACAGGTAGTTTAATAAGATCAAGTCGAAAAGTTTTTAACCGGAAGTACCTTTCTCCCATTGGTGATAATAGTTGGTGTCATACGTTGACTAGACCGTGATTGTGGTGATAATCATGCAAGTAAATTAAAGTCTTGCAAAAGAAACAGGACACATCAGGTAATCAAGAAAGAAAATATATTGTCACAGAATTCAAGTAAATTTTACATAACTGATCACAAATAAAAAATAGAGACAATCACTGCATTTTTAATTGAATAAAAATAAGAATGAAATTAAATTCAATAGACCTGTCCGGTGTCCAATCCATCCCCCAGCACTTCGATGGTGAGTATCTGAGTTCCCGACGCGTAGTTCCAGACGCCCAGAGACAACTGTCGAAAAAAAGTTATTTTTCCTCACTTGGCACACTTCAGCCCCCGTGATGCTTTCGCTATTTTCCCATTGGACCCCAAGGATAGCGTCCCCACGGCAGGCTGTCCATTCCGGCGGGCTCATTGTTCGGGATTTTTTTTTTTGCGCGAATTCCGCCAACCCCAAGCTACCCCCTTGTGGAGGTTTCGCTATCATGTTTCCCTTGAGGTCAATGTTCGCTGTGTGGAGGCGTCACTGGAGTGTGTGCTGCTTGCTTAGCTGGACACTCTTCCCTCTGACCAGAAAAGTGATCCAAAGTCGTGAACATTCACCTTGTTCCTGGAAGTATCAGTTTATCTGTAAAAGTGGTACATCACAATAGAAAGTCCTTGCGAGGCGGCTTGAATTGTGTTATTTAAGTTGCACTGTATATTGGACACAGAAATGGAGCTAGGGATGGAGTGGACATAAAACATTTCAAGCATTATAGAAAAGTATATAATACTGTGTTGGTTTCTATAATAATATTAATATATTGCACAGGTAAACACAAGAATCTTAAATTCGACAGGGGTTTCATGAAAAATTGTTCACAAGCATGAGTTGTGAAAAGACATGTAAATTTGTCAAGAAAAATATAATAGAAAATGAGCACATCACTAGACTTACACAAAAACACAAATAGAATAAAATGTCTAGAATAAAATATGTAATGTTATAAAAAAAACTTTTATAAATTCATGACGATTGTAAATTGTAAACAGAAAATTATCGTGCCCTTTGTGGCACTGAATTGCGCAGTTGTTCATTGCATCACGAATTGATGAGGACAAAACAATTCCCAATATTACAGACCTTCACTTGTGAGGACTTGACAGGTTTGAACACAAACCTTTTAAAGAATAAAAATAAAGATAAAATGACCTAATCGGTATGACAAATTTGAGCTACTACCTTTGGCAGAAACTACATAAAGAGTAGTACACTAGGTGTAGTGCTAAAAGCAATACACGTGATGAGGCAGTGTAATGTAAACAGTTTGTAATACCAGTCTGGAGATGTTCACGTAGGTGATCAGGCTATGGAGAAAAATTGAAACAGGCATTATCAAAATGTTTACATGAAAGGAGAGCTGACCTGGGCTTCTGAAAATAAACAAACAAACGTGACTAACATTTTAAACCAAAAAAAATGTTGCATTGTCCAACAGATCTGAAATCAAACGTAATTCTTTGAGTAAGAGGAACGAAGAATAACGAAAGAATCACTCATACTCACCCTGACGAAGCAGTGGGGGACAGGTGATTAATAACTAAAAATGCAGTAATTGACTAATATGAAAAAAACTATTATGAAATACATGGTATTTGACGACACAAGCAAAATGTAATCACAAGTTAGTTTCAATAAGTATCATAATATGTTTACTTAAACAAGAATGTTATGATCTGTTTCTCGACCAATATGCTGGAGGTAAAAGTTGTTTAGGTTGTGTGTTGGGTGTTTGTGAAGGTGTGATGTGTTGTAAGTGAAAAAATCTGTTAGCTGACAGTTTAAGTCGATGCACATTGACCTTGATTGTTTCAGAAAATGGATTGTCAAGTTCCTTAATTCAGCAGTTATGAGGATTTGGTTTGTTAACAACTTCATATGGTCCGAGGAACTTAGGTTTAAATGTATCTGTTGATTTTAGGTCCACAATATCCCCAGTTTTGATATTTCTTTGAGATGACTTATTTAATTTCTGTTCAGTCTCTTGATCTTGAGTGTTTTGTAAGTTATGCTGAACTTTAGCATAAAGTTGTTTGAGGGAAAGCAGCAGTTTATTTGTGTATTGATTCATTGGGGTAAAGTAGGTATTTCTTCTTCATGATTGAATGTGTCAAAAATTAATGACTGATTTCTTCCAAAGTGTAATAAATGAGGAGTTATTCCATGTGCAGAGTGCTTAGATGCAATTTAAATATGTTTATGAGCAGCAACTGCTATATCAAAGTCTATTTGATTGCTGGTTAGGGCTAGAAGAGTAGTTTTCAGAGCAGAGTTAATTCGTTCAGATTGGCCATTAGCTTTTGGGTTATGTGGTGTTGTATGCATTACTTTAATTCCTAATGTGCTTGTAAGTTTTTCAAATATTTCAGAAGTAAACTGAGTGCCGAGATCAGATAATATCATAGCTGGTCTACCAAAGGTGGTTATATATTGTATCATAGATTTACATATTGTAGAAGCTTGTATGTTCGTAATTGGATAAAGTTCAATATGTTTAGAAAAATGATCAATAACTGTGAAGATGTATTTGTTTTGAACGGGTCCAACGATGTCGATAGATACAAATTCATTTGGTCTGTTAGGTATTGGAGGTTTTCCAAATGACGGTGATTTTCCATACTTGCGTTTATGTTTGCAGCACTCTTTGCATGATGAGACATAGTTTACAGTGTCGGAAAACATTCCCTTCCAAAAATATCGTTCTTTTAACAATAGGTATGTTTTGTCTGTTCCACAGTGTGTAACGTGTATATTTTGTAAAGCACACCTTTTTAATTTGTGGGGCATTACTATTGTTTTCAAGCAGACTTTTTCTTTATGTTCATTATGTTTGATGTCTAAGTGCATAAGGAGTTGAGTATTTGGGTCAATGTAAAAGTGTTCACAATATTTGTGTTTACAGTATTCTTGCTTCGTGAGTTCTTCCCTAACGTTACGAATCCATGTATCTTCCTCTTGGTGTTTAAGAATGTTTTGAGTGGTTAGTTCTTCTTTAATAAGGGTGGTGGCGGCAATAATTTCAGTATTTGCAGGGAGGATAGTGTTAGTTTCAGGAGGGGGTTTGCCCCTCAGGTTCCCTTGAAATGTAGTCAGCCAAGTGATTAAGTTTCCCTTTTATGTGTTGGAATGTGTAGGAATACTCTGATAGTTCTAATAACCATCTGGCAATGATGTTGGCAGGATTACTTAATTTTGTGAAGTACTGTAAGTTTTTGTGATCAGATATGATAACAAAATGTCTTCCATATAAAAATTCGTGAAAATATTTTACACTGTTGTGTATTGCCATAAGTTCTAACTTATTAGCGGGATACTTAGCTTCTGTTTGTGACAGTGAACGAGAGAAATATGCTACGGGACTTAATTCATCGCTGTCTTCCTGTATTAATATTCCTGAGATAGCGACATTTGACGCATCAGTATTAAGGTAAAAGGGTTGATCCCATTTAGGTTGTTTGATAAAAGGTACTTCGAAGGATAATTGTTGTATATGTGCGAATGCTTCTTGATGTTGTTGAGTCCATTTAAAGTCTTTGGAGCATGCTAAGTCGTTTAAAATTTTGATTTTATATGCATAGTTAGGAATTAGTTGGCGATAATATCCCCAAAGTCCGATAAATCTTTTTAGGTGTTTCTGGTTCTTTGGTGTTGAAAATTCTGTAATTTTACGAGTGTTGTTAGTGCAAGGCATCAAGCCATCTTTATTGATCTTGAATCCTAGGTAGTCAATTTCTTTAAGAGCGAACTTGCATTTATGTGGTGCTAGTGTGAGGTTATTGTGTTGGAGCACTTGCAGGATATCCTTCAATTTGGAATTAAGATCTTCAATTGAATTAGCGCCTATAACAATGTCGTCTTGGTAGGCTTCTATTCCTGTGTGTTTAACTTTTGTAATGATAGAATCAATAAGTTTTTGGAAATAAGCACTGGCTGATTTAAGACCAAAAACCATTCTGTTAAACTGAAAGGTTCCCCATTGTGTAGTAAAAGATAGGTATTTTCTATATTGTTGTGGGAGTGCAATTTGCCAGTAAGCATTATTGAGATCAAGCACTGTGAAATATTGATATCCAGATAAAGATCGGGTGATATCATTAATTTTTGGTAATGGGTATGTGCAACCTTCAACAATTTGGTTTAACAGGCGCAGGTCCAATGCTAACCTGATAGATGGTTTGTCATTAGAGTGGTCTTTCTTCTTTACGAGAATCATAGGACAAGCCCATTCAGATGTTGTTTCTTGGATGATTCCAGCATGAATGAGTTCTTCTAAATGCTGTTTAGCATGATGTTGCAAGGCTTGAGGTATCGGATATGGTACGGAGGAAATTGGGTTTTCATGCTGTAGCTGTATTTTTGGTGTAACCAAGTCAGAATGACCAATGGTTGAAACCTATTTTGAAAAGACTTGTTTAAATTTTGAAACAGTTAGGAGAATTTGATTCTGATGGAGTTTATCAAGGTGTTGAATTTGGAAGTCCTTCACATTGAAGTCATGTATTCTTTGTTTATAAACCCTGTAATCTGCAGTAATGTTGTTGACATGATTATTGGTATTGTGTTGACAATTCTGCTGTTGGTTTATGATATGAAAGTCTGTGTCAAGAACTCCAATTTTTGTTCCTTTGTTGACATGAATGTTCTTAGTACCAATGTTCCTTACAATGGTGTGAATTTTTCCATGTTTCTCTGTAGTGTGTATGCTGGTGTGAATTTCTAAACAGTGATTTTGGATCTTGGGTGTGAATAAGACTTCTCTGCCCTGAAAATTGGAATTTTGTCTATTTGAAATTTGTATGACTTTTGTTTGATTAGGTTTCAGCATAATTTTTGTTTGGGTAAAAGCACAAGTATTTATATTATCAGGTGTCTTTGTAGGTGTTTCTGATACTAGAGGAACAGATTTTTCACCAAAGTTCAGTGTGTTATTGTTGGTGTCCAAGGTCATCTTGTTAGCTCTGAGAAAGTCATACCCCAAGAGGACATCAAAATTTGCACCAGTGATTTCATTGGACACAAAGAAGGTTTGCTTAAATTGCTGACTGTGAATCGTTATTGTAATTTCTACACAGCATTTAAAGTCAATCGTTTGATTGTTGACGGCTTTGATTGCGACTTGCCTTGACAGATATTTGCACTTAGTTAGGTTTTTGACTCTGTTAAATGTTGAAGCAGGCAAGAGGCAGATTGAACTACCACTGTCAATCATACAGGTTAAGTTTACCTCAGCACACTGTGCAAAAATGATGGGAAGAGAGTTATTTGTGTAGGCATTAAAAATGTGAGTTTCTATAGGTGGTGACTTCACTGTTATATGTTGCTTGTTCTTTTGGTGAACTGGGAAGTCTTGCAGGTCACCGCCTGTTAGTTTAACTGTTGTTGTTGACTCTGGGCATAGTCCTGTAAGTATTCTTCTTGACTGGGATGACGAGGCACAAAAGTTTGTTGTGGTCTGTTCCACTGTCTTTGATTTTGATATCCGTCCTGTGGTGGCATCGTTTGATAACTACCCTGGAACTGCGGGGTTTGGTGTTGGCCTTGGTTGTGTCTAGGCCCAGAGGCACGAGGAACCAAAAAGTGGGGCTGCATTTGTGGTGGTTGTGCTTGATACCCATATCGATAATGGTTTTGTCGTGGTCTATAGGGTCTTGGTGGCATGTTTTGGCTCATGTTGATTCTTTTGAAACTGTAGCAGTCCTTCATGAAATGGCCTTTTCGTCCACAGTATAAACAAGTGATGTCACTGGGAGCCCCTGCAAGTTGTATTTCAGGTTGCTCTTGTTGTGGTTTTGCTCCAACTTGGATCTCACTGATGTGAGCAATGATCTTATCAAGCTTAGCGGAGAAGACATCATCTTTTTGGGAAGCAATTTGGTGAATCGGCTGGAGTAACATAGATTGGGCATTGAGTTGCTCACAGCAGGTGTTATTGAGCTGTATTTTATGGGCTATTTTGACAGCCTCTTCAAATGTGGCGGGTTCCTTGTCCTGAACTTTGGTTTTGATGTGGAAAGGCAAGTCACCGATGAATTTTACTAATTTTATTTCGTCGATTATTTGTCTGGCCTCGTTATCTCTGGCTACACTATATATTTTCTGTGCCGCAGTGCTGATACGATGGGCAAAATTCTTCACATCTTCGTTGGTGTTGTAGGAGATTGCTTGGAAATTTTGGTGATGTTGGTGTTTTGTCAACTGAGGCACAAAAAATTCTTTGAATGCCTTCTCAAGATCTCCAAGGTTTGTACAATCTTGAATTTTTGGATCATGCAAGAAATATTGTAACGCTGAACCAGAGAGTCGGGCTCCTAATACAGTTCGGATGTTAATAAATTCCCATTTGTATAAATCTGACACTAGGCGAGGTTGTGTGAAAAATGCAGGACATGTATTTTTATCGCCGTCAAAAACGGGTATGAGATTAAGTTGAGACGAATGAAATGTGTTGTGATTCTCCCTCGGGAGAATTGAAATGTCATTGGAATTGGATTGTGGCATGGTATATTTGTTACTCCGTAACTTCATGAAATTCAGAAACAGTGTGCAAACATATATGCAATAATATACTATATAATATATATTGTTAGCAAATCATGAATACACAATTGAGTATCATAGAGATAGTTGATTAACACACATGAATATATGAAATACAAAAGCGATATTGAAAGACTATTTATGTAGACACTATTTTCACATGTAAAAATGCGCTTAGAGCATGTTAGAGATAAAATACCAAAATTATAACCATGGTTCTGTAATGTTTAAAGTTTGTCTGAGCACAAGTTAACATTACGAATATCAATAACCTAACATAACAGATTGTGATTGTATAAAAATTTTTGTAAACATGGATATATGAAAAGAATTTAATAATCCATGTAATAAATACTAAATTCAAAATATCAAGATTTAAATCCGTTTACTACAAGGACAAAAACATCACGCTACGTAGCAAATCAGAGATAAAATTGTGGGAGGCTGAATCAACCGAATTTATTCAAGATGGCTACCACCTGACGCGCTCTTCACGCAATGCTGAAAAGGAAAAAAAAAAAAGGAACGATTCGTAATACCTGGTCGTAGGCACCACATTTGTCATACGTTGACTAGGCCGTGATTGTGGTGATAATCATGCAAGTAAATTAAAGTCTTGCAAAAGAAACAGGACACATCAGGTAATCAAGAAAGAAAATATATTGTCACAGAATTCAAGTAAATTTTACATAACTGATCACAAATAAAAAATAGAGACAATCACTGCATTTTTAATTGAATAAAAATAAGAATGAAATTAAATTCAATAGACCTGTCCGGTGTCCAATCCATCCCCCAGCACTTCGATGGTGAGTATCTGAGTTCCCGACGCGTAGTTCCAGACGCCCAGAGACAACTGTCGAAAAAAAGTTATTTTTCCTCACTTGGCACACTTCAGCCCCCGTGATGCTTTCGCTATTTTCCCATTGGACCCCAAGGATAGCGTCCCCACGGCAGGCTGTCCATTCCGGCGGGCTCATTGTTCGGGATTTTTTTTTTTTTTTTGCGCGAATTCCGCCAACCCCAAGCTACCCCCTTGTGGAGGTTTCGCTATCATGTTTCCCTTGAGGTCAATGTTCGCTGTGTGGAGGCGTCACTGGAGTGTGTGCTGCTTGCTTAGCTGGACAGTTGGTGTTTTTACCAACGAGCCATCAGCGAAGGGAGAGAGCCCGAAAAGGTGAAGCATACTGGTTTGCCCACTAATATACAGGGTGGTCCCGAATTCATGGTACAAACTTTAATGGTAGGTACAGGACATTGTAACAATGATTTATTGTATAGGAATGTATAGTCGCAAGTGACGCGGTGAGGCGTAAACAGGGGAAATAAAAGGAAAGAGAAATGGAGTGATCGGTTGGTATCATTGCCGGTAGAGGGCAGTAGATGTCTAGCCGCTGTTGAACATGATGCATCGCAGTAGGGAAAAGCGCCATTCACAATTGTGCTGCCGTAGACGATGGGTGACTTTACGTATGCAGAAAAAGCAGACATGCATTACATGTACGGCCGTGCAAATGGTAACGGCAGAGCTGCGTTACGAATGTATCGCGCGGAGTATCCTGATCGACGAATGCCGGATCATAGAATTTTTCAACGGTTACATCGTCAACTTTGTGAAACAGGTGCGTTCGACGTCAACAGACATGGCACTGGTCGAGTAAGAGCTGTACGCACTCCAAGGCTGGAAGAAAGCATCTTGAACATTGTTGCTGATAGACCCGAGTCAAGCACAAGAACTGTTGCGCGTGACGTAGGTGTGAGTCATCAGACTGTATGCAGAGTGTTAAACGAAAATCGCTTACACCCCTTCCATTTTCAGAAAGTACAAGCATTGAATCCGGCAGATTATCCTCCCCGCGTGAACTTCTGCCTGTGGGTGATGCAGCAATGTGCGTTGCAGCCGGATTTCGAAGATTATGTGCTATTTACAGATGAAGCGACATTTTCACGCGAGGGTGTCTTTAATGCGCACAATTCCCATGTGTGGGCAACCGATATTCCACATGCAACGCGTCGACATGCGTTTCAACAACGTTTCAGTATTAATGTGTGGGCTGGTATTGTGAACGACTTTTTGATTGGCCCATACTTACTACCCACGCGGCTCACTGGCGGAAGCTATCTTATTTTTCTGAAAGAAGTGTTACCACAACTGCTGCATGATGTTCCGATCGCCATTCGTAACCGCATGTGGTTTCAGAACGATGGGGCGCCAGCACACTTCAGCATTGATGTACGGAATTACCTGAATGCCACGTTTGGTACTCGATGGATTGGGCGTGGTGGACCAGTCCCTTGGCCACCCCGATCTCCCGATTTATCGAGCCTCGATTACTTTTTATGGGGACATCTAAAGCATCTTGTTTATGAGACTCCAGTTGACTCAGATGAGGATCTCGTCGCTCGCTTATCTGTAGCTGCTGCAGGTGTGCGTGAAATACCAGGCATCTTTGAACGTGTACGCCAATCGCTCCACCGACGCTGTCAAGCATGTATCGATACTGGTGGACGCAATTTTGAACAATTACTGTAAACATGACACTTGTCAACAACGCTTTCAATAAAATCTTTGTTTTTCCTTTCGGCCGTTATTTCCCCTGTTTTCGCCTCACCGCGTCACTTGCGACTATACATTCCTATACAATAAATCATTGTTACAATGTCCTGTACCTACCATTAAAGTTTGTACCATGAATTCGGGACCACCCTGTATTAAATATTATGAAAACAGTATATTTAGAACTTTGCAACAGGGAGCTTTTATTAAAGTATTTGCATAGCAAAACTCAGAACGCTAATGAAAGCTCCAATGGGGTGATTTGGCAGAGAATTCCCAAGGAGGTATTCGTCAGCCTGAAAACTCTTAAATTAGTGAACTATGATTCCGTCATACAATACAATGATGGTTACAAAGGCTGTATGAGCATTTTATCCAAGCTGAACTTTTCAAATCCTGGTTATTTCACCACAAAGGGTTATCATTGTTTGGATCGCGTTAGAATCCATGATTCCAAGCGGCATGCAACTCCTATTGCGAAGAAGCGTAGGAACATTTTGCGAGCGATAAGGAAAAAAAAGAAAAACTATTTAGGTGATACAGATGGTGAATTATACAAAACAGGGTCATTTTGAAGTTCCACTTTTATGTGGTAGGTGTGTTTCCATTTTGAAGTATATATTTAGCTTTATCTCAAAATCACTTTTTCAGCATTTTGTTTTTACGCAAAATAGTGTAACTCAAAAAGTTATGCTTCAAATGCGATACAAATTTGTTGGAATACTTTAATGAAGTAGATAAAGGGATTGGTCCACTCCTGTGATAATAATCAACCAATTAGCTTTATGTTGTTATTGGTATAAATTGTGATTGCATCCAAATTTTCGAAGATTTTGTACTTGTTTCTGTTTCAAACCCAACTAACTTTTATGGAACAGGTTTACAACTACGAGAAAGAACCAATTCCTTAAAGAGACTTTGATCTTTATTATAAACCATACAAATTGAAAATATATTAATTTAATTTTGAATTATCATATTTTTCGGTAGAGTTAGTTTTTGCTATATTTCACATGTTTTTCATACCTAAAATAGATTTTAAAAAAAATAATACAAAATACATTTTTTTAATGTTGTTCCATCTTTTTGGCCCTAATTTTTAATATGATGCAGAAAAAAAGTTACATTTTAAATAATTTCAAAAAATCTTTTCCGAAGGTAGTCGGATACCTTAAATAACCAAGCACGAGAGCATAAAAATAACAATTTAATTACATAATAAAAGCACATACAAAAACGAACATAATTTCATCCGGATATGGATGTTTACTTTCCGGTGTAGTACATCGCACCTTAAAACAAAAGCAACCTCTCTCAACCGAGGCAAGTATCCGAATGCAATTTTCTCTATTACAACCCTTCCACGCAGGGAGGTGTGTCGCCAAGAACTCTCCTAAATTGATCGCCAACAGTGGCCAGATATCACACCTTTATTGATGACTTTTGACTTCTCAGAGTAGGAGGCCGACTAAAAAATAGTAATTTAACTTATGAAAAAAGTTTCCAATTATTCTACCTTCTAAACATAAGTTAACATAATTAATAGTTAATTATTATCATCTTAACTATCTACACGTAGGTCCACAAGCATTATATACCATGTGAGTCAGAAATTTTGGATTGTAAATGGTAAAAATCTTTGTAGGAAAATTGTACATAATTGTGTTCTTTGTTTCAAGGTAAAACAGGTAACAGAAAATCAAATTATGGGCGACTTACCCCCCCAAAAAAAACTCGGAATTTTCCCTTTAATGTGAAAGGAATTGATTTCTGTGGTCCTTTTTCTATTAAATACAGAAATCAGCATAAAGGTATTTTCCATAAAATGTATGTATGTAAATTTGTTTGCTTCACAACTAAGGCAATACATCTAGAATTCTAGAAAGTGTTACTGATTTAACTTCTACTTCTTTCAATGAAACCTTGAAAAGATTTATTTCGAGAAGAGGTAAACCTGCTAAGCTATTCACCGATAACGCAAAAAATTTTGTGGATGCTAACAGTGTGATTTAAAAATTATACAATTTATTATGCAAACCAGTTGAGAATATTGCAGGTTATTTAGGGTCAGAAGAAATAGAATGGAGCTTTCTGCCTCCAAGAGCTTCCAACTTCGGAGGTCTTAGGGAAACGGGTCAAATTGAAGGAATGTTGAACTCCCACCCTCTTGTACCAATAACTTCTGATGTTGACGAGTAAGAAGCAGATGGATCAAGAACATACCCTGAATGCAGACACTGTCCAGGCATGCAGCTTAATCCCAAGCACCTCTTTAACTGCCCTTTCATTATTGCAGCACTCTTCGAGATCGACTTGAACTGTTCCAGGGAGACCCTTTATATGGACAAAGCTGTAGATGTGGCCTACGCAGTGCTCCACGCTTTTGGACCCATTTAACTATGCTCTCCCTGCCTCTCTCCCATCCTTTTTCAATTATTGCACTGGTCACACGACAACAACAACAACACGAGATAGAAGTTTTGACGCCTGCCCATTTTTTAATTGGAAGACCTCTTCATTCATTAATTGAGCCTGATCTTACTAATTAAAGCGAAAATAAGTTAAGGAATTGGCAAAAAATCACTAGAATTTTTCAAAGAATATGGAAAAAATGGAGTATTAACTATTTAAATAACCTGCAAGAAAGACATAAGTGGATGTTCTGTAAAAATGATGTGAAAATAGGGGAAGTAGTTTTAATAAAGGAGGATAATTCTCCCCATTTCAATTGGTCATTGGGTAGAATAACAGATGTGTTTCCAGGAACTTATGGTAAAATTAGAGTAGCAGAAATTATAAAACAGCTTCTGGTCAGTATAAACAACCAGTTTCGAAGTTATGTTTATTACCTAGTTTACTAATTATTGTATATATCAATTGCTTCATATATTTCTTGTGTTGTAATGTATCTTTGAGGACTTCAATTATTGTAAACAAGTATTTGTGTTGTTATTTAAGTAATTAATGTTTAATTTCAACTCTCAAGTACTTGAATGTTTTTTCATACATTGCAAGGCCCGGCGCTATGTTGAAGCGAGTAAATCTTAGGTTGCAGGGCGCCAGCGCCATCTATGTAAAACAGTGGAAATGTACAATCTGGCACCAAGTCTTTGGAGCTTGAGCATGTACCGCGAGAATCGAGCATGTACGAGCGCATCTTCCTCAATCTTGAGTTTTGTTATGAGTTATAAAGATACAGTCCACTAGATTATTTGTGAGTTGATTATGAGCTATCTATGGACCCAACAAACTCTATGACTGGTTGGTGTTTACTGATACTGAGAAAGGAATTTTTTCCAAGGTCTGTCCTTTTTTTTCTTTCTGGGGTAATTGGAAGTTACCAAAAAACTCTGATTATCTCTAAGTTGGTAACTAAACCATTAATAACATTTGTAAAACTCTCCGATATTCAAAAGGCCTTGTTATTCATAGAAACCACTATCATAAGCAAGGATTAGAAGTAGCCTCAAATTTTATTAAAACGTACGAAAATCCTTCTTGAAATGTTGCTAATCAAGTATGTACTTATTGCTAACTTTGATTTTGAATACAATTAAATTAATTATGAAAAATAAATCTTAATGCCTATGTGAACCCTGTAGTTGATGGAAGAAAACCTTCGCTACAAAGATTAGTATCGTAAAACGGAAAAAACATTTGTCAGATACTTGTTTTTATTCCTTTCATTAATACTTATTATTAATTATCAGTAATATAATTCTTATAATTACTTTTAACAAGTTGATCTGTCACCATAAGTGTGCAGAAAGAAAATTTCTATTTAGCAAGTTTTGAACAAAACATCGTTTTTACCTGATCAACCATTGTATATGTCAGAAATTGTATTGCTGATGTTATTAGATGCAAAAATTAAACCCACTGAATAAAATGCCATTGGATAAAACCAGCATAATAGGCAGGATATCTAATTTTGTCAGCTTTTGCATAAAATGAAGCTTGGATAGTTTTTAATTGAATATTTTTAGTTTGCTATGGGAAAAAATTGAGATTTCATTCGTGGGTCTTGAATTTCCAAACTGAACAAAAATTCCCGAGTTCCTATCAATGCGATTATCAAATCGCAATAATTTTCTACGTCAACCAACAAAGTTTTATATATTAAAAGCTTGTCTTCACTTCGTAATCCACTGAAATGACAGAGGAGCAAACTTTAAATGGACTACAATACTTCGTTCAGTCTCTTTAAATTTCACTAAAGATAGTTTTTCCCTGTTGGGAATAAAAAATATAGTATTCCTAGAAAGCTCATTAAAAACACTCTGAAGTTCCCCGAAGCCCCACCAGGTTTGGGCAGGGCCTGTGGACACGGAGTCGAACTCCACGGGGGTCCCCCTTGCGTATTTCCATTCTGCGGTACTTTTTTGGCGCGTGCGGGAATTTGGCGAAAAAATCAGCTAGCGTACAATGCCAACTTGTAACTTGACGTCATGCGAATGAATGTAATCAACCGTACTAGCGCGTCTTTCTAGTAATGGCTCTTCGTTACGTGGACGATTCTATTTAGGACCGTGGGGAGGACAGGCGCCTCAATCCCATGTTAGTACTTTACGCAAGTCCAACTTGATCGGCTAATCGGATCACATGACCTAGATACGTATGTCATCAAGGTTTATAGTTGTTGGCGATTTATCTCTTCCTTTCTGCTTTCTTCTTTTCTTTTCAGATCCATGGCTATGGGTGGGTAGAGGTGGGAGCCGAAAATTGTATCCTTTTATTATATAAGTTAATAATTATATAAGTTAGTGTTTTATGTATGCTTTTTGTTACATCAGAATGGTCCTAAGCCAGCGGTGGATACGACACCATCATCCTAAAGCAAAGGGGACGGCAGAGGGGCGGAAAAATATCAGCTGGTAGTGAGTTCAGGAGTGGTTCTTAGATTATTTATGTAAAATCAACGGAAGCTTGGAAAAATATGAAAAGGGTATTAAAAATTAGGAAAAGTAAATTTGAATGAAAAGGAATTAAATTGGAATTTTTTTTTAATAATTTGGAGGATCTAAAAATTTTTCCGCCAGCTGGGTTCGAACTCGGGAAGTCATCATCCGCTGCCGACGCTAATCTGAAGGTGGGTGACTTTAGCCATTAGGCCAACGTTGCTTCACGAAAAGAAGCTCTTTAAAGTATAAGTACCCTTCCATCAATCATACATTCCATCAATCTGCTTTAAAAAATCATAGAAGACACACAAAAAAAGACTACCAGACAAGTAAATAATCATAGCTCACTGTAGATCAAATGATCAAAACAAGTTACGAAAGAATCAAACTGAAGAATCGATTCACTTATCACGAGTTTAATATCTACCGACCTCCCTACGGTCCTAAATAGAATCGTCCACGTAACGAAGAGCCATTACTAAAAAGACGCGCTAGTAATCAACCGTGACCACTGACCACAAGCGGATGGAGAGAGAACGATCAGCAATGTTAGAAAATTCAGCAAAATAACATCTTTATTCACATGTAAACAATACAATAGCTTCATGATCGTACTGTCTTATTTTCCTTTCCATTTGGTAACAAGCATTGTATATTATCTCGGAACTTCTTAAACAGACCGATGTATTTGAAACACCAATTTGTTTTTACTGTGATGAATCTCGCATCTTTTAATATCTAAGCATATAGAAATAAAGGGTTTTATATGTTTAAATTGAGAAAATTTTTCATTTTGCTTTACTTGTACCGATTGTTCTCAACTTTTTTCCCTGAACTCTTATTTGAAACAAAGTTTGAGTTAATTTTGTGTATTTTTTTTTAAATAAAATTTTTATCTGATTAATTTTAAATCTCAATGACTTGTGTTGTAATCAGATGAATGAATACCATGGAATTCAGGAACACATTATTTTGGTTGTATGAAAATGTCCTTTGCTTTTTGTACCATGCAGATATCCAACACATTTTACATTTTTAAACGATTTAACTGTGCATTGCCATGGTTGATTTCTTTGGAATTCAATCAGGAAAAAAGAATCCTATCTGACTATGCTAAAGCACCTCTAGTAAATACAAGACATTTAAATTTATTTACTAATTGACGCATGGATGATTTGATACATTAAATCGAGATTTTTTAAAATGTGAAATGCAGTAAGTTATAATTACCATTTTTTTTAAACTTAGGGTTCAATAATATAATTATGCTTCTTAAAAGTATTGAATTTATTTGTAGATGCTTTTTTTCATCAAATCCTTGTCATGGGCACCCATACAGAGGTACTCAAGACCCCTCCATGGCCATTAGTATTGCCAAATTTGATAAATTTAAAACAATAAAATGGCCAGAAACTTTTTTAATATAAAATATTGACGATGTAATTGCCTTTATCAAATATCTTTCCACTTAAAAAATAAATTTTAAACAAATCAGAAAGCTTTAATTGTACAATTCCATTGTAACTTCTGCATTGAAAAAATTGCTAATATTTGTGTGGATTTAAAGATAGATTTGAGTTAAAATCTCTTTTGCATAGGCCTTAGTGACAATGGTCCTATCAAATTATTTTAGAGAAAATTTTATATTAAACTTAAAATTTTCAATGAACTGAAAGTCATGAAAAACGTGTTTTATTTTTTTTTTGCCTACAAAATTGATTATAAACCAGTTTAATAACTTAGTTCAGTCCTATATTTGCTAGCATTTATCATGAACATTAAGTACCTTCTGATTTATTTCTTCTTATTATAAGTTAGACTAGATGATTTCAGTTTGATTGGCTGTTAGTTGGAAAACCAACATATGTATTATGAAGGAGGACAGCACAAATAATTAAAATATGAATTTATTAATTTTATTTTATTATGCAAATGTAACAATTTTTTATAAACAAAATTATTTCAGGCATGCTTTCAACAATTAAAGTTTTAGAAAAAGTCTAAATTATGTGGCAAATCACAAAATTTATTTATTATTTACATGAAATAAAACATCAAATCCATTATTTCAATGAATTTTGTTGGTAAAATTAGGAAAACCTAATTTTCTTTAATTTAACTTATTAAATAGCTATGCAAAATTTATTAGCCAATAATTCTGAAGTGCATTTAGTTATTTTTATAAAAATAAAGAATATATTTGTAGAAATAATCTTTATTAAGGCGGCACAGTACCCTAAAAATGATAAAAATATCGAAAAAATGTTTTTGCATTTTTTGATGGCTTATACAGTTAGGAAGCTTGCCTCAAAATATATATTCTAGATATGATATCCAATTAGTTTTAAAGATATTTGAAGTTTACTGAGTGTTGTCAGTGTCAAAATTTGACAGCATAGAGGAGGGGGCGTGGTTAAATTGAAGAACTCATTTTTTGCCGAGGTGCTTTACAATTTTCTGTGTGTGGCTACAGTTTAGTCGTTCTCGCATTTCACGTGGAAACATTGGTTGCAAATTATTTCAAATTCTATATTGAATCGCTTGTATTCGCAAATTCTATATTGTTTTTGTGAGCAACAGCAGTACTCTGGCACTTATGGTTTCAATATTTAATGTACTGAAAAATACAACCATAGGCCCAGTGGCATAGGAAAGGTGTGTGGGCTGCCCAAAGTTACAAAAATTTGTAAAAAAAATGAGTGTTTAACGACATTTAAAAAAATATATTCTAATTAAAATAAGTTTAATAACTTCATCTGACAATTAACTTCAATAAGTGATGATGCGTATTAAAACTTATTAGTTCAGTCAACGAAATGCGATTGAATTCGACGAATCGTATGACTAAGGGAAGCCTCTTAAGTTTGTAGTAGAGGTGTCAACAATCAGAAAATAAGCAGTTATTGGTTAACCGTTTTTTATATCAAGTTACAACTAAGGTTGCTACAACATCTCTTTTAAAAGGAAAGTGTCCAGGCGAGGATTTTTTAACTTAATCCTAAAGCATTTGTTCCTTGTACAAATGACTCTTAATCTGTAGAGTGCATTCTTTTACTACTATACAACTTCAGAAAACAGACTGCCACAGTTAATACAAATCTTAGTCGTAAATTATGATAAACTTTCTAAAGATATCCTGAGAGAGCTTCCATGAGTAAGAAAACTTCTACAAGCTGCCAAAGTTTCAACAAAAAATTCTCTGGAATGGTCTTTAATATTTTTGGAGTTTGTTTTTGAATATGAACTTTCAGATTCTGTACCAAATCTAACTCGAGCTACAATGAGTAAAGCTCGGCTCTGCATTAACTATTTACTCTACAGAAGATTATATAGTTGTGGCATTCTGTTTATGCATTATGCTTGTCAGATAACACTAACTAGCCATACAATTAAACCATTTTAACTGATTTATTTGCACACTGAATAATGCTGATACTTGGTATAAACATGACTGCATTTTAGTCAAATATATACAAGGAAAAAATTTAATGTTGCATTTAGTGACTAACAGCACATGCATCAATCCCAAGGGGGGACAATTTAAACATGCTGTTAAAAAGAAATACACGACTAATAAAATAAGGTAGTAAAGCAAAAAATACTTTTTATTATCAAGTAATAATATATCTCATTTCCAGTAGTCTAACACAGAGCATACATTTTATATTGAGGTGTTTTTCTTCCATAATAACATAGTTCAACATTTTCATAAAAACAGGCTTTAATAGCCTTGCAGCTATGCAACCATCTCCAATCTGTTTGTGCCACGTGGAAATGGCAGAGAAGTAGCACAGATGAGGGATAAATTTCTACTAAGGCTTTTATTCCCGTTTTTGAATCATCAGTCATAAAGAGATGGCGTCTGAAAATTAAAAGGAGACAGTTGATGAATTTCAATTTTACCAAATATAAATAATATCCAATTATCAGTGTAAAAATCAAACAATATATTTCCTGGTCAAACAATCTACATCTTTATCAGCAAGTTTTCTGATTTATGGAAAAATACTAAAATAATATACATATTTAGACATCCATTTCATATTAATACATTTATTCTATTCTAAGCTAAAATATGATGCATTTAATTGCACAATTGAAGGGGCAAGTGTATCACCTTTATCCACTTGCCCCTTCAATTAAGAATGTAGTGTATTGAGTAAAAATAAATGGTGGAACACATACACTGTAAAAATAAAATCTTCAAGACTATAAGTGTCCATTTTCTTAATAACAAGTGTTTTATTGTTTAAAGATACATTTCCAGTCATCCATTTGCCCTTCATTAATTCAGATTTCCTGTTTCAGATTTGTACAAAATTTCAAACTGGGTTGAATCTTAGAAATCACTTGTTTAACTAATTCATAATTTTTTAGTCGTGAAATATTTACATTTAATTTTTAATAAAAAGTTGTGTAAGTTCTTAATGTACACTTAACTGATTTCATTCAAAATTTAGAATGTTTACATTCAGGCTTTGTTTACATTTAGACAGTGAATTCTTAGTCCTCTGAAGTACTTTTTCAATATAATAAATGAAATTACGTTTAAAGTAATGTTATATCTTGATATCAAAACTACATTTAAATGTCCACACTAGAAAATGTTTCTAGTCTTTGTTTACATTTAGATTGAGGTATCTTTTCTAAACTTCAGATGGCTTCATTGATATTTATGATACAACAATGATCATTTCTTGAGAAAGCTGTACAAATTAATGTTAACAATTAGATTTGAGAATGTCTCCCTTTACAGGTTTTGTTTACATTTATAATAGTTTATACAACTTCTTGTAATGTTAAATGATAGTGTAACTGCTAACCTGTGATAAATTATTTTACAAAGAAATTAAAAAAATGTCTATTACATAGATTATTTTAAATGATTTTGCCATGTTCACAAAAGATGCAGTTAATATTCTAGAGTTAGCTTTGTGGCTATTCTCCATCTGGTGGGGACTCGAGTAATAACTTCTATGCTTGGGTAAGGTTGTGTAAAATTGAGAAACATAAATAATTCCTTGCACTCCTAAGGGTTTGCAAACCACCCATTGGAAACTCACCATGCTATGGTAAGATTATATGCAGTTCTTTATTTTGTTTTTATCAAAGCCTTTGCAGGCAGTCCAACATTGTGAAAATGAGAATATTGAGGTTTTTTAAGACTATCATTAATCATTACCTTAATTAAATACTCCAAGTAATGTAATAAATATTTTCTTTAAATAGATATTCCCATTAATTCAATGCTGCTGGCCTTGAATATGTATCAACTTTGGGTGTTAAGACTTAACCTATCTGCTTAAGTAATTTTTTACACAAGTTTCTAATTGAAAAAAAAAAGAAAAGGAAATGTATCTTACCTCTCTATTTTCAAAGAACAAAGTAAATTATATTTTTAGTAGAGAAAATGCAGTAAAGTAACTTTGGTTGTTTGATTTTCATGGGTAACTACAGCAATTGGAACAGCTCCTACTTTTGTTGCTGTCAAAAGTATTGAGTGAGGAACCTGTACTTTCACAGCCGGCAGTAGAATCCACAAAAATGATTTCTGAGGAACACTGAAGCTTGCGTGCTCTTTTCATTACAGCCATAACTATAAGCACAGCACATGTCCCATCAAGAGTCCGAACCACAGTAGCCCTAGAATGTTTTCAGTGTATTAGTTCAAGTAAGCAATTTTAAAATGAATCCTAAATCATTTACTTTTGAATATTTTCTTAAAGTTAGTAAATACTTTTTTCTTCATACAGTTTTAATTTTTTCAAAAGAGTCTGTTGAAGGACCCAAATTGATTACTCGCCATGACTCATAAAAGTGTAAAATTTGCTGTCGAGTGAGATTTTTTGCTGAATTTGAAATCTTCCACAAAGTTGTCACTGGCTAAAAGTAAATCTACATGAAACCGCTTGCCTGCCATTGGAGTCAACCCATAATTAAAGTAGTCAAAAAAACTGTAGTTTGATCTAAATATTAAAATAAACATTTAATATAGTTGCATTAAGAATATACAAATATTTTTTTATCAAAATATACATTACTCGATATTTTTTAATAATAATCTGTCGTAAAAATTGAAGCACTTTCTTATAAAAATTTAATTTTAAGGTGAAAAACTGCATAATAAAAATAACATGCTTTAAATATAGTTCTATTTTTTATTGCATTTCTATCAGTGTATCTATCATTTATGTATGTTGATGAATAAATTCACCATATGCTAAAGTATTCAATAATTGAAGCATAAAACCAGTGCAGCATTTAGACAGGTGTTATGCAGAGTTGCAGAATCTTGTGAATATAGTTCAGGGGAAAATGGGAAGTCACTAAACTCTAGGTTCGGCAGTGTGTGGGGATCGACTCAACACCCACAAATCTTTCTTAATGGTTTTGAATGCTGAAATATTTTTTTAATTAATGTTATTTAAGTGAAGCGAATTAACAAAATGTTATCATTGTTTTTAAGTTTGATACAATAGTTTAAGGAACATAAATTTACCAGTCTTAATATGGAAATCATAGTCTTATTTCAACATTGCTACTTTCCGAAAACACTACGAAACACGTGAATATTGTGTCCAAGTCTAATTAATAGAAGACCCAAGAGGTTCTACAAAGTCAAATGCACAAATTAACAAAATAGAAAAGGATGAATTTTTGATATTTAAATTAAACAGGTATAGATTAAATTATTACACCAAAGCTGGCTAATCTTTGGAGTCAAAACCACAACCAGTGCCGTAAAGAATTTGGGGGTTAAAATGAAAATTAAACACGTACAACATGCAAAGTGGTATTAAAACAAACTATCTAGAGGATTTCATGGCTTATAAAGAAATGGCATTAGGAACATCATACACGAGTATAAAGTTCACAACATTACATAAATAAGTTCTTGTAAAAGCAATAAACGAAATGTTGCAAATGATTCAATAACACTATGAGGAGAGTTTTAAATTCGTCAACAAGCACTTCAGTAAAACAATATCTACAAATTTATCACAATAAATTAAACTCTAATGTATACTCACCACGAATTTCCGCACCGAAGCACGACGTTCAGAACGACCTGCTGTACTTTTCTGATGGGTTACTGCAAACATTGCACTCATCTGGGTTGCAACATCTATCTCTTCAGTCAAAGTGTCGCCAAATTCCCGTACGCGCCAAAAAAGTACCGCAGAATGGAATTACGCGTCCCCCTTATGGGATGGGGAAAAAATCCGTTTGGAGAAGAGTGAAAAAAGAGGACTTGATTTGCGTTGGAGATCGATGGGGATTTTTCCGACCCTGTATGATAGACTGAAGTTTATTTTATGTATCGTCTGTATGGTAATTAGTCAAGAAGTGGTGTAAATAAAGGTAGAAATATGTTCATGGAATAGTTTTACTGCTTGGGAGACGACAAGGCAGAGGATTAGTAAATCCACCTAAAGAAAGAACCGTCACAAACACCCAACCTTTTCTTGAAAACATTAAAAAAAATCTTTTAAATGGCCAAAAGAAAACTGGAAATTATTTTGCAGAAGAATTATGACAGCTGCATTATAATGCCCAAAGCCCCTATTTATTAATTACAAAACACGTTTTATTCACTCCAATAACAGTTTATGTCTTCCAAAAAAAATGCTAAATCCTACACTTAGATGATTGCTTGTTTTTAAATAGGTTAGGCGCGTTCAGTAGCCCACACCAAGGCTAATTAAGAAGACTATCCTTGGTGTAGACTACATCCCTAAGTAGCCTTTTCACTATCTTCTTCATACACGAGGGCTAATTAGACTGTTTTAAATTATTTTTCATCTATTAGTTATGTTTAATAAAAGTTTAAAATGTGCTCCCCTCAATTTATTTGTACCTACATATTATATTCAAATTTCCTATCGCATAGTCAATCTCCTACGACGGCACAACCTAAACCCCTTGCTCGCCTCCGTTGATGTCACCGCGAGTTTCATCGAGGCTTTCATCCTCGTGAGCCTCGGTTTCATGAAGGCCGTTTGACGTTGGATGTCCGCGCTCCTGCGCGAAGAATAATTTGTACACTATCTCGAAGTTATACTTTTCATTGCATCGAATTTATTCATGAACCCATTTCAAAAATAATTGTACCATACGAAAGAGTACATTCTAAGGTTTCCTTCGATGTTTTCAAATTTAAAAACTAATAGTAATAAGCTATAGATATGATAATTTAAAAAAAAGTAACGAAAATGTCCCGATTTTTCCCAAATTAAAAAAAAAACTATTATCAGGAACCAAATTGAAATTTCTAAAAATAATCGACGAGCTACAAGAATTCATGTTTAGAGGTACTCTAAAAACCTCACGGCTGAAGACTGAAAATTTGTACGTCTTTTGCTCACTCGCGTTAGATATTTTGCATATTTCGACTTTGACACTTAATAAACCCTAAACTAATAGACGTATCGGGAAAAAATCTTTTTCTTCTTGTTCCCAGTACAGTTTTGAACAAACCATGTTAATTTCGTAATTTTCATCTCAGTACTTTCTCAGCAAATCGTTTAAGAGCCGAGCATAAAAAAGCGAGTTTTAATCCTGCGACGGCAGCGGCCGTAACTATTTTTGGTTTGAGAGATGTGGATCCAAAACTCACAGATCCCCCAAATTCTATTTATGACAGTAATATTCAACTGAAAAATAAAAACTTTTAGAAGTTTGGTTAAGGGAGAAATATTATTTTCACTTTCTTAAGATTATTTGAAACATACAGCAGTTCGCCAAAGATTCTGTTGGGGTAATTATTGTTATAGGTGTGAAATGCCCCGAGGTTCGATAATACTTCTCAACGACCCCTTGAGCCACTGTATGGATCTAATTTACATGGAAAACAAATTTTTTACACATTAAAGAACAAGGAATAAAAAATATTTCTGGAAAGTAATAGAAACCAGTTCCTGCATGTTCAATATTCCAGATTTATACAATTTTTGTTTGATGAATATGTCAATCATATTAGTAAACGTAATCATGATCCGAGGACATTCTTTAAATGGCCAGGTGAATTTTTTCAATAATGCGCTTCCATAAATTTAATCTTAACTAAAAGAAATTTATTATTGATGCCATTGAAATGATCACCGAGAACAAGCATCATTTAGTTGTATACTGTAGAATATTGAATGATTTCACGACTTCAAACACCCTGTATTATTTTTGCCTTTCACGTATGTTTGAAAAAACTCAACTTTGAGAGATTTGTAATACATCTGAACAATATTTACGCCACTATAAGAGCATACATGAGCTAAAGTTAATACATATAAACACAATACAATCTAGGTTAAAATACAAGAGTAAAACCATGATTCCTTCAGAGGAAAGGAATGACACAGGCCATGTGGATCGCAAAAGGGAAAGAGAGAGTATTTATTGAAGGACACAACACATATATATACAGATTTGAGGGGATTGCAGAATTAACAAATATGATTCTTGTATATTGAGACGGACGTACAAGAAAGCTACAGAACATTCACACATGCTGCCTGGAATGAACCCTAGCAGCACAAAGAAAGATACTAAGAGTTCTATGGGCGATTACATTAATATCAGGGGTGAGATTCTTCTGACTTTAGTCGGTATTTCCGACTTTTATCATTTTTTAGAAAAAAATTCCGATTTTTGCCCTTTTTGTCTTCTATAAACGTTAAATGCGCCAAATGAGACATATCTCGCCAACATTGCACTCCTAAATTTTGCGAAGCTGATAAGTCTGCAAATTTCTATTTTAAAGGAATCCTTAGAAGCAAATAAGTTTAATGGCAAACCTGGAGAACTTGGATTTTGAACAAATTAACGTACGTTGTTGCTGTAAATTTTGTAGGTATAGCTACGTTTTCCTAAGAAAGCGGAGCTGTTATCTAGCGGCCGTGGTACGTCATGATGCGGCGGAAAAGGTATAAATGAAATATTTTAAGTTGTTCAGCTTTTAATGGGCGGTTTTTCTTTCAACTAGAAAATAAGATGCTCGGTTATCTAACCGATAAAAGTATTTCGTCTTTTATGGCATGCGGAAAGTTTTAAGTTTCTTTTTGAATATTCTAGGAAGTTCTTTCAAAATCCGTTAAAACTTTTTTGGCGACTTTAGAAGTGCGCCAAGGCGGTGAACATCGCTTTAAACGTACTGCAGCTATATTTTGCAACGGCAAGTTTTCAAAATGATGCCCAAGTTTTATTTGGTTTAAAGTTGACAAAATTAGAAAATTTACTGGAAAATATAAGCCAATTGAAATTGGTTAGAGATTTTGAAAAAAGTAATTTTATATTCGAAAATAGGTTAATTTAAACTAAGTTATATTTTATTTTAAACAGGGTTATATAGCTTCAGTCTGTTTTTAGCAATGACAACGGCTTTGGCGCACTTCTTTAATCGCCAAGGAAAGAATTATTTCAAATGAACCAATGAAATCAAATGACAGTTAAACGAATTTTGAAAGAACTTTCAAGAATATTTAAAATGAAGTTATAAACTTTCCACTAGTCCAGGTTGTCCTAAAATCCGTAATACAAATGGGTTACCTTAACCTGTCATTACTCGCTACTAGAAGTGCGCCAAAAAAAAGCCCCAATACCGTTACCACCACTATAAACGTAGACAAGCTGTACCAAAACAGGTTTTGATTTGTTTCAAATTAAGTATATTTTAAACTATTTATTAAGGTAATATCGGTGAAAAGCTGTACTTATGCTAATTTTTATTTTTAGTGTCGACTTATTTTTTTCATAACATATATGCTATTTAATAAAATTAGTATTTATTTCATTCATTCTTTTGTATAACATAGCGTTTTATTTTCCTGTTAATATCATTTTTGTATCAAGGTTTTAAAAAAATTGCAACTTTAAAAAAAAAAAAAATTTTTTTTTTTAATGTTTTAAAATAGGTATATAAATAGCATTTTCAACTTTATGCAACTTATTTAATACTATTTACAGAATTGCCAAGAAATGTTTTCTTTTTGTGCGAAATACGGTTTTACGCGCCCCTTTTCTTATTTGCAAAATTAGAGTTTACGCGTAATTTCAGACTTTTTGTCCTTTTCCCACTCTCATGCCTGTATTATACAACACCCGCCCTTAATCGCATATTACTAAAGAAAACGAATATTACATATTTCGCATTGATATCTACATAATAAACATGCACATTGCCTCTTAAAATTACACAATGACAAAAGTTCATTAAATTTCACTCTAGGCAATGCTTTAGTTAACATATCAGCAATTTGGTGATCAGACGGAACACATTCAACTCTGATATTATTTTTGCAAATTACATTACGGGTTTATTTTAATTTAATGTCGATATGTTTCAATCTACCATGATTATTTTCATTTGTTATACATTTGATACAAGATTGATTATCTACAAACACAATAAGATCTGAAACATCGATAATTTCTGAAGCTACACTTTTCAACCACAAAAGGTCCTGAATACCTTTACTTAATGCTATTACTTCAGTAGATGAGAGAGCAATACATTTTTATTTATTACAAGACCAGAAGATTGCAGAATTACAAAACATTATCACATAACCAGAAATTGATTTTCTATCATTTGGATTAGAACCCCAATCAGCATCTACATGTATAGACATTTGATAATCATTTGAATCTTTATAGTACTCTAGTTTTATATATAAGTTAGCAATACCTTTTAAATACCTTAATATTTTCTTTAAAGCACACCATCCAGCATTAGTTGGATGCTCTTGAACTTGACTTAAACAATTTACAGCATACAAAATATCAGGTCTAGATACATAAGCTAAATAAAGTAACGATCCTACAAGTTCTCGATAGGGTTCATCAAATACATCACCTTTCTCAAAATCGGCTAATGTTGATTTAGGATCCAGAGGAAGTACACTAGGTTTACAATCTAACATGTTAAACTTTTTCAGTAATTTTACAATATACAATTCATGATTCATTAACAACATATCAGAATTAAATTCCAAACGAATTCCTAAAAATTCAGTTGCACTTTCAGATTTAGACATTTGAAATTCCTTAGATAACAATAATATCACCATATTAGTTTCTGTAACATCTGAACCTGCTATTAATAAATCATCTACATAAAGTGCTATAACAATTTTCTTTTCTTTTTCATATCGTACACAAATACATGGCTCATTTACAAGAAATATAAAATTAAGTTTTATCATAAATTCCAAGACCTTTTTAAACCATTGACGACATGGTGCTTGTTTTAATCCATACAAACTTCTTTAAGTTTACATTTCTTCCCACTGTTATCATCATACCCTTTGGGTTGATCCATATAAATTAATTCATTTAATTTACCATTCAAAAATGCAGTCTTTACATCAAGTACAAAACACAAATGTTTTATTTCACAATTAATGCAAGTATTAATCTTAAAGTAGGCATACTGATTACAGGAGAAAAAGTCTCAGTATAATCAATTCCTTCTTTTTGCAAAAATCCTCTAGCTACTAAACGAGCTTTATGCTTACCGTTTCTCTTCTTGTTGAGGACCCGTTAGCACGAAATAGATTGTTTATATGGTGGTAGGATTTCAAGATCCCAGACATCGTTGAACCTCGTGCTTTCCATTTCCTCGTCCATGGCAATCCTCCACAAGAGTTGCTCGTCATTGGGTAGAGATGCGATATAGTCAAAAGTCAAAGACTCGTCGGCGAACATTGCATCATACACTTGAGGATGTGGAAATCTAACAGGCTCCTTGGTTTGTCTCGAAGATCGTCTCGGTTCAATCGGATCTAGATCGTTATTCTCACTTTCACTCTTGTTGTCCTCGAGTACATCGAACTCGTTAACTGACTGATCTAATTCATCAGCGATGAACCTTTGACGCTTGTCACGAATCTTACGTTCATAAAACTTAACATCTTTAGATACACAAATTCTATGAGTATCAGGATCCATTTGTCTAAAACCCATTGAGGAGTATCCCACAAAAAGCATCCTCTTGCTTTTGGGATCAAGTTTCTTCCTTTGAGAAGAAGGCACAAGCATGTATGCATCGCACCCAAATACATGCATATTCCTAAGATCAGAATTTTCACCAAATTTCAGAAAGTATGGTGGAAAGTTATCAACAGTACTGGGCAGCCTATTTTTAATGTAAGCGGCAGTGAGAATCGCTAAACCCCAGAAACTTTTGGGTAAAGCAGACTCAAAAATTATTGCCCGCCCTTTTTCTATAAGGGATCTATTAGCACGTTCAGCCACACCGTTCAATGCTGGAACGTAAGGTGGGGATGGATCAATGACTATACCAGCATCTGTAGCACATTTTAAAATTTCACCAGACATGTATTCTTTTGCATTATTATACCTTAAAATACGAATCGAAGGATTTGACTTAAAGAAAAATTTTAGTTCTTCAATTACTTCGCTTTTACGTTTCAATAATCTCACTTCCGTAAAACGCGAATAATCGTCAATTATAGTCATAAAGTAACGCTCACCTGCATAGGTTTCTGGATCAATTGGCCCACATATATCCGTGTGAATTTTTGTGAAAGGCTCCTTTTCCCTCCTTCTAGGACCTTTCCCCAACGGCGAGGCACTTTGCTTTGCATGAGAGCAAACTTCACAAAATGGAGTCGGAAGTCCTGATTTCTTAAGCACATGATCACAAGGATAACCAAGCCTGCGATGCCACAATTATTTTTCTTCCACAAGAAAAGCACTTTCAACACGTGGCACAAAATCACAAATATACTGTCCCGAACTATCGCGATTACCAAGTATAAAGTGTGTGTGTGTTCAGTCTTATTTTTCACAAAAACCTTTTGGTTTTCAAACACTAGACTAAAACCTGCACTTTCTATTTTTCGCACAGAAATTAACTGTCCACTCAGATTTGGAACGTATAAAACATCTTTCAGGGTAATCTCCTTGCTATTTGAAGTTTTTCCGATGATCACACCAACACCCTCCACTTCCAGTTTAGCAATCTTTGAAGCGCATTTAATACTGCCTGATGACGGACTTAATTCAGAAAACCACTCTCTTTTTGAGCACATATGGGATGTAGAACCAGAGTCTACGATGAAGCTTTCTTGTGTAGAGCTTCCCACAACAAAAGACAACGCAGTTGAGGCATGTCTTTCTTCTGAATTATGTTGACTTTTACAGTCTCTCTTCATGTGACCGCTCTTCCCGCAACTGTAGCATGCCATCTTCTTTCGGCAAAACTTCCCTGTATGTCCTTTTCTTTTACAGTTTTGGCAAAAGTAATCCTTCTTGGCAGGAAAGGCAGCATTTTCTCCTGGATATTTCCGTGATTTGACGAAGTGTCTGAAATCTCTTGACAAAGCATCTGCATCCAACAAGCGTTGAATCACAAAGTCCAATGTTAGGTTTGCACTTGGCTGATTCTTCAAAGCCACTTTGACGGTCTCGAACTCGGGAGGAAGTGACATCAAAATGTAGACAATGATATCCATGTCATTGACCTCCGCTCCAGACATACGTAGATCACTAACGAGACTTGTCACACTATCAATATGCTGTCGCATAGGCACATCACTGGCTTTCTGTAAGGTGGCCAATCGTTTGCGAGCTAGAATTTGGTTCACAGCTCCTTCATTGTCATATTTCAGTTCCAACTTCTTCCAGATTTTACATGCTGTGGTCTCATTCTGCAGAGAAACAAGAATTTGATCGCTCAAAAGTGTCAGCAGGAAAGCGTAGACCCTTTTCGCCTTAACAGTCTCGTCTGCTTCTGCACCTTCTGCGGGATCTGCCTCCAAGAATGCATCTAACTGCTTCGCACAAAATACAGCTTTCACTCTCCTAGACCATATTGAGAAATTCTGTCCATCGAAGGGAACCAAAGCGTACCCCTCCTTCGACGAAAAAGCCATTGCTCCGAAAAATAAAATAGTAGCAGCAAAAATTTCCTCACCCCTTCTCAACAGCCGTAGAAGCGCAAAGAAAATAAACAAGCGACCCCACTTGAAAACAGGGAACCACGCTCTGCTGTTAAATACGATTCATTCAGAGGAAAGGAATGACACAGGTCATGTGGATCGCAAAAGGGAAAGAGAGAGTATTTATTAGTAGTTGAATATCTCGGAGCCCATGACCCCGTAGGGGCCTTCATCTCCAGTATTGATGGATAAGTGGCATGACAGATGGATAAAAATCTGAGAAAAACACACACAAAAAAACGACGGTTAGCAAAACGTCGGTGGCCATTTTGGGACTTTTGTTGTATATATACACTCATGTCCATAAATTAAGGATAATTCAGAATCATACGGAAATGGTACTCTAAAGTAAAAATTTCACCTGTAGAATTATCGCACTCATATTCAAGAATAATATCCAAATTACAGGAAGCCATCAGATGACGCCGATAGAACGTCAAAATGACGAGACTGTAAAAGAGGTATATAAGGAATGGTAGCAAAGAAGTAAAATTGTCCACAAGCGTTCTGTATGCCACTCAGTGCCACAACCGAATAGTTATTGCACAGAGGACGCATGTTGGTGATTTTTGACGTGGTAGAATTATTGGCTGCCTGGAATGTGGGCGTACTCAGACGGAAGTTTCAGTGGAACTTGGAATCGCTCTAAGTGTCATCTCTAGGCTTTGGCAACGATTACAAAATGACGGAAATGTCAGTAGACGTTACAGTACAGACGTTACTCGGGGAACAGGTCGCCCCGAGTTACAACGCCGAATGACAACTGGTATTTGGCAGTAACTGCTAAAAGAAGCAGACGGAGCACAGCATCCGACCTTTCTCGTCAGCTATCTTCAGCCACGGGTACGACAGCGTCAAGGCAAAACGTTTACAGACGTTTGGGACATGTTGGTCTATATGCTCGCAGGCCTGTCAGATGTGTTCCGCTCACGGCAACTCACTGTCGCCAGCGGTTAGCCTGGAGTAGAGAACATGCAATGTGGAAATCGTTACAGTGGGCTTGTGTGATGTTTTCCGACGAGTCCAGGTTTAGCTTGCAGTCTGATTTACGGCGGACGTTCATATGGAGAACGCCAGGTACCCGCAATCACCAAGATAACATCATTGAACGACACCGTTACGGTGGTGCAGGATTGTTCGTTTGGGGCGGAATTATACTGAGCTCCAGAACAGATATACATGTTCAAATTGGAACCATGCGAGGCCAAATTTATCGGGACATCATTCTGTAATAACATGTACGTTTGTTTAGGGGTGCCATGGGCGCAGAATTTGTGTTTATGGATGACAACGCCCGTCCTCACCGTGCAAACATTGTAAACGAATGCCTTGAATCTGAGGATATCACCCGTATGAATTGGCCAGCATTCTCACCTGACTTGAATCTGATAGAGCATGTGTGGGACATGTTTGGCCGACGAGTTGCAGCCCATCAACCACCTCTTACATGTGTACCGGAACTTCGGAGAGCATTGATTGCTGAGTGGAGTGATCTTCCCCAAGATCAGCTCGATAATTTGATCCTCAGCATGCCTAGGCCTTATACGGACTGTATTTCATCGTCTGGGAGACACAATGTATTAACCATCATACCAACCATGTCAAGTTTTTGTAAGGTCGATATTTTTTGTAATTGCTCCAGTGAGCAAAAATCGTAGTGTTCATGAACCATCTTTTTTTGTTCCTTATCTTTTGTTTAACAAATGGGCTTTACGAATAAGTCACGTTTGTTTAGTTTCTGAACCTTTATTTGCCTGAGGTGGCATTATCCTTATGGGTGTTCCTTGAAGTGTGAGAGTTTGGCAGTCACTGGATAAAAGGCCTTATTTCTCCAAGTGAAATGCCTTTTGCACTGAAATAAGTAGGGACTTGGAAGTCAAGCAGGTAGTGTACCCTACCTGCAAAGAGCTTGTAGAACATTCGAGAACTCCTGTGATGAAACGATTCGTTGATCCAATCTTGGATAGTTCGTGTTAGATTATCAATTAAGCTTTAGCTTACAAAATAAAATTTATATGGTACACGAGAAAGAAATAAGAGTTAGATTGAAGTCAGAGTTGTGAGAAATGTTTCAGAAAGTGAAATGTTTGAATTTTAAGTTCAAAACGATTTGGGAGGATAGATTACCTAACAAGCTATTGGAATAAGGTTTAAAATTTGATAGCAATTTTGCAAGTTTAAAGCACTGTTGGGAGGCTATTCAATTGCAGTGGAGTTTGATCAATCAGGATTATTTATTAATACAAAAGCTTGTCTACAGGGATAGTGCCTTTTTACAAGCTTTTTTAAACATATCCATGGGTTTAACTTTAGGGTTGTGTATGTGTGAGTTTGACAACCTGGTCTAACCTGATCATAGTTCATGTGGATACCACAGTGGAAGACTTAGGGATAGAGAAGGGTGAACTTTCTGGGTAAACAGACATAACCCATAATTCTATCTAACGTGGCCGCTAGTCCAGTAAATAGGCAACCTTTATTTTAAAGATAATCTGAAGCATTTCTTGACAATTAAATCACTTTTCACAGTTTATTATAATCCTAATAAGATTCATCAGTTTGGTATAGTTAAAGTGTAAAGGTCAGGAAATGTACAAATAATTAAAATTAAAAAATTCACATAAGCAATCATGTCCAAAAATGTCTCGGACTGATATGATAGTGTGCGAAACAAATGAGTCAGGAGTTGTGAACGTGTGCTCCCAGAAGCAACAGTTACTGCTTAATAAGCCAAGTTCCCAGGTGTCAATACTGTATGACATTTTTGAGGCACAGCAGAGACAATATTGTTTTTTTTTAATTGGATAAAACGCTTCAGAAATGTACTACATACTTGCAGTAGGATAATTCTGCATATCTCGTCATGTTTCTTTAAACATGTGGAACGTTTCTGTACCTATTTTACAGTTTCAAACAAGACTATAATGTCTCTCAGCTGTCATATGATAACAGGACAAAAGCATGTGCTGACTTCCGCATTTCCCCGTGCTGCCCCTCAGAAATGTGAAACAGCAGTTTGTGAATGCTGCTACTGGGAACACACATGCAAATTTCCTGACAACTGTTTTACACACTATCTTATCATTCCTAGAGCTTAACCGAATCCTTTTAATTATGAGAAATCGATCCCTTGTGGGTCATAAAAACAAAATTTTTCTCTAGACTATTAGGAACTAGCAAAAACTTATAACTATCATCCAAAGGTTTGATTTGGATTACATGGACCAAGGAGTTTCAATACCAAGCAGATTAACAGAAATATCACAATGGAATGCAGACTTAGTACTATTGTTTGAATTACATGTGGAAGTACAATCTATGTTCAACAGTGTTTTCATCACAAAATAGACTTCCAACATTTCTGGAAATTTTTTTATCACACTGCTTGAAGGTAAATGTTGATAAAATATTCATATACAAATTTATACAACTGGGAACAATTCTTAAAGAAAGGAAATCGTCCAACGACATGTTAATCCAACACTAATGAAAGTTAAAAAATTCAGGAATAGACCCACAAAATAATTGGGTAATGGAAAGCAGCTGATTATGCAGAAATATAGCATAAAGGATAGAAATATAGTGTAACTTGATGGAAAGCAACTGATCGCATAGTGACAAAAGCACAGTGGAAGGTATCATATCACAAACAGTTTACAATAGGCCGCGATTAAAAGACAAGGGAACAAATGCAGTTATCAAAAATAATTGTGCAGTGATCATTCAGTCAATCATGCAGAAAATAAACTTTTGCAAAAAAGGAATATAAGAAATGGTAATTTTTAGTTAACGTCGTATTAGAGCAACACCTCGTAATTTTGAACCACGGTCAGATGACGAAGCAACACCTGAGCTGGCACCCCACTCTCCAAACTTCCACACCAACCCAACGACTTTCAGCCACGACAGATTTAAGGTGCACCAGCCACCTCTACACCATACGCTTACATCCATACCCGGACCCGGATTCGAACCAGGAACCTTCGAGCTAAAGGCCAACACCTTAACCACTATACCGGTTGGTCGGCGGAATATAAGCAAAGTACGACGATTTATTTTCATGCACGACGACCTACTCACCAACTTAAGAACGACAAAAAATTCCACAACCAAGTTCGAATACAATACCGCAAGACCCAAATTAAAATTGGCTGAAATTGAATTGTCTCTAACCCTCGACGCATTGTTTGAGCCAAAACATCGATATCGGTGGTAACCCTGTACGTCCTAAGGTGCTGCGTTTCGCTCACAAAAGCAACTTTCGTAAAATTGGTTGTCTTTCATTGGACTTAAAATAATGTAATGTATTGTGCCTTTGTACAAGCCCACATCATTAAATTAATGTGGTCCGTTTTAAAATTAGGTTGGTATTTGAATTAACGTCGTACTGGAGCAATACAATGGGCTATTGATGACCTGTTTTTATGGTAATTTTTAACTAACGTCGAACAAGAACAACACAATAGGCTATTGACGACCTCTCCAGGATGAATTCAAGAAGGAAAAGATCTGAGAACTACGGTCAGATGACGAGGTCACATCTGAGTTCGCATCCCAAACTCCAAACTTCTACAATGCACCAACGTGAAGACTTTCGAGGTCATGTCAGATTCAACGTGGATCAACCCTCTTTGTACACGACGGTCTTTGGTTGGATTCAAACACGAAACCACCCGGTTTCTAGTCCGGAGGTTTCTCTACCTGCCGGGCTAACTTGTCCCTAAAGCATTTTGTTTAAAAGAAAAAAGAAACATTTGTTTTATAGTTGTGGCAACGTTTACAGAGCAATGGCGATGCTATGGTTATTGTCGTTAACTGTCTAAAAACTGTTAGTTAGTTGTTTGTTGCAGAGCCAGAAGCGACGGTAAGGACAGTGAGAGACGAGCGCCAAAATTTTGCAGTGAACGTGAATAATGAATTTTCTATAAGATTGGCAGATTGTTTTATCTTTATTATTTAAAATTTTAATCAGACCCTACACAAAATTTTACTTCAGGAGAATAATAATCATATTTTCACCATGTCAAGGTAAGTCGTCCTGTTTATTTAAATTTCATGATCAGCGAATTCATGTTTGACGTAGTTTATTACCAAATTCTTTTCTGTGTAATTTGTGTTGTTTTTATTTCAAATTGAAAATATAAAAAATAAAGCCTTTCTTTTGAACAATCGTGGTGGAATTTTTTTTATTGTAGGTTATATATTTCTAATAAGTTGCAGGAATATATTTCTAGTTTAGTAAATCTGGACAGAAAGCTTTAATTATTCACGTAGTTAATTGTGTTTAATTGAAAGATCTTCAATTTACTACACAGCATCATTGTGAAAAGAAATGTTCTCTTCGAAATATAAATTTGTTAATCAATCTGTGTTTCCTAATTTTATTGATTACTTCTAAATACTTTGCAAACATGCTTCAAATGTTTATTTAAGCCTATTTTGTGTAAGCCTAAAAAATTTGACAAGGGGGACCGTGAAGTAAACGATAACCCTTCATTCATTACTAACCCTGTTTGTTAAGATGGAAAGGGCAACTCACAACATTATATTTAAGTTCTTTAAAAACATTTCAATCGAAAACATTTTAGTGTTAAAATTTTGAAAGATCCTTGTAACCTCTTATATATATTTGTGATCCTGTCATTTGGATTGTCATTGTCTGGGAAACTTACTATTTACATGCTTTTCCAATGCTAATATACATATTTTTTTTTGTTCTCCTGAGCTAGAAAAAGGATTTGCTAAGAGATTCCAATAAACAGGCCAGAAATTACAACATTGTTTCTAATGTGAATGTTTTAAAATGAAGTAGGGTAAAGTTGGCATAGGCTTAACAACAACATTGATTAAGCTTCTTTTGTGAGTTTTTTATTCTAAAGATAATTTTAAATCTGCAAAAATAAAGTATATATGTATAGGTATAATATTTTGGCTACCCCAATTGCATGTCATAAGGCCTTGGGTGTTTGGGTTTTCGAACCAATGAAAATGACACAAAAAGAAAATCATAACACAAGAAAAACAAGTTGCAAAATGTTCCTTAGGTCCACATATCTGTCTAATTAAAATTATTTGTGAATCATTACAATGTATTATGGGAAAGGATTTAAGGGAAGCTTTATATTCTGTAGACCTGACAGGCTGTGGAACAGGAAGAATTGAAAAGGAAATTTTCTTTAGTGGCAACTACATTTATTAGTTGCAAATCTTTTGAAGATATCTAATTTATTAGCCAAATAATTTGTATGAAAGCATTCATTCAAATACTTCTTAACCTTGGCAGGATATTTCAATTTAATTTAACAAATGCAGTGTACTGTTCTATGAACAGCATCTTCTGATTACTTGTAAATTAAAACTTTTATTGACCTATTAATCCTATCTTTAAAAAATAAACATGATCATATACACTATATAATCAAAAGTATCCAAACACCCGTTAAGTTTAATTCTTGTGCACAAATCCAAAATTATAGAGTTGGTCCATCTTTTGCTTAAATAATAACAGCTACTCCCTTAGGAAGGCTGTCCACTAAACACTCGTACATTTCAGCTGAAATCGCTGACCTCTCATGCAAAAGAGCAGTGGTTAGTTCCGATGTGATGTGGCCTAGCTCTCAAACATCATTTCCATGGAGCCTATTTGGTTCCTTTACAAAAAATTAGTTCTAAAAAGTGCCCTCCAAGACAAAAAGTTTGTAAACTTATGCGGTACAGTAAATCTCTTCAAGATGATTTAACTGTCAGAAAATAAATATTTGTTGAATGCATTTCACACACACACACATATATAAAACTATCCACAGCGTGGCCAGCCCTGCATTGCCAGTGAACTTCTTTTCATGGGATCAGGTGTTCGTCAATAGCCTGTTGTGTTGCTCTAGTACGACGTTAACTAAAAATTAGCATTACCATGGGATCAGGTGTGACCACTGCTCGCTAACCCCTGGTTGCTCATGGTGGCCTCGTCATAGTCAAATTCAGCCGAATTCAAATTACGAAGAGATCCAATTGGCGTGACGTCACAATCTCTTACGAAAGCTGTGACATTAGTCTTTTGCGAAAACCAAGGAACAGGTTTCAGATCAGAACTCTGGAGGCCAGTCCATACCATGTCACCACCAAACTTGACTTTCCACATGCCTTCCATTCCGTGGAGTCTCTTGGGCCTAGGTGGCTCCGTTACAAAAAATTGATTCTAAAAAGTGCCCTCCACAATAAAAAGTTTTTAAACTTGTGCACTAGAGGAACAGTAAATCTCTAAGATGATTTAATTGCCACTTTATATATGTTTGTTAAATGATTTTTATATAAAACTAGCCACTGTGTGGCCAGCTCAGCTTTGCCCATGGAGTCAGGTGTGACCACTGCTCACTAACCCCCAGTGCCTGTGGTGTCCTCGTCATTGTCAAATGCGGCCAAATTCTAATTGAGAATTGATCCAATCAGCGTGAGGACAATGCGTATACATAAACAGACAAACACTTCCTTTTATAATAGTAGAGATCATGTCTGCTATCCTCAAAGCTTTTCCTTCTTTTACACTGTTGTATATACACACGCACAATAAAAATCTAGTACTGGGTTATTTTATTTACGTTGATTGTTGCCATTCGATGATACACAATAACATTTGTTTTGTGTCCACGTACGTTAGTATTTGTGCCAGCCGTTTCATTCACTCGGCAATCTCTATCTTCAGCATTTCTTGTAGCTCTGGCGTTACCATTTGACGATACACAGTTAACGTCTTTTTTGGGTCCACGTGCGTAGTACGTACGTTAGTGTTATAAACATATAGATTTAACTTCATATAGTAAATTATTTCGATTGAATATTACTTTTCAGCACACACCTTAACAACAAAACAGCTATGGTGAATTCATCGAGTAATAATATAAGTACTCCTGCTACATATGGTGTCACCTCTCCTATCAATGATTCTCCTCCCAGAGCCGAGGATATCCAGAAGACCAAGGAGTTGGAAAAAGTTCTTCGAGATTATGGTCTCGTTGAATCGAATGAAGAATTAGCCCACCGGTATGTTCAATTTTCTTTAAATGCTGGTTTATCCTGGAGTAGTTTACCTTACATAAAACATAAAAGCTACTAACAATATTAGCTACATTACATAAAAGCTACTAGCAATATTATTTTTTAACCAATTGGAAAGTACCTTTATATTTAACTAGCTACTGCGTAGCCACATTGCCCATGGTCCCATGGGTCAGTAAAAACCTGAAACTGTCAGAAAATTTAATTTTGTCTAAAAAATCAGGGAAAATTACGAATTTTCGTCTAAAACCTTTAAAATTACCTGAATGACCTGGAAAATGATTGATCGTGGCTTCTCGGACTCTTTGAAGAAAAGTAGTCAATAAGATTCTTACACAGTTTCGTATGAATTGAATTTTTCAACTTATTTTAAAAGAAACAGCTATATTTAACTGGTGCAGAATTTAGTTTCGTCCACTGGCTTAAATTGAAGAATTGCATGCTTATGATTCATTAAATCACAAATTGATTTAAGTCAAATATGTTGGATTACTTGTATAAGTTATTTTAATGGAAAATTACTTGTGCTTTGTGTATTAATTTTTACAGTGTATAATTTCTTAAATTGGTTTCTGTTGGCTTTGAATGCTAAATTATTTCTTGATTTTTCACTTTAAATATGTTGTGAATTGCATAAGTATGACCTGGAATTTTGTAAAAATTTGACTGGAAAAGTCGGGGAATTTTATTTGTGAAATAGAGTAGGAGTCCTGGTGACAGTTCTTTTTGTGGGGTCAGGTGAAATCACTTCTCTGATGCTTGCCAACCCATGTTATATTCCCATTGGGTTTGCTTTGCTAATGAAATGCTGTGATGGCCTCAAGGTGTCTGTAATCAACAATGTGGATCAAAATCCGCTAGAATCAGAAAACCTGGGCATGGTTCCAAAGGCAATTAGGACAAAAAATGCTTCTGACACTAGGTCCAAAACCAATTGGCTTCTTTCTGACGTCACATCAGTTAGTAAATCACTCGCTACTTAACTTAAATTTGGCGTAGTGTGTTTACCTTAAGGAAATCAGTTCGACAAACTCTTACAATTAATCGATTATGATTGCTGTGACATCGTAATCAATTATTCGTTTTAACAAATATGTTTTAATTAAATTAAATTTTAAAAAGCTTAAACTTTCTGGTCGGGATTTTTGTATTGTAATCTCTGAGTTGGTCGGGTTACAGGAAACTAATAATTTTTTTAGGCCTTGCATACTTCTCGTGAGTTTAACTTAAAAATCACAAGGTTTCATTCCAGTTAATTCAAAATGTCTGTAAGTTAATAAAACTGTCTTTAGGGGCTTGCATGTAACGTAAGTTACTTTATAACCATTCTGTAAGTTAGAAGAAAAAATGCATAAAACATGTTTTCCACGAAAAAGTCGCAAGATTAATAAAAAAAATATTAATGAAGTGTCACCCCTTTCTGTGTTAAAGTGAAGGGCTGCTGACAGTCACTTTTTCAGGGTGGTAATAGATTCTGGGAAATCAGAAAATTCTACAAAAACTTTAATTATGGAAAAGATCGAGGAAATTTTGATAATTTAAACGGAAACTATTATTGTTTGTACTACTTTGAGTTGCACGATTACGAGTACTTTTAAGAATAGAATAAATTGTAATTCAATAAAAGCACTGGCGTTGTAATTTTTGAACGCCTCACAAACTGCCACCTCCAGTTTATCGTGGCTGCAGTGTCTCGTCGCCGTTAGGCAGGAAATACAACTTGTGTTGTACAATTTGAAATTTTTGTAACTTTTTTTTTTCTTTATTAAATTAATATTTTTTGCTTACAAATACATCTTTTTATAACAAGAACTTTTTATGTATATTTGCATTTGATTTTGAAGTATAGTACGATAATGTAGGGTTTGGTGTAATAAGTTCATACTAAAGATATTTTGTATTTTTTCTCCAGTTTTTTTCAGTTGCTATTGTAAGTGTTCCGACCCTTACAATAAAAATTAAAATATCTTAGGAGAAAAATACAAAATATTTGGAGAATAATCCTTTCACCCCATCTGACCCTAAATATTTAAAAATAATGTGTGTATACTGTATATCGATAGCAATCTCGGATCACTACATTTATTATAAGGGAACTGTAAAATCAGGGAAAGTTTTGTGATATTATCAGGGAACTTTTTTCGAGGACTTTGTTGCCACCCTGCTATGTCGCCTGATTTGACGAGACCTGGTGATTTAAAATTTTAGACTGTTGGTGGCTTAATTTAGTTCTACTAATGTTTCAACCCTTTATTTATGTTTAAATGAGTGAAAAAATAACAAAATATTTTTTCAGAATGGAGGTTCTAAGCAAGATAAACGAGTTAGTAAAACAATGGATCAAAGAAATCAGCATTAAGAAGGTAAGCCTACTAAACCTTTCAATTGTCTTCCTTTGTCAATTGCTATGTCAAATAGATACTATTATTTAAATCTTTATGCAACCAATTATTTAAATCCTTTTGTTTTTTAAATTAAACATAACAGAAAAAAACTTTTAAAATCAATTTTGTTTGTTTGGATGTGTCAATCGATCCCTTTCTATGCTTGATGAGTTAACAGAATAGAACTCACGACTAACAAATAACAGATTTATTAAGAAGTATCAACAGAGCGAAACTGCAAGGTTGGTGCTCAGCAGGCAGTCGTCTTCCAAGTCAGTGATAAACAACAAAACGAGATGGCTGTGCCTGCCTTTTGACATAAACATGAAGGCGCAGTGATATCCCTGAGTGGTCATGTTGTCTGTGCACCATTCTCATAGGAAAATACTCAACACTGTTGAAACCAAGATGACTTATACCCTTTCCAGCCTTTTAAAAATTAAGAATTTTCAGTTTTGTCAAACTCTTGTGTAAGGGCATCTTCATACATCAGTGAAGCTAGTGCAATCAGACTCATTCTGTTGGCATTGTTGACACACCAAAGTATTTCCGGCACCTGCAACTAGTTTGTTTTCACATATGATGAAAGATTTTTTGCTGCTGTCAGCAGACATTATTACCTTGGACTGTTGTATTTTAGGTGGAAGTGCCTAATAGGTAAGAATGAGACAAAACTGGGAACGTCCCCTATTGACTGAAAAACCTAGAATTCATTTTTTTACATGCTATTTGAAAAACTTGGAAAAGATCGATCCAAATTCAGCTAATTTCATGGGTGTTTGATTTTTTTTTGTGAAACAATTAAAAAATCGTATTTAGCACCAGGATGCTATTATGTGAACATGTATTCCTCCGAAGGAAATGATTGCGATAACAAATATAACAAGTAATTCGTTTTATTTCCTACAAATTTTTTTTTTGAAAATGTAACAAGAAATGCATTGATGTAAATGTAAATTATTGTTAAATCATGGTGTCCCAATCACCAATTAGAATGTTCCAGCATCCGATTTGCTGAGTTAATCTCTGTCTGCATTTGCCAGCGTCCTGTCCAAACTGTTGGTGAAATCTACAATTTACATTACATTGCATCTGGGGCACCAGTTTTGCCTTGTGTGTGAAAACTTTCTGATGGCCATATTCACAAGTTCAAGTTAACTCGATGATCAACGATAATCCCGTGACGGTAGTAGACAATCACGAGTGTCTAATTTTAATCACTTAACACACCATTTCAGAATGCCGTTCTTGACTATCCTCGAGTTAACTCTTACCCACGCATCAACTGATCCTCGAGTTAACTCTTACCCACGCATCAACTGATCCTCGAGTTAACTCTTACCCACGGATCAACTGATCCTCGAGTTAACTCTTACCCACGGATCAACTGATCCTCAAGTTAACTCTTACCCACGGATCAACTGATCCTCGAGCTAACTCGAGACATGTGAATATGGCCGTAAGACTATGCAGAAGGCCTCAGGGTGAAGAAGCTCATTCCTGAGGTCACACTCGAACTCCTAACAGTGAATAAACCCCTCATTTGGTTTCTTTCTGGACATAGTCCGTTTGGGCATACTTGCATTGTTTTAAAATCAATCTTTGCGGTACAGTAGGTGACGTGGACCTACTGTACTGCAAATATGTGTTCAGCTGTCCCTATTCTGAGTTGCATCACTTTAAAAAACAGCAGACCATCTTAAAGCGGTTGGATTTTAAAATATTATTAAAAACCAAGGTGTCGTATGTTAGACTAGGCAGTGATCATGGTGGTAATCATGCAAGCAAATTGGAATTATGCAAAATTATCAACACATCAGGTAGTCAAAAAAGAAATATATTCTCGCAGTATTCAAGAGTGTTCATAATAGGTCAAACCCAAAATAAATATAATTACTGCATTTTTAATTTTACAAAAATAAGAGCAAAATTAATTTTAATAAACCTGTCTGGTGTCCATTCCATCCCCCGGCATTTCGGTGACGAGTCCAAAAAAGCTATGCCCAGAATCAACTCCTCCAAAAAAAAAGGTTTTTTTTTCTCATCCCCTGGCACACTTGTCTACATATCTCACCGATTCGCCTTGCAACCCTCGGCACGCTCCAACCTACATCATGTTTTCAGTATTTTCCATTGGACCTCAAGGATGGCGTCCCCATGTTTGTGTGTCCACAGGTGTGGAGCAATGACTCCACACCTGTGGACTCATTGCTCCGGTTGTATGCCATGCAACTTGCACTAAACCGAGCCGAGGAGCCACTCCTGTTTGGGGGGTTCGCTGTGTGGAGACGTTTGTGGTGTGCAGCTGCGGATCAGCTGGACACCAGGCTCTCTATATAAGATCAAAAGATGCCTGGCGGGACCCCTGCTGCCATCTTTTGTTTTCTGCATTTCCTTCCTTTCGGTTCTTGACGAAAAATTTTTTTTAATAAATTTTACTACTGTGGCACTTAACTTAATATTTATAAATTTGGTCAGATTTCCCGTGTAAATTAAAATTTTAATTGTCTGGGTATTATTTTAACCTTATGGTGAGTTGGAAAGGTGTAAGTCTTGAAAAAAAGACTGCAGTGATCGAAATAATTGGAGGAAGATCTTAAAATATCTCATTTCTGCTCTGCACTTGTCAACCTCAGATTGTACAAATGTTATGTATACACAAGGTTAATGTCCAATATAAATTTTATGCGGATAACATCAATGTTAGAGTATCTGGCTGAAATCAGCAAAATGCAAATGTACTTATACATCCAACTTAATGCCCTTATGAATGTTTACGAATGGTATTCTTTTTTTTTTCCTTTTCACAATGAATTTTATTGTTAGTAAGGCACTGGGGCCACACATCCTGACTATCCAAACTCTATTCTCAATGCTGCTTTGTCTGTATTTTTTACTTGATGTTGTGTTTTCTGGAACTTGGCCAAATAAGGCTCTTGTGCCAAATAAAACCTAAAAAACAACCAACCCATCTTGTTCCCAAAATGAATTGTCTTGTGCAATTTTTTTTAAATTTCATATGATTAAAAAAAAATTTATTTTCAGAATATGCCTCCTAATATTGCCGAACATGTTGGAGGGAAGATATACACCTTTGGTTCCTACAGATTGGGCGTTCATACAAAAGGTAAATTTAAAATATTCTGTGATGTACTTTTTCAGTTGCATTAAATTTTAATTTCTGTAGAAAGTACTTACTAAATGTTGTTTTATGATATTACAGGCGCAGATATTGATACACTGTGCGTTGCTCCTCGACACGTGGATCGCAGTGATTTTTTTTCCTCATTTGTTGAACTTCTCCAAAAGCAGGTAGAAGTTAAAGATCTCAGGGTAAGCTGCTTGAAACTTGTCATTTATAAGGTTTCCAGTTATTGAAAATACTTAACAAGTACATTAACAATATATTTTTTTGAGTTAGTCCTCAGAAATCTGAAAAATACCAAAATTTTATTTAATTAACAAAACTCTTTTAAATTTCTTGGATTTTATTTTGAGATTTCCTGCAGCCTGTATTTCATTACATATTATTGCACTGCATACGTAACTCCTTTGACCACTTGGAATTTACCCCTAGTAAACTTTTACAAAACCTTAAGCAGGATGGAGACTTCTTTGCTACTGCAATTGTTTTAAAAAGGAAATAGTGACTTTTAAAACCCAGTGTCAAGAGAATGTTGCTCCCCTTGCCATGTGAATAGATGGTTTTAAAAATGAATTCCCATCATCAGTCCAGGATATTTAAATTTCGACCTGGGTATGCTGATTCCAATCAGCTTTGTTTTTATTAATTAATGATTTATTTAATCCATTTTGCAAGTTTTCCTTGTTTTGATTAAAGTTGAATAAATTGTGATTTGGAGATATTTTAAAAGTTCTAGTTTTTTAAACAGAACATTAAACCTGTATTTTGTGCTTGTTTTTTATTGCTTCAGCTCAGCTATCAATAGGATTGACAACACTTATACCAATGGTAAATTCTGCCACTCACATCACTAAGCCTTATTCTAAAAGTAATAAAACTGAATTTGCAAGAACTAATTTTTATTTAAAAGATCTTAGCTTGAATTGAATTCTGTATTGAATTTTATTTCCCTAATTAGTATTTACCTGCTTATAATTATTTGGAATTGTATTGACATGTTTAATGTTAATCAGTTACCAGATAGTATATTCCTTGTCTCTTTCCAGCATTAATTTCAATTTTTAGAAATGTTTAACATAGTGATGACATAGTTTAGTGATATTTTTGATTAAGTTCCATTTTTCATCAGAATAATGTTATAATGTATTTATTTTTTCTTCTAGACTGTGGAAGAAGCTTATGTTCCTGTAATCAAAATGATATTTGATGGTATCGAGGTGAGTTATTAACTGCTACTTTATTTTTTTTTGTGTTGCAGCAAGCCCTTTTCTTAATACTAGCAGTACCCGCAGGGAATTTGCTCTGACAGCATTCTTGCCATATCCTTTCTGATACTGAAAACATTATAAAGACGCAAATCAATAATTTTAAGAACGAATCCCACCCGACATGACATGGGTATGTCGCCTCATTCTTTCAAACATAAATGAATTGCGATGTCAGCAATATCAAAACCAAATGTAATAAGCTTTAACAAAAATAATTTGAACAGAAAGTAATTACAAACAAATAAGCTTTAACAGAATAGGTTGAGCCTGGAACTACTACAGAGAAGTGTATCAGAGCTGTGCACTTTTCTCACAATGATTTCGATTTAAGCAAACCAGATTCCTTTTGGATATCCAACAGAGAAGTTGCTTATTAACGTACGCAAAATAAGCGATCAGGCACTCCCTCACTTCCAAGAGTTTGCCTACCAGCAGAAAAACTAAGTTGAGAGTAATTAAGAATACACTAGATACAGAAGGCATGTTGTAATAGAGAAAGAAAAAAAACCAATATTGGACCAGTGATGTCATATTGAACCATCATCATACACCAATGAGAAGAGTGATGCTGGGAAAAAAGAAACAGTATGAGAAAAAAAGCTTATAATTTAATTTTAAAATGTTCTAGATTACATTGTAAAATTCAGGCTTTGAGGTGCATTCAGGCTTTCAGTGCATGTCATGCACTTTTCGGACTACTTGTGTGCCAAATTTCATGACTAAGTGCTATAGATTCATCTGGAAAATCCCACACAAACACTTCTTTTTTATAATAGTATTGTACTCCATTGACTAATCATGGAATGTTTCTTCTCTTTTCAGCTTGACATGCTTTTTGCTCGTTTAGCTTTAAAAGACATACCAGAAAATCAGGATCTTAGAGATGTCAGCTTATTGAAAAACCTGGACCAGAAATGTGTTCGTAGCTTAAATGGTAATTTATTTTTATTCAATTTCATCTCGTAACAATAATAGTTTGCAGTGCATGTGTTTCTTTTCTCCAACCTGTTATTATAAGATGTAGCATTTTTCTTTAATGACTAACACTAGAACAGTCAAGGATGACATTTCACATGAAACCATTAAGGTGCTTTTGTTGGAATTAGTTGGGTATTGTCGGGATAAAAGAATGATTCTTTGTTTTCCATCAACTGCTGTAATTTCGTAGCTCAATGCACCAAAATCTGTCAGTTTAATTATTTCAGTTTATCGTAACACAGTAAGGTATTTTAAAACAGTTTAATTTTGATATATTAATAGTTTTCTTGCTTTGTTTAAACAAAGCAAGGCTTCTTATGAAAAAACAAGATATTAATAATGCAAGGAGTCCTGCAATCTAAGGACTCTTCAGCAGGCAGGTAAAAGAAGTACAACTATAAATGTAAAAGAGATCAAATGTATGTAACAAACTTATCAACAGATGCAAGAAAAATACCATTGTTTGCACTACCACAGTATTTCCAAGACTTTTTGCAGTCAAACAGCATTCTGTTTCTTTTCAAGTCTTATCATTTTAGGATAGTGGATTACTTGTAATTTGAGTTTTTTAAATTAAGTTTCAAGACTGTTATGTATTTTTCCATTTTCCAGTATGCATTTTAAATTGTTTTGTCCTACAAAAAATTACTGCAGTTTTTAATTGTCCTACAAAATTATTTGTGTTTTAGAATTTGCAATCTGACAACAAATAAGGCTTTATATTTGTTTCATTTTACTTTATCAACCAACTGGAAATTGTATTAAGTATTTGAAAATCATACTTCTGAAAAGGCCATTTTGGGGGTAAAAGTGGATTGCAATTTCACAAGGAGATAGTTTGTGACTTGATAATTTGTGTCTTATTCAGGTTGCCGTGTGACTGACGAAATTCTACATCTAGTTCCAAATAGAGAAAGCTTCCGACTTGCTCTGCGTTCCATAAAGCTGTGGGCAAAAAGTAAGTTTCGTGTTTGTAAAAATATGCAGCATTTTGTTATCTATGAACCCAAAAGTTATTGATTGCCTGATGATTTTTACATTTATATTAATTTGTTTTTCATTTTAGAACAAGGTGTATATTCCAATGTATTGGGCTACCTAGGAGGTGTGTCTTGGGCTATGTTGGTTGCTAGAACTTGCCAGCTTTACCCAAATGCTGCAGCTGCCACTATTGTACACAAATTCTTTTTAGTGTTTTCTCAATGGTGAGCAATCTAATTATTGTTGTGAAATTTTCAAATTATTTGCATAAAAAAAATCTGGAGATTTATCTCAAATGTCTTGCAAAATTAAAATGTATTCCGTATTGTTTTTATTTTCAATTCACTGGCTCTAAAAATTTTTATATTTAGTCTATATGGAGTATAAGTAGTAATTTATTTACATGATGTGCTTTTTACATTAAAATTCTAATTATTTATTGATTTTTTTTTAGGCCCTGGCCTAAACCAGTTCTGTTAAAGCAACCAGAAGAAAACAAACTTAATTTTGAAGTCTGGGATCCACGTGTAAGTGTTTCTAATGGTTAATATTTAAATAAATGTATTTTTTTGTCTCTTAATTATACCAATTCCTGTAAGCAATAATATGAAGACAATTTTAGTTGGTTAACAAGCTCTTAATTTTTAAGTTTCAAGTTTTCTACTTTTTGCTTGATAAGTTTTCTTTGGTATCAACCAAAATGTAAAGAACACATTTTTTTTTTTTTTCGTAACAGAATTCTATCTTTCATTTTATTCTTTTCCCAACAGTTATACATAATTTTTGTCCTGTAAAAGTAATTATAAATTCTAGAATTCATCAAACAAAAAAGTCAACTGGTAGTACTGACTATTCAAGTAATTTAATGCATTGCTCATGCTGCTTTTAAAGTTTAATAGCAGTATAGTAGCCAACATACTTTGGCCAAATTATGTTTAAATAAAGTGTATATTGTATGACTTGACATCAATGCTTGAACTTTCATTAGGTTAACGTTGGAGATCGTTTTCATCTTATGCCTATTATCACGCCTGCATATCCACATCAGAATTCAACTTTTAATGTGAGCTTTTCCACAAGATGTATCATGCAAGAATGTTTCAAGAATGGTAATGCATTTCAATTGTTGATTACTATTATAAATTAAAAATATTTTTTAATCCTGTGTCAACCTTAGAGGTTTGTAATTTTTAACTTTTGAATATTCAAGGTGAAGCAATATGAAACCTTATTTACAGCTGGATGCCTAGTGGTAATTTTCATGCTCATTCTGATTGAGCTGGCTAGTGATAATTTTTATGTTAAGCCATAGTATTTTAATTAGCTGCTATGACACCTTTCCGAATGTTGTAAGAGAATATGCTCTTTTGTATAATTTATTTTATTTCCTCCAAATGCATCTAAAACTGCAATTATGTTTTGAGGGAATATTACCCAAGTGGCCTTTTAATATTTTTCACTTAGTTAATAATGATTGGAACAGTATCATATTTTCTGATTTAACATTAGACATTTTCTGCAATGCAGCTTGGCCAAATCTGGCCCTTGCACCATAAAACCCTGCCAACCTTTATCTTTTACCATTTATAAAAAAAATTCTTCAAATGCATTGAAAAAATCATGAGCTTTGTAAGCAAAGTTTTATTATCTAAAGCATATTTAATTAAAAACAAAGTTAATGCTCACACTTGGTCATTAAAAGTGTTTTCTTTTCAGGTCTTGCTGTTGTTGACGAAGTAATGAGCGGCAAATGCGGATGGATGAAGTTGTTTGAACCCACAAATTTCTTTTCATTGTACAAGTAAGTGTTATGATTTAACTTCAATGTGTTCAAATATTAACATTTTAAAAATATTGTTAATTTGTTAAATTCTTCCACTATACTGGGTTCCTGTCCTTCGGACACATATGCTTCAGGTGTGTATGGGGCTTCATAATCTTGAGATACTCGAGTGGTTATTTCTTTTCCCATTTAGTCAACTGCCTTTAGTAACAATGGGTGTCACTCAATGGATACCTAAACTAGCCTTTTCTTCTTTTATACCACTAATCTGTTCCAAAGTTAAATTTCCAAAACTTGCTGTGGATTTTATGATGGAATGCGTTTTATTTACTATTAATATCTCACCAAGATACTTTGTAATCAGCTTTTAATTTCAATAAATTGCTAATTTGTGATGTCCTGTGTTTATCATTACTTTTTAAATCTTGTACAATGAATCATTTTGAAGACTTATTAGTTTGGTCACAAGTTTTATAATACAATTTTTTGTATTAAGTTTAATCTGTCAATGAAAATAATTGTTTTTAGCCCTAAGCAAACTTATAAACCTCATGACATTCATTATTTTTCAGACATTTCATTGTACTCATTGTTTCTGCTCCTACAAAAAAAGAGCACCTAGAATGGTAAGTTTCACAATATTTTGTCTTATTCTAAATAATACCCCAAAAGTGTTGGAGTTGTATTTTTTTTTGTTTTGTTTTGTTTTATTAGTTGAAATTCTCTGATTCCATTTCACTAAGTCTTTTGTGTTGAATTTTTTAAAGGTATGGCCTTGTTGAATCCAGGATAAGGTTATTGATACAACATTTTGAAAGGCACCCTAACATCAACTTAGCACATGTGAATCCTGAAACTTTCACTCCTATTGAAACTGAACCGTAAGTACTTATCTTTTGGATGCATGTTATTTATAGGACATTTAACATTTCTTCATTTGGCATCACAAATACGTCATTACCTTTTTCTCCCACACAAAGTTATTTTTTTTCGGTTTTTCACTTTAGAAAATATCAATAAATTACTTATTGAAAAAGTTCTTTGATCAATACGCCACTTTTACAAGACAGCAATTGTCAATTTTTTTTATTTGTGTTTAAAGTAGACAAGAGTTATATTACAGGCCTTCATGTTTGGAGCTTGGAAACTTGTTATATTTTTATCTTTAAGAAAATTATTGACAGGGACTAATGAGGTAAGTTGAAATTATCAACAAATTGAATAAAAATTTAAATTCAAAGTTTATTTTTTGTTATTTTTAAGAGAACACCAAATAGTATAGTGCGGTTCCAATGAGAAAGCAGTTCCATTTCGAGAAGGCGTGAAACCTCGTTAGACCTTTTGCAAAAGCTTGAATACTGATCATCATTGATGGTCCCCCTCAACTTATCACTGTTTTCAGCACTAAAGGTAGAATTAGTACCAATAGCCTGTTGTGTATTGCTCCAGTGTGACTTCAATTAACCACCTAACTACGTAGAATTGATATCAGTGCTAAATACGTCGATAATGGAAATGATTTTTTAACATTACCACCAGTCCCCTATGTAAATTAGCTAATAGATTAGTTCCAAACCACATGACTGCCGACTCACAGGTTCAGCCCTATATCTAATTTTTGCAAAGTTTTCTATTCTTCCAGGAGCACAACCCCAATACTGTATAAACTACCTATTCCTTAGCAGCCTACAGTTTGTATATAAATATTATATTTTTTCTAATATGTAACTCTTTAAATTTGTAATAGTCAATATTTGGCAATTTTAATTGTGTTAAATAGATGAAATTCTAGACGGGAAAAAAAAAGCCTGGAGTTTGCTTATACAGAGTCTTTAATGTCCTGTTTCAATCTTTCCTGGCAATTTTCCTCATTTGGGATGTGTTAATTTGTTGTATCTGTTAAATTAAAATCCTGAAGTTAATTATATAATATTAAAATATCATTTATTTCACTATAAAGTATACTGTCTAAAGTTCCTTAAATTCAATATATTTCTATTCCATATATTACAATCCTTTTTTTTCAGTGATACGTTTCAGTCTATGTGGTTCATGGGACTACAGTTCTCTAAAACTGAGAATGTAAATGTGGATTTAACCTATGATATTCAGAACTTCTCAGATTCCAGTGAGTATATTTTAGTATTTATCTTTTGGGGTATTTATTTTGTGTCTTATTTTTGCTCTTATGTACATACAAGGCTGTCGTTTGTGACTAAAAGGCTACTTTTTCTCATCGACAGGCGACTAGTATCTTTCTCAATAAATTTGTCTCAAATGCTTTGTTTTCAAAACTGTGATCCCTATTGAAAATTCACCAAGTGCAACCCTGTTCTTAAAACTAATAGCTTATGGAGAAAATTTTCTTGAACCCTTTACATACAGAGCGGAAGAATATTGTTTCCTCCCTTGGTTACAGAAACCGTCTGAAACAGCCTTACGTACAACTTACAGGACATGCATCTAAAACGACCTAAGTTCCAGGTGCCACTTTTTTTTGTAGTAGAGTGTATCTGGAGATATTCAATGTTAATGCTGTTGTCCATTTCAAGGATCATTTCTACATTTAAAGTTGCTATTCATTGATCGAGATTATTTGTAGTCAACTCTTTTGTTGCTTGAACTAAAAGATAGCAAGAAATCTTAACCCTCCTTAAGACCTGTTGTCTCAACTCGATATCTCATCACTAGCAAAAGGACTATCTTGATGACAAGAAATTTAGGAAGAACGGTAATCAATGTTTACTGCTACAATGCTTTCCCTCAGGAGGATAGGTAATGTGTTTTGAAGTTGCTGTTTCTATTGTGGATTTAATATGCCTAGAAGGTACAAATACTTTGTGAGTAAACTGAAAGGGGAGCAATGATTTCAATATGTATGGCCATCAACATTCGAAGGACAAGAGCTACTTTAGAGACCAATAGACTAGAGGAGAGGCAATTTACGAGTCTCCCTGACATCCATATCGATGGATTTAAGGCCATTCACATGCTGGTCTCTGTTGCATGGAAAAGAGAAGATAGAAATCATAATGAGCTTCGGCCCTCCATAACTAGAGAACATGCAAGTCTGCCGTTTCCAGAGGGTTAAGTTAAATGAAAAGTTTTCCAAGGTATGCGTTGCAAAGTTTTGAAACTAATATGGCAACCATGAAAATAACACATCAGAATCTTTGATTACTAGATTATCATAAAACCATAAGAGAATATTTAGCTCTTTAATTTTAAATTTCTTGGTGCGATGTTAAACATCTGTTTCATGCTCAATTAGGGTTTAAATGGATATTTTTATACGATTTTTTTTAAATTTGTTATTTTTTCACAAGTGCTTTAGCTGATAGCCCTGAACTTGGTATTTTTTTTAAATGTAAAAAATAATTAAGATTTAGGTTTCTGCTAGTAGCTGGAGAAGTTTTAATGTATAAACTAATCAGAATGTATGCACCCATATTTAAACAAATGAGAAAACTTCTGTGATACTTCTCTCAGAGTTTCATGTTATTCGTTTTATTCTAGTTACAAGACATGCATCTACAAATAATGTGTACAAGAAAGGGATGAAGATAGATACAAAGCATGTGCGAAGGTATGTAGAGTTCTGCTAAGTAATTTAATTTTTGTGAGTTTACTCAATATTAAAATAATTTTATTTCCTATAGGAAAGAGTTGTCAAGATATTTGCAAGCAAGCATTATTGGTAAAACTAAGAAAAAGGACAGAGCGGTGAGTTTTTTAATTATTTCTAGTAAAACAAGAGCTTTTGTGGTTCATTTGGTACCAGGAGTTCTTTCTGAAGGAATTCTGAAAATATCTCTCAAGTAAAATGGTTATTTTTTCAGATATAGTGGAAACATTGGTTAGGAAAGATATCACTGTATTATTAACCACTTTGTTTTCAAATTTGAAGATTTTTTTTATTTGATACATATACTATGAAATTCCGAAAAAAATAAACTTTAGAATTGAAAGTTCTGGTGTGAGGTCATTGTACTCTTACATTTAAGGTGAAAATTTTCATGAAATTGTGAATGTAAGCCTCTTTGATTAAAAATTGTATAGTTGCCAGTATTACAAATATAAAAAATCCAGAAAGATGTAAGTAGCAGAATTTTTTGAAGTGTTTCATTTTTAGAAGTAGAAGTTTTACTGGTTTAAATTTTACATACTGACAATATCTGCGCTGAAAAGGCTCCATCTGGTAAATATGGCCTTAAACTTCCAACAATCTCAACTTTTAGGCAGAATTTTTCAAAAAATTGAAATTTTTATCTGGAGTTCTTTCATCTATTGATTATTGCATTCCTGTACAAACTTTCGTCGTTCTTTTATGATGAGCCAGTGTTGTGAAAGATAATAAAAAAATTTCCAAGGCTCATGGGACAAATCTGGCCAAAAAAATTTCTTGCTTTTAAAAATGTTATGTTTCAAATAAAATGCTATAAAGTAACGAAAAAGATTAAAAATTACGAAAATTGTATTTTTATGCTGTGTAAGATGTGTTTAGGTGAAAGTTCTGCATTTGAATAACACGCAGAATGCAGGAAAGGTTTATTTTTGTGAATTTTCACTTATTTTATTCAGATTTCCAGACATTTGTTTCTGTAGGGTTTTGTTGCAACGTATGAATCCCATTTTATGTTTCTTTGAAAAAATTTAGTGATGTGATATTTCTATAAAAAAAACTTGCATATCCTATTTTATTTATGCTTTATTTAAATTTTTAGGCTAATTCAAATGCTGTTTCTGGGGGCCCAAATAAAAGCCCCAAAATGTCTAATGATGGAGGTATAGCAGAATTGAAATCTAAAGATACGAATCAGGTAAGCATACTATTTTTTTGTGTAACTTATTTGACTTTTACTGCTCTAATTCTACATCTAATTTGGCTAGTATATGTGCTTGCCAGTATAAAATGCGATTATTAAAAACTTAAAATGCATTTGATCTAAATTGGATTTAGTATGTTAACTACTTTGTTTGTAAGCTTTACAACTAGTTAAATTTTAGACTTACAGTTTGCAGTGAGTGAAGCATTAATACACGAGGAATTTGGGTAATGTAGCTGAGCAGATTTGTATGTTAGTAGGTTTTCAGATCTAAATATAAAAATAGTTGCAATGTGAAATTTTAGGGGGAGGGGGGGGAGTAAATTTATTTATATGTAACACACCAAATGTTTTTAGAGATAACTGTTAATTCTATGCAATTTGTATTTCTTTAATCTTTAAAATATTTGTTTTTCTAATCCCTAGTATCCTATATTATAAAATTTCTGTTTTATATATATGGGCATGGAATTTAAAATTGTAGCATTCAATGCATATTTAAGTTTTCTTAACAGCAAAACCGAAACTCGTCTTTTTGTTGTTCATCTCGTTTTCAAAATTTTGAGTGCACGAACAGAGTTTGTTAGTTAATCAAATTATTTTCAAAAGATCATGATTAAAATCAAAATAGCAAATTTCCTGTTTCTTCATCATTTTACAATTTTGTTTTGTTCTTACTTTGGAAAATTTGTGCATCCAAGATGTCATTTTGGAATGAGGAAGCTCTAATAGATTGCAGTATATGTTTATTTCCTTGTTGAAGTATTCCATTGGATATTTATTTCCTAGACTAATTCAAATAATATTTATCTGATTTAATTAAATAAAAAAAACATTTCATATCTTGTTCCATACTTTTCACTGTCTAAAAGTGGTTATAAGCAAGTCTTGTTGATGTTTTTACTGTGTTACCCAAACATTAAAATGAAAAAAATATCAATATTTCCACATTCAAGATCTGAGATTAACTGATGTAATTAATTTTTTAAGGACTGAATTTGTTGAATATTTTATCTCTATTTTACTTCCCATTATTGCATCTTAATGTTTCTAATTTCCAGTATTAAATTTTCAAATTATAATTCTGTAAATGTTTTTTGGACCAAGTCAAATCTTTTAATTTATAACAATTTCTTAATATGATTTTTAAACAAATGATCAAATTAATTTGTGTGTTGAAGCTGTATACCCAACTCATTTAGCAACATTTTTGTTAATGTCAGTGATTATGAAATGTGCTACGTTTTTTGCTTTATATCAACTTTTAAATAGTCCACTATTCAGGATAACAGTGTAAAAATTAATGTTTAAATGATTTCTATGTCAAATCATTCCATCTTATGTGTCTTTGCTGATCTTAAAACTGATTTTTTTTTTATAATTCAGTTGTGAAGAGCTCTGTGGATTTTTAAATGAAATGCAATTAAATTGATGAAACTTTATAGTTAATGTTTGGATTATTTTGCAGTTGAATGTCCCAGCTGCAAGTAGCAGCAACACAAGCGGCTCAAATAAGAGGACCATAGAAGAGGAAGCCGACGGAAGTCCAGACGCAAAACGTCTGTCTTATGACACGGGACATTCTGATTCTTCACATAAGCGAGATGTTAATGTCCCTTTCCTAGAAAATAAGGAAAATGATTCTGCTACAGAAGACTCACAGGTATACTGTTCTTGCATATCCACTGTCAACCTATAAAAGTAGTTTTTACATATTCTAATTATTGAATATCAGTAAAATTTGATAGTGATGTTGATTGCTTTGTACAGATTTGCTTGATTTTCAATTTTGCTTTGCTGCTGATTGATCTAAGTTGATGATTATGAATTTGTGAAACTGTACAATATTGGGTATATTGGATTTCAACCACTAATTTTTTTTTATTGTCTGGCACAGTTGGTACTTATACAATAAAAGTGACAAAGGAATATTGAAAATGCGCAAATTTTGTCGGATATCTGCAATAGTTCTTCACAAATACTCCCAGATATGTTAAATCTCACTGGGATCTTCTGAATGAACTGCTGACAGTGGTGACACAGGACGATATGTGAGTGCAGGTTGCACTTCTTTTCATTGCCATTTGAATTATTACCAAATGGCACACTCGAAGGACTTCAATTGCAGCTGAGTTGCCAAGGTCAACCGTCATGCGTGAATCTGCAATGGTTTCTAAAAGTTACATTACCAGAGTTGGTAAAGTTGATTGGAATCTTCTGAATGAACTGCTTGCAGTGGTGGTACAGGATGACGTGTAAGTGCAGATAGCACTTATTTTCATCGCCATTTGAATTATTACCGAATGGCACGCTCGAAGGACTACAACTGCGTCTGAGTTGCCACGGTCAAACGTCGTGCACGATTTGATGAGCAATCATAGAAATCTGTAGTTTATAAATGAATTATTGTAGTTTATATGAATTAATAGTTTATTCACATTTTTATTTTATCAAGTGCATTGTAAATGTATGAATAATGCATTATACACCTGCCTCTTAAAATGCAAGAAAGAAAATACAATAGAATTGAAATATTCTGATAATATATTTGGAATTGTTTTCATTTTTGTAAAATTCTTTGTAACTCTTTGGTTACAGACCTGCATAATTCTTCCATGTGATGAGAATAGTTCGAATTCTCCTGTTGGAGATGATACAAAGGAGCTTGATGTAAACCATAGTACAGAAAATTCAACTTCACCACACTTTACAGATTCCTATGGCGATAATGCTATTGACACAGATGAAACACAAGTAAAGTGCTCCCAGAAAATATATTCCAATTCAAATGTTTTAAATGCATTGTTGCTATAGTGACCACAATATATAATTTAACATTTCATGGAAACTATTTCCAGTATTTCCCTAAATTGTATAAATGTGGATGAAATGCTGTCTACAAATATATATCATGAATATGAACCAATCCGTTATGAGTTATTAAATTGAAGAAATTCATCCACCAATAAATGTGATAATTTGTTTATTTTATGAGTTTCCTTAAAACTTGTTCTCTAGGTGTGTTAGGGCTTTATAGACCTGTGGTCATTTCTTTTCCCATGGGTTTTACCGCCTTTAGTAAACCCAAGCCATCTTTTCCTGCTTTCATCCCTCTACTTTGCTCCCAAGCCCCTGCCATTCTTGTGTTTGGCCAAATATGTCACTTAGGCTATAAAACCCCTAAAACAACCCAACTTAAAACATTTAAATTAAGACCAGTTTTACTATACCATGAGTTATACCAGAATGTGAGACATCTCCATTTTTGATGTTTTTCAATATTTTTGTGCTTGAGGGTTGTGAAATTGAGATAATTTTTTTTTACACTTTGTGTATTTAAACTGAATTTCATCGCCTAATGGTGACAATTTTTGTTGCAAAAGTTTCCTTTTAGTATAATGTTTGTAATAAGTATTTAAAAAGTTTTTCTATCTGCTGATAATGTGTATCTTGTTTAGAATGATCTAGTATTTTTACTTCTGTTTAAATTTGTTGTAGATTTTCCCCCAAAAAAGAATTTTTTTTAATATGCTTTGAATTTGCTATAATTTCTGGTTCTAAAAATCAAACTTCTCTTGATTCCAGAATTGGACTGCTGTTCAAACCAGCTGAATTTTAAGACTAATTTGTATGTTTCAGCTATTGCATAATCTGTTTCTTTGAACATCAAGAAATTTGAGATTTTAAATTCATTTTGATTATCTCGCACAGAAATAGACTCACATAAATTATGCATTGTTTTCTATTGATGGTTGGGGTGAATTGAACTCGGGTATAGATAAATTGTTTAATGTCAAAATGTTCTGATATCACAAAGTACTGAAAATTTGATCATTGACAATTATAAGTCAAATTTTAGATATTAGATCCATGGAAAGTTTTTGTTTTCCTATTTGAACTGATGATAGAGTGATGAAGATGGGCAGATACAACCATGTTGCTATCGTCACTAGTCTCCAGATAATACCAGAGACAAAATATTTAAACACTGGTTGATTAAAAGTTAATAAAGCTGTGTATTAGATATAGTGATAGCCTCTAACATATGCATATAAAATTGGTAGAGAGGATTGTTGGGGTAAATTGATGGGTAAGGTCAAATGTTGCATCTTTGAAGAAAGCTGTTTAGTTTAAGAGTTTTAGTGCTTATACAGTTTTTTAAAAGTATCAACTCCCAGTTTAGGTTGCATGTTCTCGTTTTATCATCTGGAGGAAAGATGCTAGAATGTTTGGTGACAAAAGCACAAAACATTAAAACATGAGTGACAAGCTTTATGAATTTTTGTTTACTCTATCCTTGTCTAACTAGCCCCTTGTGAAGCAGAAGGTTACAAGAGCAAATATCCACAAGAAAAAATTACCATTGCAGGATGAAATGATGCAGTTGCTATTGTTCATTTTCATCTAACTGCAAATCTCAAATATTTTTCAGATGTATTCCTGATCAGTCAAATATTGACCTAATGAAATTAATATTTGCTCATTATCAGTGATTTTATTTCTGTAGATACTTCAAAATCTATTATGGTAGATATCTACTAAATTGGAATAGTTTTTCTGCACTTTTATGCATATTTTAGAATAGTTGTAGGTTTGAATGGAATTCATGATTTATAAAAGCTTAATTATAGATGAACAAATGAAGCCAGTTATTTTTAAATTTTCCATTGCATGAAAAATGCATGTAAAATTTCCAATTTAAGGTATTCTATGCCAGTTTGTTCGTCTAGAATCAATTGTAGTTTGATAGTAACCAGGTTAAAAAGATGAGTGTGCCCAATCCTTTTTGTCTTCATTTAATTTTTTTTGATAGAAATACACAAATTACCTTATTAAACTTGACTTTAATATATCATTAATGTAATTCCCCTTCCTATTTTGGAATTAAAATTTTTGATGCTTTGTTGGCTGCAAAATTTTTTCATATTCCTTGTATTGTTATTTTTATGAAATTTTAAATTGCTATCATATAGATAAATTTTATAGTCTTCCTAAAAAATATATAAAAGCAAATTTTTATTGATTATACTGTAAAAGGGTTGATTTGTCTATAATAGAGGACTAAACATTCTTGTGACATTTTATTCTGTTTAGTTAAACAGCGTGGACAGTTCCAGCGAATTAGTACCTTCTAAAACAGAAAATTCTAATGAACTCAAAGAGGAAATAAGCATGATGTCTTGAGTTTTATATAACAATAGGTGTTGCTGGAGGTCGTCTCTCTGCAGGTATGTTCTTTAAAATTCTCAACATTGTTTCTTGTGTAATTTTAAGTACACTGGACCTGTTCTTGTGCGTAATGATTATTTTGTTCTATTTAAAGATACTAGGGTTTCACCGAGGGAAATGCTGACATGATGGGGAAAATTGCTAAGAAGTGAATAACACACTTGCAATTTTTTTCATTGTATTAAATTCCATTGAGTGTTTAACATCAGTGGGAAAGTAGATAACATTCACCAATTAGATGTGAATATACTCACAGCAAATCTTTGGAAAACCAGTTGAAAAGGTCTACAATACCAGGAGTTAACTTGGACTTCTAAAGCCCTTTGTGGTGGTGAACCCTTGGAAATTTGGTAACTTTCTGCAAGCAAAAGCAATTCAATGTTTTTGATGGTTATTACTCCTATTTGCAACTCTTTGAGGCTTTAAATTCAAATCTAGCTCTTGGCATGGACGTTTGTTGATTTCGAATCCACTTTAAGCCAAAGGCCTCTTACCGTCACGGAGCAAAAAAATTAAAGTTTGGATTAAAAGCTTAGAATAAAAGTGCTTCATAAAATAAAGCTAAGGCTAATTGTACAACTGTTTTCCATAAATGTACTTAGATTTGGCACGACTTTATATTTCCCATAAATGTTACGATTGAAAACAAACAAGAATTCTAACAAAAAAACTATATTTACACCCAAGTGCTGCAAACTGCTTGTGCAAATGCCCTCCCAAAAAAGCCCCTATATAAACGTTGGTGCTTTTATTTATTGAATACATAATTAACCATAATAGAAATTTATTTTCACTATAAATTTGTAATTTAAATATTAATGTATTTTTGTGTAAACCAATAGATTATCAGATACTTTCATTCACTTTTAGTTTAAATAAATAAAATAATTGTTGAATAATTAAAAATTCCAAGCATATCTTTAGACATACTATATGTAATAGGGTGTTAGATTCTGCATTGTGTTAACATCCCGACTTTCATTTCCTCATAAATAGCCCGTTGTGTTGCTCCAATGCAACATTAATTAAATAATTACCTTACCTTTTCCTCATAAATTATTTCATGTTACATGAAATGTTTTCTAAAGAAATAATTACTTCCTTGTTATCGATTTGACGTTTTGAACATTAATGCTGCAATTGTTTCTATTAATGTCTAATCCTTTTTCACTTCAGATTTTTGGTTTCAACTTTCATTACTGGTGGAGTATTTTGTTTTTTAGTGCATGATTCTTAATAAATGCCACCTTTTGGAAATATTTTTGTTTCTCAAGGTACCATCTGCTTTAGAAATGTTTGAATTATGATTTTCATTCTTTTTAAGAATTCTGCGTAAGATTAATTTTTTTTATTCAAAGAATCAGAATAATAATTGCAATAGTTCCTCAATTGCATGTGAGTGGCTCTTAAGAATATTTATTCTATTTTGTTATTCACATTGAATCCTTCAATACTGTACTTTTGAGTGTTTTGCCTCAAATTAAAATATCAGGCCATTTTAGCTTCCTTCTCTGTTCAAAACTTGCACCTAACCAATAATATAAAGCACTTGGTTATTAGATATAAATATTTTATGTGCTTTGAAGGAAGCTAGCTTTGACGGGAAAGCACCTTCAAGACTGATTATTTTCAGATGAAGCAAGCAGGTATGTATCTTTTCAGCAGGTATTTGGGTATTTGCCTGAATCGCCCCCAGAAAATTACGTTTAAAATGTATTGACTTAGTGTTTATGAAATTGTGTTTTGCTGTTAATGTAAACAGTATTTGCGACCATATTTTACAAATCTACAATTTTGCTTAGCTTGTGACTAATTTATTACTAGTATTTTGTACATTTCCTTACTTTTTTAGCTTTTATCAGTTTCTGTGATATAGCTTTGCTATGAGTTATGCTCACAGGATGCAATTTAGTAGCATTAGTTGGAAAAGCGCAGACAAGTTAGATAGCTTAACTTGATTATTCATTCGAATTCAGACATAAAATTTGGAGACCAAGTATATTTTATTGGTTGCATTTATATTCATCTCTAGCTAAGTTGTTTCTATATGAAAAAAAGATGTCTGAGTACAGTGTTTAAAATAACTTTTTATTATTTTAATTATGGTAGAATCTTGATCGTATCTGATATATATGTTAACCAAGACCACCCCAAATAACTAAATTTATTACTAACTTTTTATAACTAAATTTTACCCAGCTAAGTGATACTAAGTTTTTTTTTCTTACCTTCAAATTATTTACTGTTTGAAATGCTTACAGCTTCTAAGTTTAAGGCTCTGAATATCAAGCTTTTACCTTAAGTAAAAAATGGTATTCATTTGGAAATGTGAGTATTTAAAAATGCTTTGTGACTAATGCATATATATCACGTAAAAAACCTAAATTTCATTTATTCGTAGGGTACCTGGCAGTGAAGTTCTGTGGACGGCTCAGGTCCCTGTACTCATGCAAGAAAATCGAAGACATCAAAGGCCAAAATCCTATGTATTTTTTATTTCTATTTTACACTCATTCCATGAAGGCCTGAAAGTGGTTGCTGAATTTATTAACCCCTATATTTCTAGTGATGAGACTACTGTAGGGAACTTTTCTCTCCTTTGTCTTATCTTTTAAATTTTTTTTAGTTAAGTTAAATTAATTTTTCATGATAGGCGGCCCTCCCATTGTAATGTTATAAAATCTTATCTCTGCTGCAGTTTAAGGGAGCATTTCTGAATTGTATATAACTTTGTTTTGGCAAAATTGTGGAATTATTTTGGTTCAGCAGCTGAGTTTCTTGTACATATGCAGCCCTTCTGTAAATTTAATTTTCTTATCCCTACTTCACCTTGCTTTCTTTATCATTGTTGGACTACATATCTCATCTCAGCTGTGAATAAGCATTCAATTTCAGTACGCAAGCACCCTTTTAATTTCTGTTGCAGTTTGTGAAATGTACATAAGTTTTTAGACTACTATACGCAAACCTTTCGGTCGAGTAGCTGCGAGTTTGTACATATACAGCATTTCCGAAATCTTTTGCCCCATCCCACCTAAGTTTCTATTCTTTCTTATTTCCATTCCTTATCATCTTTCAGCTGTGAATAAGCATGCATTTAACTTCTGAAATTAAGTGTTAATGTCTGGAAGGTTATGTAGATTGCAGCCGTTCTTCCCGACAGGCAAATTGCAAATATGATTGTGATGTGCCTACCTGAAATCTTGAGTTTCCATGTGCAGTGGTCGCTTTTGCCAAAACTTGCGCGAGATGACACAAGAGAAGTAGACAGTTAGGATATGAACTTTTTTTGTTACCTCATGAAAATAATTCAGTTTTCAACCAAATGTACCATATGTCTTGACCTTAATAAATGCCTTTTTTACCTAGCATTCAGTCTATTGTGTTTTATTTATCTTTAAGATTTAGGACGGCGGTGGGCTGGTTGGTCGAGTAGCGATTTGACAGCCGAAGGGTTGGTAGTTCGAAACTCAGTCGAACCAAAGAAATCATATATGTGTGCTGGTGTATATTTAAATTTACCATGGCCTCAAATGTCCTCACATTGATGTGAGGAAGTTTGCAGAGTGGGGTGACAAGCTCAGATGTTGACCTCGTCATCTGACCATGATTCAAAATGAGGTATTGTCAACTGATCTTACCCGTCAGGATGGATTCTGAACTATTACTAATAACCTGTTGTGTTTCTTCAGTGCAATGTTAATTCAACTACCTACCTATAAGATTTAGCTGTCAAATTTTACCTACCAGCTTTTGTATTATTTTTAGTAAATATAAAATTTAGAAATTTCAATTTATTTCATGTAAAAAAAGTCACACAAAAAAATATTTTTAGTTCTATAACAAACAACATTATAGGATAAATGCATAAAGAATATTTCATACAAAACCAGGGTACAAGAAAAATCTTGACATGAAAATGCTTTAATTTCAAATAAAATATGCCTAATTTTCTGAGGATTGACTATACTCAGTGGCAGGCTTTCTTGGCAGTATAGAAATACGTTGAGAGCAAACGAAACAAATAGTTCCCAGCACCTTGTCCGATATTTGAGTGTAATGAGGCACTGCAACTTAGAAATGTGATTAATTTGTTAACCCCACACATATATAAAGATTTTTTAACGTAATCAGAGTGAAATGTTGAATATTTTGCCTTTTACGTGCTGCGTAGTAATTTCATTTACAATCCTGCACCAGCCAATAAATGATTTGAGCTATAGATTATACTATTGGCAAAAATGAGTTTTAATAGCCCTATATTTCTATTAGAAATGAAACAAGAACTTAAAGTATGCACATTCTAAAAGAAATTAAAGTATTAACTGATATCTGCAGCTTAGTTAACATTTGCTACTAATATATTTCTAAGAAAACAATATTCTGAATTGGAAATCTTATAAAATAAATATAACACGCAATACATATTTTTCAATGACAACCTCAAAAATTTCATTTGCTACCTGCTATACTTATTTTGGAAAATTTTTAGGAAGCAATAATTTAAACAAATACCATTGCAAATTCAAAAAATATCTTTTGATATTTCTTTTATTAATTGTATAAAAATGTCTTAAAAAACTACTGTAATTGTGCTTTTCTTATATAAACTGGGGCAGGCAAGCTGTCAAAACATTTACATGCTAAATTAGATTAATGCGCCAAGTTGGAAGCTTGTAAGTGTAACGTCTCCTCGAAACCTCTGACTGCAACCCAACAGGAGACGGATCACTCACTTTATCCCTCTGCGAGGGCGGGGCATCAGTGCCAAGAAACGTTGCAATCTAGTATAGTATTTCTTTAGAATATTCCAAACAAACAAAAACGGCTTATACATAACATGCAAGAGAATTAAGCTCTTTATGAACAGTATAAAACAAGTGAACAGGTCAATTCAATGGAAGTTTGAGCTTGCAATGAAAATTTCACTGGCCATAATCATTCAAATAGTAGCTTTCTGCTGAAATCCATAATCTATTTTCTCAACAAACTTACTCAATTGTCTTATGTGATTGAATTAACTTTTACTTACCAATTTTCAATTCTATAAATAGTTATGATTGCTGTAACAAATTCCAAAAGACCACTGCATAAAATTTACATGAAAACATTAAAATTTCTCCATTTTAAGATTTGATGTGCAAAATTAAAATGCTTTTGTGATACTGCAGAAAACCTTTTCATTGTGTCCAACTGTCTTGTAAGTATTTTTTTCCAAATATATACAGTACTATACTGAATAAATAACTAGAAAACCTTAATAAAGAATACAAGTTGTCATGATTTTATAATTCGAGTGAGTATATTTTGAGCATCTTCACTCGTCATATGGAGAATAATGGTTCAAAACAGGCCATATGCAATTTATAATTACATGGAATGTTGTTTAAAACATCCCAGTCTGATGAACAGGCTTATGAGACATACCTGTTAATCAACAGCCCAAGAGGGAAATACATAGTTTGGTAGAAATACTGATCCCTTTAAAAAAAAAAAGGCTATATTGTTTTCATTCGAAGGATGATTTTCAGTATTATTATTAAGTTGAACTGAGTACAAGCAAAGAGTTTTAAACTTATTTGAATAAAAAAAACGCATCTTGTTCGTAGTCATATCATATTCATTATTAAACAATACAGAGAAGGGAAAATAAAATTTAAATCAATGATTAAAAAATAAATAAAAATCATGTGATTTAACCCTTGTTGAAAACCAATCCCTTAATTAAAAAGGTAAATATTGCTGGCTCAAATTGCTATTTTTTTCTACCTGTCATACGTAAACTATAGTTATTTTCCTAACAGAAATGGATTTTGTATTATACGTATTGTATTTAGGCACAAAGTGATGTCACCCATAAGAGGAAAACATCGGAATCTGGTTGCTAAATAAGATTGTTATGAAAAGCTTACTAAATAGTTTTTTATACTTCCTTGCAAGATATCCAATGCCAGTTTCATACTTAATTTGCAAATTTCGTGTCCCAAGCTAAAATGAAGACTGCTATTATTTTTTAAAATATTTTTACTATTTCATTAGTGCTTTGGCTGTTGCAGCCCTGTCAGAATAAATGTATTTGATTGTCAAATATTCTTTAAAATAATTTTTATGAATAAGGTAAGTTACAGAGTTGTAACTCTTTCCATTGTTTAAATTTACATGAAAAGACTAAGTGTAGGAGGATGTGAAAAGTATTTAAATTTATGCAAAAGCAAAACGTCCGAGTTAGAACACAGTATTTCATAACCCCCCCCCACGTGTTGCACATTAAATATTTCGTGGTTTCAAATGTCTACGTTTGAGTGGGGTGCGAGCTCAGGTGTTGTTATTGATCCCTGTAGCCCAGCAGAGCTAGACTCTCAAGAAATCAATGAGCAATAATGGTCGCTCCAGAAGATCTGCTTTATCAAGTCCCAAGCACTCAATGATATGATCCAGAGTTGTCTTGCATTTGGAACACTTGGTACAAATTGGAAAGTACTTTTCTTTGTTGGCATAAGCCAATGTTTTGAGGTGGCCACTACGAAATAGTGTTATTGTAGTTTGTTCCTATCTGCTGCACCGGAGGGATAGAGATCCACCGGGACGATTACTCTTGCACCAATGGTGCACAGGGGGAGTGGCAAATGCAGACCGAACAAGGCATTTATGTCTAGAGTATAGGTTAGAGACGGCGGAGTATGCATAGGCTCGTCAGTTCCCCTCTTTGCCAGGGCATCAGCCATTTCGTTACCGGCAAGGGTACAGCTACACTCTACGTTTATGAGTGATGGCAACGGCTTGGCGATTTTTTTTGGCGCACTTCTAGTAGCGAGTTACGATAAATTAAGGCAACCCATCTTTCGTTGCTGTTGTGGTTTTCACGGCAACCTCGGCAAACGGAAACTTTCAATTTTCATTATTCTAGAAAGTTCTTCCAAAATCCGTTAAAATCGTTTGATTTCATTGATTCGTTTGAAATGTTTTCTTTCCTCCCATTGGTTATTTTGTTTTCAAAATATCGTTTTATTGCATTGGTCCTTTTAAATCGTTTTCTGTGATACCATTGGTCCATTTATTTGTATTTTGACAGTTGTGGAATTTTTATTTTGTTATAATAGTTTTTTCACGACAGGATTAAGAGTTTTGTTTTTTTGACCATTTTCGTTTTCATTATTATTTTACGAGAGAATTCTGACGTTATCAGGTATTATTTCTTACGTTTTTTCTTTTGTAAATCTTTTTCTTTTTCAACATGCTCACTGTATTTAGTGTAATTGATAAGTTTCAGGGTATTCTTACCATTCGTAGCTTAGTTTCTCTGCTGGTTCACAAATGTGTTTTGATATGTGATTAAGTTTACTACTTTTTGTGAAAAATTTTTTTAAATATACTTTTTAAAACGTTCTGAAATGTGCTTAAAAATTGTGTTGTAAAAAGAAAAAAAAATTGTGACAGGAAAAGAGTTAAGAAATAATTCTTTCCTTGGCGACTTTAGAAGTGCGCCAAAAAAAATCGCCAAGCCGTTGCCATCAGTCATAAACGTAGAGTGTAGCTGTACCCCGGCAAGGTCAAGGTGGGAAGGGATCCACTGTAAGTGAATCTCACGAGATGAGGAGAGCCGCCTCAGCTTTTCCAAGATAGCAACTCCAGTATTATCACGGACTCTGCCAGTTAGTAAGATGCTGGATGGCGCTCCGGCTGTCAGACAGAATCCAGATTTCCTCATCCCCAGGGAGTGGAAGGACTGTATCTAGACGGGCATTAATTGCAATTAGTTCGCTGCGAAGTTCCCCTAGCTCAGGTGTTAACTCGTTTGACCGTGGTTCAAAATGACGACGTCCTCGGATCATAGACCTTCAACAATAGTTTGGGCAGTTTGGTGTTGAGCAATCATAAATCTAGTTAATTTGGATTTTTTAATTAATGAACTAGAGCAGTGGTCGGCAAACTTATTAGTCCCCCAAAAGAGCCAAAGATCAGCAGTACGACGATTAAGATTTCTTTTGAGAGACAAATTTCTTTTCAGGAACTATGTTTTTAAGAGTCTGTTTAAACTAGCTACTAACATTAAATAAAACCATATTAATAATCTTATTTATTTTGACAAAAAAAGGTATTTTTTTTTTTACATTAGAATAAAAATATCACAAAACACGCATTTCAAGTGAACAATGACCCCTTGCATTTCCTTGGAAAGTTTGGATAGGTCAGATTTGTATGTCGTTTTTAATTTGAAGCAGGATTCTAGATTTCTCATCAATAAGACGATTTCTCAATTTACTTCTGAAAAGTTCATGCTTGAAAAAGATTGTTCGCATGAATATGTAGAGCCAAAGAGTAAAAGAACATCAAATGCTAGTTTTTTAACTGATCATGTGAATCGGGAATTCTATTCTATATGTTGAAAATTATCATGTTTCTTCCTTCTCCAGGTCTTTCAAAGCAGACCACTTTTGGTTAGCTAATATCACATTTATTTTTATTTAATTTTTCTGTATCAGCATTTAGGCTTTCAAATTTGGAACTCCATAGTTATTTGAAGTAAAAGTTTTGGATCCATTGATCTTCCTTTAGTTTAGAATAGTCCACACCCTTCTCAAAGAGAAATGCTTTAATTTCAAGTAATAAGGAAGCAAAACGTTTCCTCTCGAAAGCCAACGCAACTTATTATGCAGCAGAAGATCGGCGTATTTACTCTCCATTTCAACAACAAAATTGTTTAAATTGGCGATGATAAAGAGCTTTAGCAACAACTGTGTTGATAATCTTGATCACCAATTCCATTGCATTACAAATTTCTCCTTTCTTGATGAATGATGCGATGCTAAACAAGTATCTTGTGATTAATTTTTTCTTCAAGACAGACACAAAACCTTTTCTCACTCCGGTCATACTTATTGCCCCATCTGTTGAAATGGAAACAATTTTATTGAGTGGAATATGTTTCTCCATGCATCCAATGACAGCATTTGCAATATCCTCGCCATGTATGTTTGACCTTTCAGTGGCAATACTAAAAATTCTTCTTTAAGACCTGAAGACGAAATAAATTTTCCGCAGATTTAAAATCTGTTGAAAATTTTACTCATCTGTAATGATTTAGGAGATAAAAAAAAAGAACTACATAACTCCAGTTAAAACTTTATTTCTTTTTTTTGTCGGCTCAAATCATTCCTCCGCAAAATCAAACGGAAACGTAAAAAATACATTTAGAATATGTGCCCTCTTTCTGCTGTTTCCATTCAAAGGAAAACAATAATTAAATTGCAATGAATTAATTTTAAATTGTTCTATATTGAATTTCAAAATTTGGGCTGGACCCTTAAATCGCAAAAAAAATCGGGCTACCTATGTGCCAAATCTCATAATTGTAAGTGCCATAGATTTGTCAGGACACTGGATAGGTATACACAGACAAACACTTCCTTTTATAAAAGTAGACATGTATGGCTCATGTTTTCAGTGTGAATTAACATATATGTTAGCAAGTTCTAACTTTGTGAAAAAAGTGTACCATTACTATTTCACATTTCTATAGATTATCTGCAGTTTGGGTAAGCATGTGTTAACAAGTTTCAATTACGAAAATTTTGTCTTGCATATTTTGTTTTTGAATGATTTACCTCCTATGTGGAGAAATTTATCGAAAAGCCTTACTTACATATATACACTTCAGTTGGAATACATGTATTTGTAATCTAGTAGTCTTAAGTATTACTTTGTAATTGTTTAGTCACGAAAAGGGTTGAATTCAATATTTCGACATTAGTAGAGCTTCTCTTGCGTGTGAATAAGTAAATAAGTACTAATCGTCAGCCTTCTTTCCCTGGATTGCTTTGCATTGTCCCGCTTCATGCATCTGCATTCTTTCCCAAAATTCCAAATGCTATTTTCCAAGTTTATATTCCTATGCTTTTTTTTTTAATTTTTGTTTTCGTCACTCAGAACAAAAACGTAAAATCGGAGGTTCCACCATCTATATATATAATTCTCTTATGTGGCACACAAAAAAGACGTTATTTGTTATCGCGTTTTGTACTGATACTGTACGATTGTTTGTTTACCAAGAAGCCTTGTGCCTCAATTGAATTTATAGCAGAATCGGATAAAGTTTTATTGAATAAAAAAGTATATTAGTCGAATATGTTGCAGTTTACAAACGACATGTTGGGTACTCTATTTCAAAAGCAGCACTCACATTTCTAGTCAAAATTTGATCAAAGTTTTCATTTTAATTCCAAATTGTTCGAGTTCTGATTCCAGAGCTACTGTATAATTTTTCTGCAGTACAATATATTTATATTTGAAATATATTTTTTTGGAATATCATATTTTGTAAACAATGTCTTCAATGATGTGAGCGAAGCAAACGAATGCAAAGCAATCCTCCGGGGTTGGCGAGCAGGGGGAGGGCCCTCTAGTAAAAAGTAATGTTTTTAAGAAAGCGTGGCGACCCTTAATTTTTACCTTTATCATATGGCAACTCTTTGGTGTGAATTTGCATGTTCTTAATTTCGCACTGTGAGAATACCTTTTGTTGCATATTTCACTCGTATGGCTTCTCTTTGGTGTGGATAAGTAAATGTGATCGTAAGCCTCCAACACTTAAAAATCCTTTGTTACACATTTCACACACACAAAAAAAAGGTTTTTTGCCTGTATCGGTGTGACTATGAGCTTTCAAATAATTTTTCCGCAAAAATGATTTCTTACATATTTTGCACTCATGTGGCTCCTCTTCAGTGTGGATTCGTGTATGTTATTAAGTTTGAACTTTGTGTAAAGCGTTTGTAGCATATTTCACACTTACATGGTTTCTATCGAGTGTGGGTTACCATATGTTTTCTTAAGGTCAAACGTAGCGAAAAGCATTTCTTGCATAGTTCACATTTATATGGCTTCTGTCCAGTGTGCATTACCATATGTCTTCTTAAGTTCGAGCATAGCGAAAAGCTTTTCTTGCATATTTCACACTCATATGGCTTCTCTTCAGTGTGGATTCGCATATGTATTCTTAATTGCCCATTTTGTGAAAACCGTTTGTTGCATATTACACACTTGTATGGCCTCTCTTCTGTGTGGACTCGTATATGTGCGCATAAGTTCGAACTGTGTGTAAAGCGTTTGTCGCATATTTCACACTTATATGGCTTCTCTCCTGTGTGGATTACTATATGTCCTCTTAAGCTCGAAATTAGCGAAAAGCTTTTCAAGCATTTTTCACACTTATATTTCTTCTCTCCAGAGTGAATTACCTTATGCCTTCTTAAGTTTGAACTTAGCGAAAAGCTTTTCTTGCATATTTCACACTGATATGGCTTCTCTCCAGTGTGGACTACCATATGTCCTCTTAAGCTCGAAATTAGCGAAAAGCTTTTCTTGCATATTTCACACTCAAATGGCTTCTCCCCAGTGTGGATTCGCATATGTATTCTCAATTTCGAACTTAGGAAAAAGCTTTTCTTGCATATTTCACACTCATGTGGCTTCTCTTCAGTGTGCATTCGCATATGTGTTTTTAAGCTCGAACTGAATGAAAAGACTTTGTTGCATATTTCACACTCATATGGATCTTGTTTAGTGTGGATTCGCATATGTGTTCTTAAGTTCCCATTTTGTGAAAACGTTTTGTTGCATATTTCACACTTATATGGCTTCTCTTCGGTGTGGATTCGTATATGTGTTCTTAAGTTCGAACTTTGTGTAAAGCATTTGTTGCATACTTCACACTTATATCGCTTCTCTTCATCGTGAATTCGCACATGTGTTCTTAAGCTCGCACTGTGGGAAAAGCGTTTTTTACATATTTTACACTCGAATGGCTTCTCTCCAGTGTGGATTCGCATATGTGCTTTCAAACTCGAACTTTGCGAAAAGCGTTTGTTGCATATACCACACTCATATGGATTCTCTTTAGTGTGGATTTTCATGTGTATTTTTAAGTCTGTATTCAATGAAAAGCATTTGTTGCATATTTCACATTTGAATGTGTTCTCATTAGTGTGGTTAAGTAAATGTGTTTGTAAGCCTCCAATATTTGAAAATCCTATGTTACACATTTCAGAAATAAGTTGTTTCTCACCTGAGTGGATGAAACTATGTGCTTTCAAATCATCCTTCTGCAAAAATGATTTCTTGCACACATCACACTCATAAGGTCTTTTACCACTGTCCAATTGTATGTGTCTTGTCAAACTCCCCTTATTTCCAACAGTACATTGGAGTGTTTGTCCTCCATTGTAAAGTTCCTGGTGCAGTTTTAGAGCCATTTCTTCAGCGAGCACTTTTGATAATTGGTCACATCCATAACCTGCACCCAGGGAATTTTCTGTCTGATTTTCTGACATTGATGCTTTGTTGGAACAGTATGATTTTATGAAGATTTGTGTTGGTTGGAGGAGCTTTCCACAAATCGATGTGTTTACCTCCAATAAAAAAAATAATGATGCGATAGTTTGTGCTGATACAATTTGAATTTACTTGAAAACGTTTCACAGCAAATTGTGCATTTGAACAGTTTTGCCCCCCATGAGATTTCTGAATGCTCTATTGGTGGGTATTTTCTTTTCAAGTGCTTGTTGTTTTAAACTTACATATACGGTTGTGCCAAGAATTTACTTTTGGGATTTTCGTATTTGATTTGTTACTGGAACTCCCAGATTTAGAAGAGATCTTTGCGGGCTGTCATATGTTTCCAGGATTTAGTGGAGTCCACTCAGAGAATGCAGTTTCACCCTGAAGCACATTTTGCATAGGACTTTGGGACACCCACTAATACCTTGGTATCAAGCACTCTGTTCATGGCTCTCTTGATGTCATTCAGGTCTCTACAGGTGGTTAAATTGCCTATATTAGATTTCCAACGCTCCCTTCAATTTGCTTTGTTGGTATACATTTTTTGTATCTCGTTACCTTTCTGAAGAACACTATGTCCTCATATTGGAATGCGGTACTTGAGGGACTGTTGGAGCAGACGGATTCTGAACTCAAAGCTATCGCGTTACTCAGTCACAGAATTGACTGATATGATCCAGAACAACATTTTCTAGAACTCTTACCGTTGAACTGAGATCCAGGATTATTCAATATGCTTGCAACATAGTAAGAATACCTAGAAAAAAAATTATAATTTTTTTTTTAGGATATTTATGAGCAACTACAAACAGGATTTCAGGCACAACAGTAAAGTAAAAGAAAAAAGTGAAGCCTTTATTTATGAAAAGTAACACTTATTTCACTTCAAATGTTTTTAGATAAACTCATAAACATAGTGTTTAACTAATGTATGAAAATACTGAAAAATTATACTTTTAAGCAATAATTATTGTCTGGTGATGGACTTCCCGAGGGTGAATGATTTTGTGGACCTGGTCTAGTATATTCTAGAATGGGTGGAATAAGGAACAACAAGGATTTCAGAGACAGACTGTATTTCATTGGTGTCACCATGACACCAGTAACTACCTGTAGAACATGTTGTAAAATTTCCAAATCGACCGAGTGTGATTATTACTATTGTAGCGAAACTTATTCACTTCGTCTGAAAATCGAGGCTCAGTCGGTATTGCACCTTACTGCGAATCGGAAGGTACGGAGTTCCAATCCCACTAGAGGCAAGTGGCCTAAAAGTAGATTTCATTTTAAAGTTTCTTTTCCGTTTGTTTCTCACTTCTTCAGTAATATACTTATGTTAATTTCTAGAACTTTCGAATTCTCGAATGTTCGATTCATTTTCGGAAAAGGTATAAAAGGAGATGTATCACTCAGTTCAAGTGAATAATAAAGTCTCGAGTTACGATCAGTAATCTTTGTCCTTGCTTGCCTTTTGCAAATATATACGAAGAGGTTAGCTTACCTACAGTAAATCTACATGACACTTACAAAATAATTGTTTCCCCTCCAACGCTACTGAAAAATTGCTTGTGGTTTGTAAAACAATAGAAGATTATTTATTTGGCATGACATATTAAATAAACATTACATAACAGCACACAAGGATAATAGAATACAACACACACGATCCTATGTGCTGAACGACGTGTTCATCACTGATCAAATCATTAATGACTTAAGCCTTTTGCTCGATTTTTCACACTGGAAGTACCAGTACAACTGATTACTTGCCTATACAAAGAAATTATGGTACAAGACATGCAAGAAGGAATATTTGAACTCCACATATTCCCTACAGTTCTCTTTGCTCAAACATGAACAGCACGTGGAAACTAAACTCGATGTAACATCAGAAAGTCAGTTCCTTAATTTTTCTTATCCCATTAAGAACCTGAGTAAAATGTGTGTATACTCAATTCTGTTTTTACACAATAGATACGTTCCTGAAAAATATATGTAACAAAAGACATTGTATCTATGGAAGAAAAGATTGGTTGTGGATAAAAAAAAATTAGTAAAAATTAAAAAACCATATGAAAATACAGTTGTTATACTAAACCGTAACCGGACCTAATAAAAAGTTCGCTATTTCCAATTTTGTTGACACATCAAAATTTCTTAGCGTATGATGGTGGTTTTGTTAAAAACAATCATTGGGGTAACACAATTTACTAAAATAAATTATTAAATACTTAAATAAACAATTTATCATTTATTAGAAATGAGGAATTCAGTAGTATTAATTACTTTTATTTTTACTCCGTATGGAAAAATTTCGTTATTTTGGATTGGGTACATTTCAATTTTAAATACAGTTTGTCAATTTTTTTATCAACGATTACGAAGGATTCCATAGTTCTTTTGTCAACAATTTCCATAGAAAAAAAAGTATTTTGAATGTTTGCAGTCGATTTCACTTCAGAGATTGAAGGTGCTGACATTTCACTTTCTTCTGAATCCACATCCTTTTGTTTTATTTCAAAGATGATGTTTTCATCACTAGGTATATACAAAGTACACACTTCATCATCACACAATTCAAAGTTTTCAATTTCGTCATTAAAAAAAAAAAAGGATTCTATGCTTTCCAAACAAAGCAGTAGTAATCCAACCATTTTGATTAGCTTTGTAACTTACGGGTAGCTTTTCAACGTTTTTAAAGCATCAAGGCTTTTGAGAGTTGCCTATCACTGTTAGTTTTCTTTTTTTTCAATCCATCCAAGCAGCTTCTACATTCTCTTTTCAGCCGTATGTAGCTTCTTTCCTCCATCCAGATTTTTTTGTGAGCAGCAATGTTCGTACTGCAATTTTTCCGGTTGCAACAATTGATTGGCTCCGTCTTCTATATGTTTGATTATTTTTACTTTACCATCAATAGAAAATGCTTTCCTCTTTACAGAATCTGTCATTTTCACCGATTTTTTTCAGGATACTGTTGAGATGACAAAATGTCTGTTCAGTTTGAAGCGTGCACATGGACACTGATTATAGATAGAAAGGAGTGGATATCAGATGTTACTTCTATGCTCTATCCCCCTATTATTCAAAAGTTGTTTTGAAGAATTGGTTGATTTGAGACAGAAATTAAGGAAAGTTGTCTGTCGGTATCCTACTATGTTAAATTACCTTTACAATTCTAAGATTACCTGAAAAAGTTCACTGTAACCAAGAGTTCACAATAGCGGTGTTGGACTGTATTCACTTAAAGCTTATTATTTTATTTCAACAAAATCTACATATAATATTATGTAATAAAAATGTATTAAAATAAAATTTCATTTAAAATGAAAAAAAATTCTTCATGAACAAAAAAACCTGTTTTACACATAAAATTTTATTAATTTTCACTTTCTGACAACAAACGACTTATACTTTTGCATTCGACTGGAATATCAATGCTATCACTAGAAATGTTGAGGACATTGTCTTCTTTGTCTATTAATGAATTTCTTTATGTGATCTCTTGAGCAAACACAGCACGAGTATCCTCTGGTGCTGATGTTTCACCGGTTTTACGAACAAATTCAGTTATTAATCGTCATTTTCGACTTTTGATAAGGCCATTATATAATTCTTTGTAAGAGGCTGTCACCAACTTAAGTTCACGTTGAAACTTCTCAATGAGATTTTTATCAGGGTCATGTTTGACAAAATTATTACCCAATCACATGGCCGAGAAACACGCTCTAAACTTCCAAGTGAGCAGTGTATAAAAAGTACTGTACAGGTGCATTGAAATGTGTGTATTGTTGTTTGACTGCTGTAAATTAATGATTTGAAGTCACTACGTCTTGCCAACTGTTAAAAACACAGAGTGCCATAGGAGCAACTAACGGTTCTGATCTAACTATGAGGCTGCATGATCGGCCTCCGCTAGAGAGGACTTTCATATCGTGCAATCGCCACTAGCACGGGACATAATGCCACAACAGCGATGCGTATGTGGAAGAGATGTACCATGGTAAACCGGACAAGGCAAAACCCAGGCAGTAGGCCAAGCAATGACATCACCACAGGACAGCACACCTCATCTGCATGGCAGTGACAAACTATACCGGTGTATCACCGTCTGCTCTCACAGCTCAGCGATGTCTGCTGTGCCATGGACTATGTGCAAGGATTCCCTTGACACTGAACAGAGGGCTCACCAACACAGCTAATGGCGTTGATCTGTTTTCTATTGTAATGATATTCAGAAAACATAACTATGATCAGTGTTAGAAAAGAAAAGTGACTGGACACAAGGACCAGTAAATACGAAAATATACTGGTCTGCTGCCTTCATAGCTGGTCTGTTCCTCAAATAATAAATTAATTAAGCTAATAACGCGTCGATTCAGGGTACAAACTTTCCACTCGCCATCGTCGAGCGAAATTTTTACTTTGCCGAATAAAATTCTGTCAAATTGTAGATATGTTTTTTATTAGCTCCAAGTCTCTAAGGAATTCTAATTGCCCCCTCTCTAAAATAGGACACACTGGCCATCGCAAAAGAACAGAGTGTGATACGTGGTCAAGTAAGCGCGCCTGCCGATTGCAACAACAAGACCGCAAAGTCTCAGCAGCGCACCTACTTTTAGTACCTGCCAATGATTCAACAAGTGCCGATTATTGTGTTTGCAATTTGTAGGCAGAAACCAGAAACGACTCTAGTATACACTAACACGAATTTCTAAAATCTTGATCAAGTTTCCAAAATAAATTTTGACAACTTGCCAAAAGTAAGGTTTTAGAGTTCGAAACTCATTAAAAAATAAACCATGTGCAACAAGTTCTCATTATAGCTACTGGTCTCGTGGACCACCCAGATTTTTAAACTCCTGGTCCAATCGTACTTTTAGTGGTCTTGGACCAGCGGACCAATGTTTCCAAACGAATGGAGAATATGTATAGGCAAGTGCTATATAATCCCAACCAAAGAGATTTGCTGATGATTCTTCGGAAAGATGATATCAATGATTGTGTCAAGATGTATCGACTGCACACACACAGTGACCTGCGGATCACACAAAAATAGATACAAATTGATAACACAGTTGAAAACGATTCCTCTGCGCTTTAACAGAAATGTTTTGTTGCACATGTATCTTACTATGCATTTGCATGTGCTGTTTTCTCTACATACTCATATAGCAGAAAGGGTAGTTGCTTGTCCCAACCTTTTCCTTGGGAACTTATCGCTGAGTGTAACACAAACTTTAATGTTCCGATCCGTCTCTCCACCAGACCATTTAAGAATGTGATTTATGTTAAAGAACTTTGTTACACATTTTACATTCCAAAGGAGTCTGGTGTGTAAAGCCATTGATGCTGTTTTATTTTTTATTTCCAAGCAAAACAAATTTCGTACTTGTCGCATGGATAACCAATTACCATTTCATTCCCTACTGTTTCATAACATAGTACTGTACTGAAACAATGCATTTTTAACAGGTTTGTGGGCATTTCAACGATAGGTATGTAATACTTAAAAGAGAGATTGCTCTCAACTTGTTCATTGAATTTTTGCAGTGTCAAATCAAGTTTGATTCACTTGGAAATATTTCACAGTAAATTTCACTCTTTGCCACTTACCTTCCAATAAAGGTTTCCTGGTATTGTTTGCTTTCTTTAAAAAGAGGCCCAAAATAATGCTACCAGGAGACTGAAATTAGGAAACAACTTTTGTAAGTCTTTCATTAATTGAAAAAATTTAAAGTACACAGAAACAAAAACAAAAAAAAAACACACAATTCTACACTGCTGTTTGTAAACAATGCAACAGCATGAAGGAATCATCCGAATGAAATGAAATTTGCAGCAAATGTCAATTATAGGATGTTATGCATAGTAGTATAGTTTCAGAGCCACCATGCATGCATGGTGTGAGCAGCGCCCTCTGAACTGATGCTAACAGCGTATAAATAGAGGGCCGTAGCGTGACGTTGAAAATAGTGCATGGTTATTTTTTAGTGGCGACCATTTACTGAGACCTAAGTATGTCTCCACGACGAAATAGGGTGAAATTTCAACAACTTACGGAATTTGAACGGGGGAGAATCATTGGCCTTCGTAAAGGAGGATTTTCCTATCGCGCAATAGCAGCTCATGTGCAGAGGAACAGTTCCACAGTGATGCGAGTTTGGAAGCAGTGGACTGACGAGTACAGGACAACTCGAAAAACTGGGAGTGGACGACAGAAGGTGATGTCAGTGCGCGATGATAGACACCTGGTCCAAATGGCGGTGAATGACCGTATAGCTTCCTCCAGGCAGTACTTTGGTCTACTACTACAGGTGTACTAATGTCGGCTTCATCAACGTCTGCTGCAACGAGGACTGCGTGCAAGGATTCCTTTATACAGGATCCCCCCTCACGCCAAACCATCGACGGCTGCGTCTACAATGGGTTCATGAGCACAGAGCCTGGCGGGTTGACCGGCAACAAGTTGTCTTTTCTGACGAATCCCGCTTTAATTTGTGGAACCATGATGGCCGCATTCATGTTAGACGCTATGCCAGTGAATGCTGCCTTCCAGAGTGCGTTATCAAACATCTTAGTGGTCGAACACCCTGAGTTATGGTCTGGGGTGTGATTTTGTAACATGGACGATCTCAGCTGCTACGAATTAGGGGTAATCTGTATAGCAACAGGTACGTCCGTGAAATGCTAGAGCCCGAAGTCATTCCCTTCCTTCAAGGCATCCCTGGAGCTATCTTTCAACAGGATAATGCAAGCCCACATGTTGCAAGGAATGTTCGAGACTTCTTTTCAACACTACAGCTTTAAAAGACAAATTTTAGGTGGGCATACAAACAATTTGGAATTATCTTCCACAAGCAGACATTCAACATCTGTTTCACTCCATGCCACGTCGTATAGCAGCACTTATTGCAGTGGGGGGTGGCTACACCAAATACTGATTTCGGACACTTAATATTGTTTTTTTGCTTTGAAATTTTTTTTTTGGTACTAATACAAGCTGTTTGTGTATTAAATTTCATTTAATTCTGATGACTCCTTCATGGTGTTGCATTTTTTACAAACAGCAGTATATATATATATATATATATATATATATATATATATTGTAACAAAATACTTTTTGCATTCATGCAAATTTTTGTACAAAAACTTTTATTTTACCTCCAGGGCTCCCTGCAAAATAAAATTCTGACTATATTCCCTGTTAATTGATTACTAACAATTTTCTCAAAATGTGGTAGAAAACCAAATATCAAATGCGAAAACTAAAATTTAAAAATCAGGATTAAAAATATACATATATTTACAATTGCAGAAAATATATATGTGACCTGAAAATTTAGCAATTTGCATGAGATTAAATTTTGTGTTTCAAAAATACAAATTCTGTCTATAGTTTATTGGATTTAATAAGTTATCATAGAGAACATTTTTTTTGTTTGATTTATATAAAAAGGAAAAATATATAAAAAAAGATTAAATTTAACTTGGATTTAAAATTTGAGTTTTGTGAAAAACAAATTTTTTTAAGCACAGCTTGGAAAAAAAAATAATTTAATTGTCGTCAAAAAAAAAAAAAATTATCCTTTAAAAAAAACTAAAACAATCCACCAAATTCCTTTTTTAGCAGATTCAACCCATGAACTGGTATGCTGATTCCAGTGCTCTAACCACTATAAGAACATGGACAGGGTGTTATTTAAAAAAAAAAAGCCATATATGGTATTCTTTGATTCTTTCTTTCTATAGTTGTTTTTGTATATGTATTCGAATAATTACTCAAATATCAAGTATTCGATACTCAAAAGTACTTGGTCCTTCCCATCAATAATTTTAAGCTCAGTCTATTTTCTTACAGACAATTTACTCAATAAGCTAGGAATTAACAAACACCCTCACTTATTCGAAAAACACTAAAAAACATTGTTCAATGTCTGACTAATTTTTCAGAAACAGGAAATTTGGTCTAGAATGTTACCTTTCCATCAGTAAGACTCCAAATTAACAAAAAACACATGGTGCAGTGTACAAACTGATCCCAAACTCAGCCTGTTTTTAGTGAACAAAAAGAAATATCTGTTGGTCAGTTGCGATCCCAACACAGATGTAACTCCAAAAGCCTTTGTGTCCCCACAAGTGGGAGAGATAAATATTTCAAATGAGAAAGCAAATAGGTTGTGAAAAAAACACCTACACCAAACATGCCCTATGAGCATCGGAAGAGGGAAGTAATGGGTGGAGTTCATGCACCGAAGGCCCTCCGTCTCTGGGTGTGTCTTCTCTTTAGTTCATAACTTCAACTTTTGCTTGTAGAAAATTTGGTTGATTGCCACAACTTGGGGTGTTGGAGCCAAGCAGGTCAGAAGGGAGTTTGAGAGGCATGTTCAAAGGAGCTGTCCTGAACTGAAAACCTCGAAGAGGAAGGAACAGGAGTCAATTGGGTAACGTAGGTTATGGTGGACATCAACTAATAGAACGATACTTGGAAGGGAAAATTAAGTTGTGACTGATAAATTGCAATCTGGGTGATTAGGGTAATAACACTGGTGCAAATTGAAATTGGGACCACTAAGGTGTGGTGGAATTAGTGTATTAAGAGTGTTAACTAGCATAAAGAGCTTGTCAGCAGTACTATTGCATTCCTGCAAGTCCTGGACATGCTTCCTCATGTTGCCAATATTTTTGAATTTCCTTATATTAATCCAACTCATTAAGGTCATTTGATGGGGAGAGTTGAAATGGTCTGAGCTGTTGTTACGATCGGGGTAGGAGCAGTCTCTTGTGAGATCTGTTAATCAGAAGTAGTCATAACATTTTAAAGTTTAGAAGCATAGGAGATTTGAGACTATGTCAGTTTCTAACAGGTCTTTGGTTTTGCAAAATTAATGCAACTACAGTAGTTAGGCATGTAATGCTGAGAACAATTTTTACATATGGGAAGTAATTTCTTATTAGGGCAGTTAGTAGTTTTATAGCCTTCTCCAGACTATGCATCTGGGGGTATTCAGTAAGTTTTACTTGAATGGTTAAAATGCAGACAGTTATAACATTGGGGAATCTCCTTGTTATTTGTGTAGCATTCAACTTGAATGATCAAGCAGATGAATAGTTTAAAGTCAAAGATTTCTTTTGATTTTTTGCCAAGTGGTAGGTGCTGCATAAATATTGAAAGATTTTGATTTTTGAAGCATTTCGAGCTTATTGATTTTAAGATCTGTGTAACCAAGATCATTTAAGAGGGTGAAGGTGGTATTACAAGAAAGTCCTTTAATGACTTCTTTTAAAGGTTTTTACTCATTGGGGGAGGTAGAAATAACTGATATTAGTATCAAGGTAAGTTGCTAGCTTGCAGTGGTTATCAGTTGAGTTGACAAACACTTTCAAGAGCCCTATGAGAGCCTGACACTAATGTTTTATGGTAGACCATGGACCCCCAAGCATTAAGTGGTAAATATTACAAATAATACAAGTACCTAAATATGCAGTGTTTCGATCCGTCTTTAAAAAACTTACCAGAAAGTTTGTTAGATTGAAAGTTATTATACATATACAACCAAACTAACTGGGTTCTACAATTACTTTGGATGGGCCTTGTCTCCCAACATAAGAGATAAATCAGTAATTATTTACTTTTACAAAATATAGAATTCTGAAAAAAAAATTGGATCCTAATGATTGGTCTCTGTTGCATTTTGTAAAACATTTCGTTTGTGTGTAATTTTAAGCTTTAGTTTGTGTGTAATTTTAAGCTTTAGTTTGTTTAATACAATTCTAAGATACCGAAAGCAAAACATGTTTATTCTTTGAGTAATACTGGTTTTTACTTTTTATTCGAGTTCGAATATTTACCTCAACACTTTTTTTGAGTCTATGCATCTGAAGAAAACTGATTGCCGATATATTTGGTCTTGCCAAGTCTTTCCCCAAGGAATTCTGTTGAATCTCAAGGGCCAAGAACACAAAAAAAAGGAGTTTGATGAATAAGCTATATAGATTTATTCTAGGGCAAACTATGTTTAAAAAAGGTCTACAACAATAACAAACAAAATGTCCTCACAGCTTCAATACTACATAACATCGGAAATCGCTTAGACGCTGGCGCCCTCGTTGCGGGTCCCTTGACACTACTAACATCGGAAATCGCTTGACGCTGGCGCTCTCGTTGCGGGAGAAGCGTCTCAATCTCATGATAGTACCTTACGCAAGTCCAACTTGATTGGCTAGTTTCACGGGCTTGGCTTCACTTGGATATCTCGCCAATCTGATTGTTGCAGTAACCATTTGATTTTGAATATGCGCGTTGTTTCGTAGAAATACAATACATACACTAGCGCCTCAGCGTAAGTGTCCGACAAGTTGACTCTGATTTGCTCCTCATTTTCATATATATGTTGTATGGTTGTTGTTAGTAGTATTTCTTGCAAACTTATATTAAAGGGTACTTATACTTTAAAGAGCTTCTTTTCGTGAAGCAACGATGGCCTAACGGCTAAAGTCACCCACATTCAGATTAGCGTCGGCAGCGGAGGATGACTACCCCAGTTCGAACCCAGCTGGCGGAAAACTTTTTAGATCCTCAAAATTATTTTTAAAAAATTCAAATTTAATTCCTTTTCATTCTAATTTACTTTTCCCAATTTTTAATACCCTTTTTATATTTTTCCAAGCTTCCGTTGATTTTACATAAATAATCTAAGAACCACTCCTGAACTCACTACCAACTAATATTTTTCCGCCCCTCTGCCGTCCCCTTTGCTTTAGGATGATTGTGTCGTATCCACCGCTGGCTTAGGACCATTCTGATGTAACAAAAAGCATACATAAAACACTAACTTATATAATTATTAACTTTTTTATAAAAGGATACAATTTTCGGCCACCTCTACCCACCCATAGCCATGGGTCTGAAAAGAAAAGAAGAAAGCACAAAGGAAGTGATAAATCGCCAACAGAAGAATTCTCATGACTACGTATCTAGGTCATGTGATCCGATTAGCCAATCAAGTTGGACTTGCGTAAAGTCCTATCATAGGATTGAGGCGCCTGTGTTGCGGGTCCCTTGACACACAAGAGTCTACAGCCAGGGTAATCCATCGAGCCGAGTCTCCTCTGATTGGTTGAAAAATCACGCTTTCATGGGCCTCGATTTCAAAGCTTACTGCGTTCGAGAGTATACTGGTTAAATTGTAAACAAAGTTGTTTATCTTTTACCTTCCCATTTCAACGATAGACATCATGCAAGAAACCGACACTAACCTGCACGCCCTGGCTGTAGACTCTTGTCCTTGACACTACTCTGGCGTCGGATCGAAGCCTAGTTTCCATAACAACCAATTGTTTTCCTCCAATGCAGTAGGCGGTAATAGACATTATCCTAAAGCCATACAGTGATTAAATAAACAATAGAACTGGGATACAATAGGAACAAAAGTACTATGAAACAGAGATCCAAGAGTCAAGCTGTCCAAGAGATCTCTGGCTTTCCAATATAATGCAGAAGATACAGACTGTATTGTTCTTTGTAAGAGCTGGACAGACAGGGAGGTTCAACATTAACCGTCGCACCACTGCAACAGAGGAGTCACTGCAGAAAAGATCTGAGACGAGGTCATTCATGAGTGTTTTCACGACGATCTTGAGCTGGATTCAATTTCGCAATTCCTAGGTTGTTAATCCGATAGACTGCCAACCGGGCTACCGGGACGAAGAACAGAATCGGAACAGTTTGAGAGCGGAAATTAACTCTCGAACAGAGAACGTTCAAATAAATTAACAGGAAGAATACCTCCCTATAAGAGGTATTAAATAGAGTCAAGAACTGTAAGATCAACAGCTGTGTTTCGTTAATTGGTAATTTTTTAATTAACGTCATAATAGAGCAACAAAACTGGCTATTGACGACGGTCCGGGATCAATCCCTTAAGGGAAAGAATCGAGGACAACAACTTGTATTTTTGCACCACGGTCGGATGACGAAACGCTGTGTTTTGGAAGGCATAATTTTGAAAATACGAAATTCTGTAGCGAACTTGGAAAATAAATTCGAGAAAAGAGAAACTTTTCTTTATAAAATTCCCATTGTAATCGAAGCAGAAAAAAGCAGCAATGTTTCTTTTTTACGAAAACAATGGTAATTTCTTAATTAACTTCGTATTAGAGCAACGCAACGGGCTAGTGGCGACGGTCCAGGAATTATCATAGGAAAGATGTGACAGCGTCTTTACAATGTGCTTCTTTAAGTGCAGTGAAAAGAGTTTCTAATATACAAGATGGTCAGCAAGAGGGGCAGATGCTGTATTAGCTATAAAATTTCGTTTCACCCATAGAAAAGAGGCTTTAACTGGAAGTTGGATAAAAAAAAACTATAAAAATATATAATTTACAAAAATGCATTAATGTTTGTACTTTTGAAGATGAATTTGACAATTTTTTAATGTTTCTAAAAGAAAGCGAGGACACCATAAAACCCACACCAGACATCTATCGAGCCTTCAAAGAAATGTTTTGCACATTTGCGAATGTTGAAACATTATTTAAATTTTTTTTAACAGTTAATTTTGTTATGGGCGTCAAAAGAAAGATAGTTTTTTGTTTTAAAGATTGTCAAAAATTAATAAAGGAGTACTGTGGGAAAAGAAAGATTAATTGATATGGCCATTCTGTAGATAGAGCAAAAAATTTAAAACCGAATTTATAATGCCAAAATAATTGACGAATTCGCAAAACAAAATCGAAATTCATGTAAAATTTTTTTTAAATAAATTGATGTAATGTGTTATGGTATGGAATTTTTTATTTTCTTTTTGCTAATAACTCAATGAGAGCTTTCTTGAAACTTTTTTCTTCCTTGTGTTTGAAGCCCCCGAAAATTTTACCGCTTGGGACCCCCACTTGACTTGGTCCGAAACTGGGAGAAGTAAGCTCCATGCAAGAAAAATTGTGACTAAGCAATGGATTGCATGGAAAGTAAAATTTTTCTGATTTCTCTCATTTGAATTAGTATCACTAAGAACATGATGAACATATATAATGTTCAAAATATATTCTTTATTCATTAGATTCATGTTAAACCATTTGTAAAAAGTATATGTAATAGGCAAATTAAATTTTGAAAAAGAGCTTTATTTTAAACAGCATACAACAATAACTCCAAAATATTCCTAAAAGAATGTACTAATAGAAATAAGCTAAAGGCATTTGCAAACAATTTTTAGGTGAATTCGAACATTACATATATGTCTTATTTTTCAAATCAAAAGGAAATTTTATCATGGAGCAAGAGTTAGTACTTTTTACTATTAACACCAGAAGTAGGGAAGTGATCAGTATGACCGCAAATTAATTTTAACGATGTATAAACATATTATTTTCCCACCAAGGGCCGTGGTAACCTGTTTGCTAGAGGACCGGATTAGCAATCAAAAGGTTTGGAGTTCGAAACTCGAACCAACCAAAGGCTTCTTCAGAGGCTTTCCCTTTGGTTTGTGTCTGTTTGGGGGCATTCAAATGAGCGAACAGTAAGGTGTGTCATCTCTTGAAAAGAACGTGAGAGAGTGTGAAAACAAAACACTACATGAAATATGGCATTGGGACTATCATTTTTTCCAACGAAGAATTTATAAGAAAGCTAGCTCCATTTTGTTTATGAAATAATAAAATTCCTGTGTTCACACTCTGTGTTTCAACACCTCTTCCGAAATATTACGAACATCTCTTCCCAGACCGGGATTCGAACCAAGGACCAAGAAGACGTGCGTGAATAAGGGATTATTCCAATTTCCGATACAGTTACGCTCCTCATTACTCGCCGACACTAGATCAGTTCTCGTTTACGCACACACACAAAGAATTGTGTAATTTTTCCAGACGTTGAGTAATAAGTTTAGTTTTGAGATATTATTCCATATTGAGTAGAGAGTGCTTAGAGATTCTGTGCACTTGTTTGAAATCTCACACCCGATAAGTTTAGTTTGTTTAAAAAATTCTATAAAACGTAATTAATTGTTGTTTGTGATGCCTCTACCCATTAACTAAAGCAACTTCAAATAATATAAAGGCGAGAGAAACTTTACAAACTAACCCTGTGGTTAGGATGGACATGTTTAAACCATTCATAAATTTCTATGGAAAGGGGACTGAGGGGAGGTGAATTATTAAATTATGAGCCAAGGTTTCTTTTATCATACAGAAAGGCGGCATATTACAGTATAGTCGGGGGGTCTCCTTCTAGTATTGGTTTGTTATTTTTATATTATTAAATTAAAACAATCAAGGCTTTGTAAGCCGTGGAATATTTTTTTGTAATGTGTGGGGTTGGTTGTTGAATTTACCTCGCACTGGAAGCAACAAACACACGGGTTATTGGCGACGGTCCGGGATCCATCGCAAAGGGAAACATCCGAGGGCAATACTTGGGTAATTTTGAGCCACGGTCCGATGACGAGGTGAAAACCTGAGTTGGTACCCACTCTCCAAAGTTTTACACCTAACCAAAATTCGAAAATTTGAGGCCACTACAGTTTTAACGTGCACGAGTCCCCACCTGCACGACGGTCTTTTAGTTAGTTGGAATTCCCAACCCTTCGTTTGCTAATCCGCGACTCTTATCAAACAAGGTTACCGCGGCCCCTACAAGGCGGGCTATGATAAAGAAACTGTTTCTAATACTTTTAAAAACCTTCTCGTAGTCGCATGGTTAGCCGTGTTACACATTTCCAATGAGAAGACAGATAATTTGTTTTGGCATCCCGTAAACTCGACAACACTAGATCAGTTCTTGATTACGCAAACTCACAAAGAATTGTGTAATTTTCCCAGACGTTGAGTTATAAATTTAGTTTTGAGATTTTATTCCACATTGAGTTTTGCTTAAAGATTCTGTACATTTGTTTAAAATCTTACTTCCGGTAAGTTTAGTTTTTTTAAAAATCTCTCTATATTAAAAAAAAGTTACCGCCGCCGCCGCCGAAGAATTGAAATTTTTGTTGTTTAGCTCCATTCTTAGACGGTTTCCCGAGAAAGTACTGATCGGAAAAATATGAAATTAACATGCTTTGTTCTTCATCGTATTCCCTGGATAATTATTAAGATTTTTTTCCGATGCAGCTATTAGTTTAGGTTTTATTAAGTGTTAAAGTTGAAGAAGTGAAATTTCTTCCGCGAGTGAGCAAAACACATTCAAAATTTCAGTCTTTAGTCGTGAGTTTTTTTTTAAGAGTACCTCTCAACGTAAATTTTTGCAGCTCGTCGAGTTTTTTTTGAAATTTAAATGTGGTTCTTGATAATATTTTTTTGAAATTCGGGAAAAATCGGGACATTTTTGTTACTTTTTTTTAAAACTGCCGTATCTATATCTAATTACTATTAGTTTTTAATTTTTAAAATATAGCAGTATACCTCAGAATATACTCTTTCTTACGGTACTATTATTTTTGAAATCGGTTAATAATTAAATTGGATGCGATCAAAAGTTCGTCATACAAAATTCGGAATCTTTGGATATTTTCGCTACTTATTGTTAAAACCGTTTTGTCTACGGCAAAAGCCATTATTTTTTAAATTTGAAAACATCACTGAATACATTACATTACACTCTTTCTTATGGTACAATTATTTTTCAAATTGGTTAATAAATAAAATCGATGCAAATAAAAGTGGGTCATACAATTTTCGGAACTTTCAGATCGTAACTTCCGATACAAAACTAAAATGGTCATATCTGTATAGTATTACTGTTAATTTTTAATTTTAAAAATATTGCAGTATACCTCAGAATATACTCTTTCTTACGGTACAATTATTTTTAAAATTGGTTCATAAATAAATTCGATGCAATCAAAAGTTGGTGACACAAATTTCGTATTTTTCAGTTCGCATAGCTGCTTCCGAAAGCAGTAGTGGGTTACACTTTTGACTATCGGGTTTGCCAGATATCAAATTTATCGTAGCAACAATTGCCATAAAAACGATTTCTTTTTATTTGGCGAGGAAAAAGGCTCGCTTTTTTCCCTCTGTTCTCAAGACAGTTTACCGACAAAGTACAGATCGTAAAGTTTGGATATTAACAATGTTTAGTTAAAATTGTACAGGGAACAAGATGCAGAAGATTTTTTACTGATGCGGCTATTAGTTTAGGGTGCATTAAGTGTTAAAGAAAAAAAAAGTTAAATCACTTGCGAAAGAAGTATTGGTTTGAGAAAGCAAACCAAACGGATTGCGTAGCAATCCCCGGGGTCGGCGAGCGTAAGCGAGACGCAGCGAAGCCCTCGCTGTGACGTCATGAACCGGAAAGTGAAATCAGCATAATACGAATTATTCAGATAGTTTCACTCTGTGAAAGTAATGTTGGTTTGCGAAGCAAACCAAATGGTATCTGTGACAGGAGTGTTGGTTTGCGAAGCAAACCAAATGGGATTGCGCAGCAATCCCCGGGGGTTGGCGAGCGTAAGCGAGCAGGGGGCGGAGCCCCCTAGTACTATAAAACGTCATTAATTTGCGATGTCTCTACCCCTTAACTAAAGCAGCTCCAAATAATAAATGCGAGAGAAACAAAACTTAAAAATTATTCCGATTGAACGAAAGTATAGTATGGATAGTTGTTGAGACATTTACTTTTTTCAAATTAAATGTAACGTCAAATTATTTTAACAACAATCATCGAATCGGTCAAGCTCTTGCACATTTTCTCAGACGGTTGTGGGGCACACACAAAAAAATCCATTCCATTGTTAGCACGTGCTTTGCATTAGTTTCTCAGAGACATTCGTTTCTACCTTGTGACCGCGATTTCGCAGTTCCATGTTGCTACCAATGGTCACTTACGCTAGTCCTTTATGGGGATTTCCTGCGCTGAAACTCACGTGAAAGAACAGCATCACTCCAAAACATCACCCTTCGAATAGCTACAGACATCCCATTATTCTACCGCAATATAAAAATTAGGGAATAACTAAACATGTACGCGAGATCAAAGAGTTTATAATTAAACTCAATACCAATTTCTACGCAAAACTCTCCAACCATAATATAACGAAGCTATACTCCAAATCCCAGATACGACTACCGCAGAAAAAAAAGTTGTTCAACAAACGAGATCCACTCTAAATAAATTAAATTGATGTTTGTTCATTCCTTTTCCTTTTCCACTTCAAAATTGATTCAGAGTATGCCCTTATTTTTCACGTTCTGCCCCTCAGGGCTCTGTAGCACCGACCGGATGTACAACTGGAATCTTTCCCAATGGGGGTACAGAAGATTTCTCAGAAAAGTGTCTACTTAGGTCAGCCGTCCAGCCTTTTGTCAAGACAGCTGCGGACATCCATCCCCGTAGGCAATAGCTCATTCTTCCTGCACAGAAGTTCCAAATTTCGTGTCCTCTAATGAGACCCCCCCCCCTATGTGAGGGGTCCGGATCTTAGGAGAGATAAAGATCCCAACCCCGGCATTCCTGTCTTTGTTAGCTCTAGTTGCATTTGCATTTTGCTGCTTTGCACCGGGATCTAGGGATGGGCAAATCGATTCTTTTGAAAGATTCGATTCTTTTGAATCGACTCAGTTGAAAGATTCGTTCAAAAGAGTCGTTCACCGGAAACAACTCACTTGGACTTCCGGTACAAGCAGCGCCACCTGGTGTTGAACTGTCGTACTATCTCGGCTTTTCTCCGAATTTATTTCTTGGAGGGGGGGGGGGGAGAGCGTTTGTAAAACTTGTTTCGTGGGGTTTTTTTTCTTTCTGAGAAACACTTATTACTCGACTTGGTGTGGCGTTTTCGTCGCGCTTTCTTTGTTAATCCTATGTATTTATAGACAAATCCTATTTTTCTGTTGTCATTCTACTGATGTGTCTGTGAAATTCTCACAAATTTTAGAAAAGATTACATGATTTATATTATAGCCGTTAGCTTTCTAACCTCTAGCTTACAGGATCCGAGTTCTATTTTTTAGTCTTGCATTAGAAATTAATTACTCATGGCTTTATTCACATATAGAAACAAAGCCTCCAATCTATGAAATATTCATTATTTCTAAAGTAAAAAATACATTCTTCTCTCTCTCATTTTATAATTAATCTCAGAAATGAAAAAAATAATAATAAACTGAATTAAACACATTAAAAAAAAACTTTTCTTCAATTATTCAAGATTTTTATCATGTTTAACTCAGTTTATTATACTCTTCATTTCTGAGGTTAATTTTAAAATGAAGAATGTATTTTTAACTAAAGAAAAATAATGAATATTTTTTTCTTACATTAGAAGCTTTGTTTGTATATGTGAATCAATCTATAAGAAATTTATTTCTAATGCCAGAACTCGGATCCCGTAAGCTAGTTTAGAAAGCTAGTGACTATAATATAAATCGTGCAATACTATTCAAATGGAAAGAATTAAAAAAAATGTTAAAAAATAAATTTCACTCATAAAATACAGCAGTAGTTAATAGGTTCAAACTTTTCGTGCTATAAACTACATTTGTTCAATCGAATTCATACAGTATAAAAAGTTCGCCAAGTACAGGAAAGACCATTCAATACGTACAAATTTTTAATTTACATAATTACGATTGATAAAGGGCACGAAATTTAGAAGGTGTATACTTAATTTTAAAAAACCGGTAAAATTTGTCTATTTTTATATTTAAATAAGTAATGGAACAGGTGTAGTGGTTAAGGTGTTAGCCTCTAGTTCGGAAGGTTCCTGGTCCGAATCCGAGTCCGAGCATGGATGTTTGTATGCGTATGGTGTAGAGGCGGTTGGTGCACCTTAAATCTGTCGTGGCCGAAAGTCCTCACGTTGAGTTGGTGTGGGAGTTTGGAGAGTGGGGTGCCAGCTCAGGTGTTGCTTCGTCATGTGACCGTTGTTAAAAATTACGAGGTGTTGTCCTCGGATCTTTCCCTTAAGGGACTGATCCCGGACCGTCGTCAATAGCCCGTTGTGTTGCTCTAGTACGACGTTAACTAAAATTACCATTACCATCAATAAGTAATGGTAAAATTTTAACTAACGTCGTACTAGAGCAACACAGCGGAGTAAGATTTATTCATGTTAGAGTTGATTTCTGAAACTGCCTGATTACGTTTCTTTACAAAACGGACTACCAGGTCCAGAAAAGGCCAAAAAAGGAAGATTAGATTTCTGAATTTTATAGTGGAAAATAATTTGCGGGCGAGTGTCATTACAAAAAATGAAATGGAATAATTTGAACTTAAATTAATTTCATCAATGTCTTGTACGGTATTAAAAATTATAAAAAGAGGTGAATTAAATTACAATTATCAGTTGTAATTGCATATTGTAAATATTCCTTTTGTGAAAATACTTGAAATAAACACGGTTTTGGCGTGCATCAGTAGTTTAATCAGATGTTTCATTTTACCGCTTAGGTGACACGTCTCGCAACAAGGGTTAGTCTATGGTTAGGGTCTGGCTCCCCCAAACATGAGAGATAAATAAAACGAATACATATATAATCTTTGCAAAGAAATGAATAAAATTAATTATTCATGAAACACTCATAAATATGTAAAGCATTTATTATTTTGTATGCTTTCAATAATTTCTCCAAGTTGGTACCATTGCTCTCGACCATTAGCGCACATTAAAACTTTAAGAACTTGGTTTTGCGAGATATATATATATATATATATATATATATATATATATATATATATATATATATATATATATATATATATATATATATATATATATATATATATATATATATATATGTGTATTTTTTTTTTTGCTTTGCAGATCACAGATTATGATTATTGTAGTATTTATATGGAGTAGTTTACTCAGTTGCATGATCATTTAATCAATGAAAATCTTATATGAAGATCATGTAGAATGAGAAATTTTTTAATGACTCACGTTAAGCAGAAAATAATATTAAAAGTAGTAAATAAATTATTTCAAAACAGGTAGGTAGTTGAATTAACGCCCCACTAATGCAACACAACGAGATTGTCTACTGTCGGGATCAATTCCGAAGAGAAAGATCCGATGACACCTCGTCGTTTTGATCCACGGTCAGATAACGCTGGTATCCCTCTTTGCAAACTTCCACACCATGCCAACGAAGGAAATTTGAAGCCACGACAGAATTAACAGGCACTAGCCCACACGTACACAACGGTATTTTGTTGAATCGAGTATCGAACTCACAACCCTCCGGTTGTCAATCCGATACTCCTCCTACCGGGTTATTAAGGCCCCATCTCAAAATACAATTGCTGTTATTCTTATTCTTCAACATTTTTGTTTTCGAGAAGATAATATATTCATTACTGGAAATTAAAGAAAAGTTTTCATAATTGCAGTTCATTTAATGCATTAAAAGTACTGCCCGATTTAAATTCGTAAAATATGAAAAAATTCCTAAAAGGAAATATAAAGAATAAAATCAAAGCAAGAAAAATGAAATGAAAGTTCTTTAACTCGAACCGAATCAAGAGTTGACTCCCTAATATCCTCGAAATAGCCTATTGGGTTGCTCTACTACCGAAGCGACCGTAATTCAACCTTTTAACATTTTAAAAGTCTTACCTAAGATTTGTTAGATTGGTCTAATTTCCTCGTCCGTCACCAACCCATTATGTTGCTATAGTGACACGCAAATTCAATAACATCCTTGTTCGTCCTCGATAAAATAATAATAATAAATAACGATAAAATAAAAAACAGCAGTAAGCACTTTAAATGTATGTTAAATATGTAACTTTGAAATCGATTCTGTTTGTTTTCAAGATTGAACATTCATACCTTTCACAACTTCAATTTAGCGCACGTTATAACTTTACTCTCAAGGTTTTTCGAGATACATTTGTTGTATACTTGATAGACCACATGATATAGCATGGAAATATATTTCTATTAAATAGTATTAGAAAATTTATATCCATCTGTATTAATTTCAAATTAAAGGTTAACATGCTGATTTATATAATGACTTTCTTCTTTGTCACATATTTAGTAGTATAGATATCAGTGAAGTAGATTGAAGTTGTTTTCTTATAAGTAAACTACTAATTATCATTGCAACGAAGTCTATCTAACATAATAAAAAATCTAACATCTTATATAAAATCTCACAAGAATGAGTGATTTTTTGATGATTCATACGAATGAAAACAATTTCAAACTAGTAAATATATGTCCTCAAAATATAATTGCGCAAAATGTAATTTGATTGCTTTAAAAAATAAAACGGTGTAAAATACAGAAATGCTTCAATAACGAAATTTTTCTAGGAAAATGAATAAAATGTTGAAAGAAAATTTTCGTTGTCAAAATTTTCATCAAAACTACTTTAAATAAATTCAAAATAATTAATCAATTTTCTTTTTGAAAATATTAAATTAGAAGATATTTGACGAACTCAAGTTTATGTTTATGAAAAACAATATTTGTTTCCGAAAAGAAAAATTCATTTCTGGAAATAATAGTGGTACCTAATTTTAAATTCCATATTTTGTGAAGAAATTGTAAAAAGAAACACAAAAGAAAAAAATCAATGAAAAAAAAAATGAAAGACTTTCATCTTATTCTAAACCAAACGAATAAACTCTCAATGTTCCGTAACTCAAAGAGTCGAAACCCAAAAGAGTCGTTCAAAGAGTCGAAACCCAGAAGAGTCGTTGAAAGAGCCGAATCAGTAAAAGAACCGAATCCCAAAGAGTCGTTCGAAGAGCCGAATCAGTAAAAGATCCGAATCCCAAAGAGCCGAATCCCAAAGAGTCGTTCAAAGAGCCGAATCTCTAAAGAGTTGTTCGTTCACGGTTCATTTCGTTCACGGGTCATTTCGTTCACGGGTCATTTCGTTCACGGTTCATTTCGTTCACGAACCGAATCAATTGGCTCCTATTGGCGATAGGGGAGACACTCTTATGCTCAATCATATGCTTTGGCGTCCATTGTAAGTGCCTCAGAACCTGTTCAACCACTTTTCAATGAAAAGATTACCGCTAAACCTGAAAATGTAGTAGCCATACAATGGAAACTAGTAACCCTACAGACAAAAATGAAAAAAAAAACGCACATGAAAACTAGGGAATCGATGATTCGATTCATTTTGAAAGGAGTTGTTTGACCGATTCGTTCATTTTAAAGATTCGATTCAATTGAACGAATCACTCATTTTCGTCCCATCCCTACCGGGATCGTCTAGACTAGATTAGAATTTAGGTTGGTGGTTAACTGGTTATTATAGTTGCTTGCTCGTTTTCAACTACGTATACGATGCGAACTGAAGCGTATGTAACTAACGGTTAGATAAAAACATAAAATTGTTATATATACATCAATTTTATACATAATTATACATATGGTTTATACACTGGGTTGTACAAATAATACTGTCAATTTTTTTATTTCTAAAATGGACAGTTAATTTTATGACTGTTTTCAATAGTAGTGATCAATTAACAAAATTTTGTATTATAAAACCAGTTACATATAAACAGATGGGGCATGAAATTTCGTTTTTTTTAATTAATTGGCTTATGAATGGACGAGGATTGGATTGGATGTTAGGGTTTTAAGACGCAAGGATCATATTTGTCCAGACAACATCAAATAAATGAAAGTACATGTGAATTTTTACAAATGCAGATGAAAGAAATACTCCCGGAGTAAGTTACAGTAATCAAACCAGCATCGCCTACAACTCGTAGTTTACAAGAACAGTGGGTAAATTACTAAGCCACGGTGGAACTCAAGGCTATGGAAGGGAAAGGAAGTCTATAGGCACAGAACACACAAAAGAGGCACAATAAATCTGTGTCAGAACTGATGAAATATCAAAACTATATTTGTTCAAATTCAATTCTAATAGGTTCTTCGAATTCAATTTAAAAAAATAATAAAAAGTATTTCGATAATTTAAGAAATTTCTACAGAAATACGATTAATGGATCAAAGTGTTGCATATTTGAAGATATAATGACAGTGATTGGAAATTTTCCCTCCCACTCGCTCAGATTTCACTATTTGCTTTTGTATAAAATTATAGTGTTTGGGGGAGTGCTTCTTAGACAAGCTAAGATGTTTATTTTGGATTTCATTTCTTCATGGCCATTGTTTAGAGTGTCCACAGAAAAAGTATTGAAAAATCAAAACAAATCCTTAACGGCAATACTTAAATGTTCGATGCCGTCATAGTAGTGTTAAAAGTAAACTTCTCCATTTGAACAGCTGAAAGAACATCGGATTAGCAATGGAATAAATAGAAATTAAATCGAAATCAGAATATTTAATTTCGAGAGTTATCGAAAATAAGTATCAATTCGATTTTTATTTTGAAGTAGTGATGCAGTTAGTTTATTTCTAGTCAAGATACCTTTATCTTGACCTTTAGGTAACAGTTAAAGGGTAGCACACGTTGATGGATGGTCCCAAAATCCAATATTTAACTCTGTTACTCCACTGAATGCTCTCTTACAGGAGATTTAGGCCGCTGCGCGGCCAAGCGCTCCGTGCTACGCACGTCCAATGAGAGAATGGATGGTCTCAACGTGGGAAAATTATTAGGGAATCCCAAATATATATATGTATTTTGTAAGGTGAAGCTATGTAGAAAGTGTGGCCACTGAATATGACACATGTCTATTATTGCAGTAAGGCCTGACACCTGCTGAAAATGTTTGAAGGGGTCCTATAGATTTAACATTTTACATTTGAAGGTAATGACACAGACCAAAGAAAAGCATATATGAAATGATACGCTCTCTTGCTCTACTCACAATACTATTTCATTGCAAACAGCCTATGATGCCTCATCTTGAGGGCGACCCCATGAAAAAGCATGGGATTCAAATTTTATCAATGACAAATTTGAACAAGTAACAGTGCAAATAAACGATCTGGGAGTGTGTACAATATAACATTTAAAGTAATTACTGGGACAATAGTAGTTATTTTTTGTTTAACCCTCCAAGTGTGTGTGTGGTGGGGTTTCGACGAGATATCTCGTTCATCATCAAGAGTTAACTAATTTTGCCAATGACGATAGATTTGACGAACTGACAAATTTTGAAAATGACGCCTTCAACAGCTGACCACTTTTTCTAGTGGCAAGATACCTCGTCCATCAAGAGCTGATCAATTTTGCTAATGACGAGATATCTCGTCCATTAAGAGCTGACCAATTGTGCCAATAACGAGTTATCTTGTAATCAAGATATTGTATTACCGATATTTTTGGATAGGAGATCAAGATCTGAAGAGTTTTCTTACAATGATGAAATTTTTCGTCCGTCGGTTTTGCTACTAACGAGGTACCTCATTGAGCAATCGCCAGAAGGGTTGAGTGTGTACATCTCCCTACCCATGTTATCCATGCCTTTCTGCATAAACTATAAAAATATTGGGATTGGGCAAGGAGTTTGAACCTCTTAAATTTGTACCGCTGTCGCCGGATACAATGGCTTTACGACCTATTGAGTAAAGTCATCTGTATGTTTGGCTATTCATATTACCCGTATATTTGCAATACTCATTTATTTCATAATTAATTTGATGAGGCCGATCCCATCAATAAAAGGTAGCCCTGTTGGATAAGCAACGGATTAGCACAAACTTTGAGCTGCGAATTCGAAACTTGGTCCAGTCTCAGACCGTCATCTACACGTTAAATCTATCATGGCTGAAATGTCCTGGCTTGGTATGGAAGTTTAGAGAGTGGGGCGCCAGCTCAAGTGTTGTCATCATTGCAAGGCGTTATCCTTGGACTTTTCCTTCGGGATAACGGCCGGACCGTCGCCAATAGGTCGTTGAGTTGTTTCAGAGGGACGTTAATTAATTACCCACCTATCCATCCATAAAGATATTGGTGAGGCAAAGGGGTAGGGTCCCTAGGGTAGGCATCCTTGCTGTTGACGTAATAACATCAGGTCAGATTTGATCTAAGCGGATTAACAACCCGAGGGTTGCGAGTTCAAATCTCTATCCAACTAAAGACTAGCGAACGTAGGGGCTGGTACATGTTAAATCTGTGGCCTCAGATGTCCTCACATTGGTATGGTGTCTTAGTTTGGAGAGTGAGGTACCAGCTTAGGTGTTGTTCTTGTCTTCTGACCGTGGTTCAAAAGGACGAAGCGTTGTCCTAGGATTTTTCCCTTCGGGATTGATCCTGGAACATCGTCAATAGTGCGTTGCTGAAGTGAGACATTAATTAACCTCATATTAGGTTCATATGTCATGTACAAATTGTCGAAATCTCTCTCTGGTGTATGAATTGTCAAATTAATTGTCGTCATGAAACTCTAGACATAAACATTTGTAATTTTTTCATTGACGAATTCTTGTTTCATTCTCGCAAAAATGTTCTGGTTTTTGATTTAAAAAACAAAACACACCAGTGCTGTTTATAAAACTATTTGAGACTTGTGGAATGTGCTTTACTTCCATGTTGCGGCGTTCCTTCTGAAGTAACAGAACGTGTTTTGGAATCAATTTTATATTTAATTTCATGTTAGCTGCCTTTCTGGCTATTCAATAATGGCCTGAAATCAAAGAAAATAAAACTGATTATTTTCTCGCAATTTTTCAAGAAATAGAAATAAAACATTTAATAATTTAGTGGATGCAAAACATATTCATACCCCAAAGAAAGCATGTAAGGTGTTTTTTCAATATTAAACACTTACCTGTCCGATAGTGAGGCATAAGTTAATGGAGGACTTACATAAGCGTTCTTATAAAACTCGCGATTTCTCGTTATTTCTGAAAATGAAGAATTTGGTCTGATTAAATAATTGTATCGTTTCTTAACTCGTAGCACCGTTTGAACACAAAACGCAAAAAAAAAAAGAAAAAGGGATTATAATCTACTTATATAAAAAAAGGATGTGTTTGTGTATATTTTACATACAAATCTACTCCGTTTGACTAATTCACACCAAATTTGGCACATTAACGGCCGTATTCACAAGTCCGAGTTAACTCGAGGATCAACGATAATCCGCGAGTTATCGAAAAAACCGTATTCACAAGTCCTGATCCGTGGTTTAAACTGCCGTTTCGGTGTTACATTTTGATCCTCCGAAATCGGCGAGTTAACTCGCGGGTTACATTTAACGCATGCGCAGTACCATCTTTTTGGAAAAGCAAAATGGAGGACACATTTCATTCTATGCTCAATTACAGTATTCTTTCGACGACTGGACTGAATCTGTCATTACGGAGCACCTTCTACATAGCAGCTCATCTCATCATCATAATATTGCTTAAATAGAAAAATTTAAACATATTTTTATTGAAATTCAAAAGAAAAATGAAAATAAAGGTAGCTGGGTAAATCTTAAACAAGCAGCTTAGCGAAAAGATAGATGGCGCCACCCCTGTCCTATAAGTCGGAGAGAGCGAACGGTAGAAAACGACCATGGCAGATACAAAAATTCGTCGTAGAATAAAAATTATTCTGTTGATTTATTACGAATGAAAGAAAATTGACAATGCAAGTTACTTTTCACGACACCAACACACACCCATACTGACAAGTATAAAGATAATCAGATTACATACATCTGTCAAGACATTGTGTACAATTCGTTCTCGCCAAATTTAGGTTTCCATAAAAATCCAATTTGAAATTAAATATCTTTGCATTTTTTTTCCCAAACCCATATTAAAATGCTGTGCGAGTCCTATTAATTCACAATTTGGAATCAATTCTACGGTGAAGTACGTGCTTGATCAGTATGAATGCATATTGGGGCGTCGTAACCAATGTAAACAATACCACGTGATCGTGAGGTAGCCAATCACAGCGAGCGTCTCATTTTAATCCCCGGATCACTTAACACGCCGTTTGAGAATACCGTTTTTGATAATCCTCAAGTTAACTCTTACGGCCATATTCACAAGTCTCGAGTTAACTCGAGGATCAGTTGATCCGCGAGTAAGAGTTAACTCGAGGATTATCAAAAACGGTATTCTCAAACGGCGTGTTAAGTGATCCGGGGATTAAAATGAGACGCTAGCTGTGATTGGCTACCTCACGATCACGTGGTATTGTTTACATTGGTTACGACGCCCCAATATGCATTCGTACTGATCAAGCACGTACTTCACCGTAGAATTGATTCCAAATTGTGAATAAATAGGACTCGCACAGCATTTTAATATGGGTTTGGGAAAAGAAATGCAAAGGTATTTAATTTCAAATTAAATTTTTATGCATACCTAAATTTGGCAAGTAAGAATTGTACACAATGTCTTGACAGATGTATGTAATCTGATTATCTTTATACTTGTCAGTATGGGTGTGTGTTGGTGTCGTGAAAAGTAACTTGCATTGTCAATTTTCTTTCATTCGTAATAAATCAACAGAATAATTTTTATTCTACTACGAATTTGTATCTGCCATGGTCGTTTTCTACCGTTCGCTCTCTCCGGCTTATAGGACCGAGGTGGCGCCATCTATCTTTTCGCTAAGCTGCTTGTTTAAGATTTAAGCAGCTACCTTTATTTTCATTTTTCTTTTGAATTTCAATAAAAATATGTTTAAATTTTTCCATTTAAGCAATATTATTATGATGAGATGAGCTGCTATGTAGAAGGTGCTCCGTAATGACAGATCCAGTCCAGTCGTCGAAAGAATACTGTAATTGAGCATAGAATGAAATGTGTCCTCCATTTTGCTTTTCCAAAAAGATGGTACTGCGCATGCGTTAAATGTAACTCGCGAGTTAACTCGCCGATTTCGGAGGATCAAAATGTAACACCGAAACGGCAGTTTAAACCACGGATCAGGACTTGTGAATACGGTTTTTTCGATAACTCGCGGATTATCGTTGATCCTCGAGTTAACTCGGACTTGTGAATACGGCCGTTACTCGCGGATCAACTGATTCTCGAGTTAACTCGAGACTTGTGAATATGGCCGTAAAAGTATTAACATTTTTACCAGTCTTATACTAAAAACTTATGCTAATGACCTTTAAGGAGTGATTAAACCAAAAGCTGGTTCGTTACATACCTGTCTTTAAAATTCTTTAACAGCATGCTAGCAGGTGACTAAATTTTTAAAAATCTGAATTCCTCAAATCAAAAGTGTAAGCTTTTTTTATTTTATTTCTGCCATATACTACCATTTAATTATAAACATTTCAGTTTCAGATAAGAAGCAAAATATGTTTCAAGATAAATTTGTCGCATAATGCCTCAAGGGGATACAGCAGAGTTGACGTATCTCTGTCCTCTATACAGATCTACACGGTTTGACCAGTCCAATCCAAATTTGGAAAACACTTATTCTTCATAACTCTGGGGGTAACGTAGGCAACATATTAACCCCAGTTCTATTTGACCTAGGTCTTCAGTGGGATTTAAAAACAATTCGAAATCCTCAAGGGAATTACATTTTTAGATTATTTTTACGATCACTGAATAATTCACACCAACTATATGGTAGGTACATTCATCCTGTAGAAAACATTGGCTCTTATATATTAACCCCTGTTCTATTTTTCTTAGGTTTTGAGAGGGGTAAAACAATTCCGTGATCCAAATTGGATTTGATTACTGTGCTTAACACATGCTATATACAGTTGCAGATTTAGGGAGGCTATAGCCAAAAGCTGCTATAAGTTTACTTTCTAAAATAACTTATTCAATTTGAAGCTTTGCACTATTATGTGATAAATCATTATTGCCTTTGTATTTCTGAAAAGGTGCTACATGCAAAATATAAAACCTACTGAATATACCACCAACTAATAATAATCAGTAAGCTGTCTGCTCCCTTAACCAAATGAGGAAATAATATTTTGCCGAGTAGTATGTAATGAGTGAAATGATCAGATGTTTATCAATGTTACACTTCTATTATGATTATCTGAACCAAAAGAAATTCATTATTGATGACATATGAAATGATCACCAAAAACAAACATCATTTAGTTGGAAACATAACAGTTGTTTTAATGAAAAAGTCAACAATGTGAATTTATAATCATGGTGCAGGGAAATTCTTTACAGGCTCAGGTGAATTGTTCCTGAATTTTCAAAATCTTTTACTAGCCATCTTACGTAAAGGAAATTTATTATTCATAAATTCAATGATACAAAGCTCTGGAGTTGCATCCTGAAAAAGAAAATTTCATTCTGTTTACCCTTATCCTGAAAGAGAAAAATTAATTATGTTTCCTCTTGCATAAAAATACAAATTTTTCCAGTAGAATCCTAAAAACAAGAATCGTTTCTTTTTACACACGGATTTTTTTTATATAAATACACTCAAGTAGTTGCCATGCTTTTCACCTACCTGAATTTTAAGGGCATATCTTGAATGGCTACATCTCAAATTTCCCACTTAAAATCATAGCAGTAGTGAGTATTATGATTGTTTGAGATTACTTTAAGATAATTCGTATTCACTTCCTACTTATGTGAAATATTTCTTGACAATTTAATCCAACAATCTTGACCTCATTACATCTTATAATCATCACAATGCAAATGATTGGCATATCTTGAAATCGCTACATATCGAATTTTCCACTTTAATTCTTAGCAGTAGCTAGACTAAAGAATATGCAAGATTACTGTATCCATACTTATTTGCTGCTTAGTTGAAATATTTCTCGACAATTTTTTTTAAATTCGATAATCTTGAAGTTTTATTACATTTTATGATCTTGACAAAGCAAATTATTGAAGTAAATTTTTACAACCAGAAGCTGTCTTGTATTCTCAACATTTAATTAAATTAATTTATTGCTAGATGGGTAATCAGTAGCTACAGAGTTTAGTTCTATCTGTCTGGTTAAAGTGAGGAGGGCATGAAATCAACCAATCTTCCAGAAGATTTAAAGCTTTACAGATTTGATTTTTCCGTAATTGAATGTAATCTTTGTAATTTTGAGCAGAAGTTGTACAGCAGGGTTCATAAAAATGAAACTTTTCCAACCAATAGAACCCAGATTATTTTCATTTAAAGGTATAAATAAATATTCATTATGGGCAAATTGTTCTCCAGCCAATTGAGATAATATTTCATTAGTCTTGTAGATATAATATGTTTCTAAGCACCTGGCAGCTGAGGAATTCGTGCCAGAAAGAATCATAAGAATCCATAAATAACACTGTCAGGAAAATTTGAGACTCCTCAATCCTGGAATGCTTTGACAAAACAGTGATCCTACCTCCAGGGTTCTTACTACTGGAAGTTGGAAGGCTATATTGTTACATTGAAAACTAGGAAGTTTAGTGAAAAAAAAAAGAACTTGTTATCCAAGTCTCATCTAAAGAATGAATATGGAAACAATGTTACACATTTAATAATATTTGATGTACAATATTATAGAAATTAATACCTGCATTGAACAGAACCTTCTGTAACAATTGTAGAATTCAGTTCAACAGCCTTGGGCTCAGGTGGATCACAGGTTGAATTAAACTCTCAGATGAAGAATTGAGATGTAAACTGAGCAGCCTTGTCATACTACCTTTCCAAGTGACTGGGCCTTGCCATACTACCTTTCCAAGTGACCGGGCCTTGCCGTACCACCTTTCCAAATGACCGGGATCTACAAAAAGAAATATCTTGCTTCTTTTGGCAGTAGAAAAATAGCCTGTGGTTTAGAAGATAATTTTTTGTGCCATACTATCTTTCTAAATGACTGGGATCTACAAAAAAAAAATATTTTGCTTCTTTTGGCAGTAGAAAAACAGCTTGTGGTTTAGTAGATAATTTTTTGTGTTCACTTTCTGAAGAAAAGGTCTCATAGCTTGCTTTTCAAGGGAGAGGTAGTTATCGGGAGATAATATAGCTGAAATCACAATGCCCGTCTCTTGATTACAGTTTATAATGTTTTGCAACAGGTCCTCAAATTTTGAGAAGCATTTCTCAAGGCAATATAGGTGTTATTGGTACTTACATGAACCAGAATCAAGTCACGATTCTTTTAAAGATGAAACCTTTTTTGTTACACGCTCAATGGTGATTCCTGGAAAAGCTAGAATATATATTACATTACCATGTCATTGTGATGGTAAATACTGATTTTTCCATACTGATTTCCGATTTTACTCTGTATTTGACCATCGAATCCACACCAGTAATTAAAACCTTCATAGTTACACTACAATTTTTGGACAATTTACAGACAGGAAGAGCTATTAAGAGAAGGGCAGAAACTAGTCAAAGAAAACAATAAAAAAAAGACTGCACCACAACTGAAGACTGCACTTAATTTTTAAAATGCAAAATGAACTCATAAAATAATTCAATCAAGAGTAAAATTCCCGAAAACGAACAATGGAAACATAACAAAATGAAAAGCAAACAGTAAAAAAATTTGAGAACTGACAAACACAAAGAATACAGATTACACAAAAATGAATATCATGAACAAAATAACTTTTAAAATTACGTAATATTTTGCCAAAAAAGGATAAACGATTCCAGGCAAGCTTCGCGATATCAAGGAGCGTAAGCAAATCTACCGACAGGCACTGAGCGACGAGCGTCGTACTCGTGAGCGACTGGCGTGATTTACCACTACAATGCATTCCAAAATCGAAATTTGCTTAAATCGAATTGGCTCCCATGCCAAAAAAGTTTTTGAGCCAAGACCGCGAATCTATAGCAACCTCCAAAATTCTATAGCAACCTAGTGTGCCCCTAGGCGCTGCATTTCGCACCCAAAATAAACTTTCTGTAAGTTTGGAGAGTGAAATGCCAGGTCAGGTGTTGCCTCGTCATCACGAGGTTTTGTCCTCGGATCTTTTCCTTAATTGACTGATACCGTCGTCAAGAGCACGTTGTGTTGTTGTAGTAGGACGTTAAATAAAATTACCATTATCAATACCTAAAGTTGGCCAGTGTGGATGTTTGGAGAGTGGGGTTTGAGCTCACATATGACCTCGTCATCTGACGACGATTCAATTTTCCATGGTGTTGTCTTAGGATCTTTTTCTTAGAGGATTGATCCAGTGCTAAGTTAGTTGAATACGAAACCAAAAATTAATATTAGGTTTGGCTTTGTGATCTTAGCGTTCAAGAGGAAGGGTTGGGTATTTTGCCTTTCACGAATGTGTTGAACCAGTAGACTGTTTATATACGCAAGATTTTCTTTCAAAGTTTACAAGAATCTCATTTTAGAAGTATTTTCTTTAACGATTTGAAGATTTTAATTTCTGTATAAATATTTTAATTCGACCTTAAATAGAATTTCTGAAGGTTGAATTTTGCATTTCGGCAACGGAAGTGCGTAAACATGGCCGGGATTTGTGTTTGCACTTCACGGCTTCTGCCAAATAATTTTAGGACAATATCATTTTCACATTTATCTAGGACCATATATAAGGTATAATTACCCTTTTGTGAATGTTATGTATTTACATATGCAACTAGATTGTAGAATTCGCGAACTTCTCACATGTTCACTTACTTAGTAATAAGCAAAACCTTCTGTTTTAAATAATCGTATAATTCAGAACCCTTTTGTGGTTTACAATATTCAACATCCGATAGCTTATCTAATTCACATCTTTATCTCAAGTTTTGATGTTATAAAGAACTTCTGCATATTGACTTTGCTGACTGTCTCCCAAGGGCAATTTTTACACTTGATTTGAAACACCTGCTTTAAATTGAGCCTGGCGAAAGGTACCGACTGTATTTTAATGTAAATGTGAAAAGAACTACACGCTTTGAGTGTTATTCAATTCAGGTTACACAAAATTGATTTTTAACCGTTTCATAGTTTTAGTATAGAACGTGTCAGATGTTCGGTATATCACGAATTTCGCTTCGAACATGCGGAACACCAATCCATGTTGTTTTGATATGCGTACTGCTAAGTTTTCCAGAAAAGTAGGATGTGGTTTCTGCCTCAAAATGAACTTTCCATGTTATTTTTATTTAAAAAAGGGTGTTGAAATTCAAGGATATTAAACATTTCTATTTATTAGTCTATATATTTATGCTTCTCTATTGACTTAAATCATCGAATACAAATAATTATTTAGCCACAAAAATGTGAATTTATTTGAGTACTGTACAATACAAGCGGATCAGTTGACATTTGATGTTTGAAGGGTTTGTAAATTGGAATCTCAGAATGATGTTTTTGTTTCGTTGTCAGTTACGTAGTGCACATTAAGAAATAATTTTCATAAATTTTTGTTTCATTCAACACCATAAATTGGGTAATTAAGGGTCATTCTCCTACAAACGTACATTTTCAGTACTGAAATTTTAAATAGAAAATTCAAATTGTGGATTTATAAAAAAGTTTTTAAATTGCTTGAAACTTTTCTAACATTTTGCCAGTATCTACCGAGATTATAAGAAAGTTGTTTGACTGGAAAGAAAATGCCAAACTTTTGCCCTGTCCACAGACATGACTTCGATGTCCATGGACATGATAGTATTGCTCTTAAATGTGTTAAAACAGGTAATATTAATAATTTGAGACATTGATTAATGCATAAAATATTTAATTGAACTTGTAATTTTAACAAATATTTTTAATGACACAAATCCTCAAAGAATTTGTAATGGCCTCTATTGCGAAGATCAGGTTGCTGCAACTTAAGTACAATGTCTTTATCAACAATAGCATCATTTTTCAGAAACATGATTTTTCTCAACTTCCTTAAAAATTTAACATTATATTCTTCTCCAGCAGTTGATTAAACAAGACCAATGTAATGCCTTCTCTATTTCTGGAAGTAAAAATTTTGACAAAATTGTTCTTCCTAACAGAGAGTACTCTTGAAACAGATCTTTCAAGGTCTGAGCTGTATATATCATATTTTTTTTTATCTACCCACTGGTAGTAGATTACTGTATTCACACTTTCTCAAGACGTTTTTCTTTTAAATTTTCATTACAAGTTATATTTTTGTACACTTTATCAGTATTTTTCTCTTTAGTACCTAAAGGGATTAACTTTTTTACCACAAGTGACACGTTTGCGTGGTGTTTACAGAGGCATGTGTCCCTATTTCGGCAATCTGGAACCAAAATGGTCTGGTGCAAGCTTTTAAGGAATCATTTAAAAGGGACTTTTACATTTTGCTCTTATCTTGTAATAGTTTCATGTAACTTTAGGCGGTACTTATTCACTTTCTGTTCTAACTTTTCATGTTTCAGATCTTTCATTTCTCATTTAATGGCCTTATTCCTCAGTCTGTTATTTCCACTTCTTACCCTTGAGGTAGAAGGCAGGGTAACAGGAGTAGAATGAGACTGATCTGGGCTAACAGGAGGTGTATTTTTTTTCTAGGTTCCAAAGATTTCCATCCTTTTACGACATGTTTTTGAACATACCATTGTTTTCGGATTTTCCTCTCCCCAAACTGACATTTCATTAATAATTTTTCTTTGGGTTTTCTTCAGTTCTAATCCTTACTCTTTGCCTCTAAAAATGCTACGGAATTTTGTTTCGATATTTGGCGTGCTCTCTTGCTAATTTTCCTGGGATTCCCTTCTCTTGGTCTAAGATTTTTCTTTGCTAGCTCTTCGCTCTCTCCATACTCGAAAGTAATTAGGTATCTAATCAACTCTACATGATCTTCAATTTTAAATAAAATCTATTCAAAGCAGTTAGGTTAGTAAAGTTCAAACGAAAAAAGTAAGTTCAAAATACAAAAACTGTAATTTAAATAATAAAAATTTAAAAACAAATATTTTAATATTCAAAGGTAAAAAAGCTAAATACACTCTTATCATTAACACATATTCTGTACTATTGGTGCAGCCATGGGAGGTTATGGATTAAACTCTACTTCAAGACACATTTTATTGTTTTTAGTGGACTTTATAGGTCAGACTAAATTTGCCTTCCTGCCAGGAAAAATTTCTGCACCACTGTTCTGTACACACATTAGTACACAGATACACTATTCTAGTTCAGCTATTTTTGTAGTTCAAAATAACGCTGCATATATTTTACTCTTTTTTATATTTTGGCTGTTTTCACGCCTGAAAATTTTCCCTGTTCAAAATATTAGCTTCAATTCTATACATAAAAGTTAAGTTCAAAGACTTCTACATAAGAACCAAATATAAGAATGAATATAAACAAACATGATTACCAAAGTTTGGGTTTTAACGTCAAAAACAAATTTGTGACATGAATGTCTAAAACTTGTGTTAGCTTTAAAAACTCAAAAATTCATAAATAATGTCTTAGAACAATATCAGAGTGACTGAGCAATGTAGTAGTGACAGCACACTTTATATGCAAACACAACATAGAATTAAAAAGTTTACACCGCACGGTGCAAAGCACGCCTAGCTTTCCCTGTAATCATCGCCAGAGTATCTTAAATACCCTTTCCTCCTCTCTGTCTCCCCCATTCTTCACCCTTGTTTCGGGACAAGGTCCCCTGTCATCCAGACATCCTTAGTAAAATGGCATGTTCGTTATCTAGCTGTCATGTCCGTAGACACACAGCAAGTCTACAGGCATGATGTTTGTTTAATAAATTATTTGTAGCTCATTAAATATTAGGTTTAAGTTAAATGATGCAGTTAGATTGAACTTTGTGCAACTAATATTACATGTTATCCCATTCAATATAACTATTTCATAATATTTTTCTAACTTTATCTTGACGACAGAACTGATGATATAATCTTTACGTTCAAGAATTCTTCACAGTGATCTATAAAAAAATAACTACTTTGATACAAAACAGCTAACTGGCTTCTTCACTGGGCAATATTTATCTGCAGCTATCTGTTGAGCTATTTAGCAACCTGTCCATAGACGTTACTCAGTTTCTTGTGACTCTAATGATTTATTAAATAAAATCATAACTACTTGAGATTTCTTTTCAAATTTCAATGTGGGATTAATTTAACAAAGTATTGAATTAAAGATAATAAATTATCATGAAAAAAAATTTTTATATCTACTTTATTGACTCAGTAAGTGGTAAAAACTAGGTATGTGACAGGTCAAAAGCATGACTTGTCATACTCTACACATTTTTTTCTTGAAAAATTAATTTTTTAAATAGTTAATTAATTACACATATTCTGTGCGTATACTGTATAGTATTCCCATTACTACATTCTTTTAACTACATTACTTTCATAAACATTTCATGACATCGTTTTGTACGTTTCTAGGAGAAAAAAGACCAATGAACATCTCTTAAACATGATGAAGTAGGGCAAATCATTTATCATTGCATTATACCTAGCACATTTAGTTTTTCCTAAGATTAGTCAGATTGCTATGGCTAACTCAAGAATGCCTTTAGGTTGTAGAAAAGAATATGCAAAAAATGTGTAATGGTTGTAATAATTTTGCTTAAAACCAATCATTTTCCATATTAAATTTATATTTGAGAAATGGAAGCAAAAATAAGCATCAGAAATGCATATCCATGACATTTTTTTATCAACAATCAAACTGTTTTCTACATTTTAAGTAGTTTTTTGTTGAAAAAGACTGCATTTGTTATCAAGTACAGAAATAAAAATTTGCATGTACTGCAGGCACAATAAAATCTCTTGTGAGAATTTTCTTCATGTAAATTAATATTCTTTCTCTCTTTATTCCAGAACAAATCACAATGTATGCGGCAATATGCAACCGGTGAGTTACAAAGTGAAATAGTTTTCCATTCAGATTCCTAATTTTTTTAAAAAGAAAATTTTAGTATGTGATGTCATACAATATATGGTAAGCATTATAAATTGTGCTTTCTCTTCCACTACATGTGGTTAAAGAAAAGGTGAAGTCCATCAACCAATTTTGTTCCGATTGGTTACTACTGTTTTCACATGTGACCTCCACCTAGCTCCATGTGTATGAACTGTTAGAATTTATTGTTTAAATTCCTCTGATGAATTCCTCTCCTCCAGTAGACTGTTGAGTTCTTAGTACTGCTTTTCTTTCGTTACATTTCATAAGGGAAAAAATAAAACAGATTTCTTAACAAAACAATGTTCTTGATAAGATGCAAATAAGCGTGAGGAATGACATAAGAAAATTGCAGACATTGAAAAGACCTTTAGTTTCAAAAGATAAAATGAAAACACATGTTGCCACTTCTGCTAACACAAATAGACCAAATAAACAAGGTACAATTTATGTGGCTTTGGCATAGATCAACATTTCTATTCTAACATGAACTCCCATCCCCAAAGGGCAGTGGTAGCAAATTTTTAACTGGAGGGTTGTGAGTTCGAAATGCATTCCAACCCTACACTGTCATGTATGTGGGGACTGGTGCACTTTAAATCTGCATTGGTCCCAAATGTCCCCATGTTAGCATGGTATGGAAGTTTGTAGTACCAGCTCAGGTGTTAACCGTGTCGTTTGATTATGTTTCAAAATGACGAGTTGTCCTCTGATCTTTCCTTCAGGATTCACGGAGGACGGTCACCAATAACATGTGTTACTCTAGTGCAACATTAATTCAACTATGTACTTTGCCTCCAACTATTTAGTTTAGTTAGGACTTAAAATTATATTTTCTATTATATTATTACTTTGAGTTTATGGACCTTTTTAACTGATCAATTCCTCTCCTCCAGTAGACTGTTGAGTTCTTAGAACTGCTTCTCTTTCGTTACATTTCATAAGTGAAGACAAATTTTTCAAACCTCCTACCCAATTTCAAGTACTCTCACTTGTCACAGTTTCTTTAAAAAAGGAAAATTTTCTTCTCCACCAGTCAGTAAAATAGCAAGGATATTAATTTTTTTTTCTCTGAAAATTAGATATTGTATTTGCTTGTTTTAATATTAATACTTAAACAAAATTAATGTTAAGGAGTAATAGTATTTAATTTTACATTTACTAAGGATATAAATGAATCAAACACTCCTAACAAAAATGAACTTTTCACTGATTAAATGATTATTCCACTGATGGAATGCTTGAATTAAGCAAAAATAACAGGGTTTACAAAAGTAATTTAATGTCAAATTTTGTACATGCTTAGTAATAATTTCATTCTTGTATTGCATTCAAATGATCAATCTACATTGCTACATCAAATTATCAATCTACGAGTTATAGGGGACAGGTTCGATTCATTTTTGGGTGTGTTTCTCTCCTCTGTGCCAGTGAAACCTTTCTTCTATATATATATGTTTATTTATTTGACATACAGATACTAGGATTGCCTGTCTTGTGTCTGGCACAGCTTGTCCAAATATGGCACATTCACCATAAAACTTAACCCACTCCCAATTATTTTATTCTGACTGGAAGTTCTGCACTTTAACATAAGGGACCACATTTCTAAAGAATTATTTTCTTGTGTAGGACACAACAAATTCCGGGCACCAAGTCGCGATAGCGACTAAAAAATTTGGTCTGGGGCCTAGATTTTCTGTTTCTGTAAAAAACGTTTATTTTTCATGAAAAAAATTTGATTTTTTAGGTTATAAAAGGTTAAAAATGGAGCAAAATGTTTAATGTAGTTAAAAAAAATGATTAAAATTTTTTTTATTTTTTATTATTGCTTCAGTTGCACTATAAATACTATATTATTTAATGTGTATAATGAGTTCTGCGATATACTCTGTGTTCAAAAAAATATTAGTATGATATGTGTTGCAAGAGTTCTGGCTCTATTAAATAGATATACATAGAACATACATAGATTTTTTTATATACACAACACAGAATATATTTAGATTTCTATGTCATTAGCATTCTGTTGTACTGGAGTGTTCCATAGTTGAAAACTGTCTACCTTTATATTGCCGTTATAAATGTACTTTATTAATCTCTGATATTACTTTTGGAAGTATGCATTTCCCAATTTGCATTCAAAGGCTGTAAATTTATGTGTTTTTTTATTTTTATTTTAGGTTCCAGAGCATTAAGTACTTCAAGTATTTCAAATGGTTCGATTTCAAAATATAAGTAAGCTTTAATTTATGTATTATGTAAATTAATTTTTGTTATTTAATTCAATACTTGAAATCAAGATTTAACAAATAATTGGCATTGGATTTTATTTTTTAAGTATATTCATCAAGTTCAAATTACATTGTTATCCTAAATTGGCATAAGTAGAACAAAATTATTTTTACCCTTCATTTGTAAGATAAATCTATAATGTGATTAATAATCGCTGTCTCTGTCTGCTCAATAATGTTGAAGCTACCTGCTTCTACGAACCATCACACACATTTCATGGTATTGACCTTGCTATTTACTCCCTTTCTGTTTTACCCCATCTCTTTTTGGCAGTAGTGACTTGCACAACAGTGATCATTTCCCATTATTTGTCATTCATGTTGTTGGAAATAATCGTGTTAGCTGCCCATCATGCTATATCTATGAGGCTGCTGACTAGCTAAAATTTACATCTCAGACCATTTTTACTGCGCAGATGGTAGAGAAACATAGATGAAGTGGTTAAAAAAAGTCACTGATGTTATCATAAAAGCAGCTAATGCAGCCATCCTTAAGAAGTCTCCATCTTTTCATAAACATTACAAATCTTGGCGGTACATTGAGTGCACTTCAGCTATGAAGACCCAACGTAAGTCTTGAGGTATTTTTCACCAGTGCCCCCAGCTACTGCTAATTTAATCGTCATTAACCCCTTAATACACAAGTTTTTTTCGGAAAAACTGGTAAAAAATTATTATTATTTTTTTGACAGAAAATGAATATATAGGTATAGTGCAAGTTATTTTTTGCAATTTTAGTTATGGGGGGGGGGACTAGGAAGCGGAGAGTGGAGTAATAGTTATAAAAAAAAATTATTATACAAACAAAGTGTAAATAATTTGATTACATGTTTATTTTGAATTTCAAAATATTAAAATCAAATTAAATCAAATTGTCATACTTACAAGCATAAGAATGGCAAAAAATTCAGTTTGGTATGGTATACCATGAAGCATGGTACACCACAAAGTCCAACATTACAGTTTCTACAGTAGTATCTTGTTTCTTTCCTTATTTTTTTACCCTTTCAGATAATTTTTTCTAAACAAGTTACAAAAACACTTAATAAAAAAATTTATGTATGGTTAACTGTTTACTTTTAATATTTAACGCAATAAAAATGGATATATTACCTTTGTTACACCAAACAACTTTTTTGTAACAAAGATTTCCTAACAAACTTATTGTTAATCATCAAAATGCACCACATGGTTTACACAAGAAAAATGCTGCATAGTAGTGCCATCTATGGCAAATACGTTTAATTATAATCTAGCTTATCTATTTTTACTAGAACGTATCTCAGACGGGCATTAGAAATAAAATAACTCAAGATACAAGATTGCCCATGTGAGACACGGGCATGTGCAAATTTGCCGGTAACATTTGCTCGTGTCAGACATGGGCAAATATGTTAAGGGGTTAAAAGGGCCAAAACATATACATGCTGAATACACCTTCAAAGCCAACAGAAGTATATTTCTGGCATAACATCCACTACTTCCTTGAAACAGCTATGGAGTCCGGTTAGACAGACAGTGGGATTATGTACTGGAAATCTGATTTCATTCGTTGTAGACAGTGGTCACCTCATCTCCGATGATGTTGAGATGACAAATGCTATTGCACGCTTTTTCTCTGCGGCTTCCAATTCCACCAGCCATTCGAGCGCATTCTTATGTGCAAAATATTGCACTGGGTCCCATCACCTAAATTTCCATTCTCGCTCTGATCTTGGCTGTAACTGTTTATATACAGAAAGGGAGTTACAGCAATGTCTTCAGAAGACTAGGCTGACTACACCTGGTCCTAATGGCATCAGCTATATCATGCTCCAACATCTATCCATACACTCCCTTTGTAATATGTTGCGAATGTATTACCTTATTATGGGAGGAACATACTTTCCTGTTGGCTGTTGGTTTGGAGTGCAATAGTCATACTTTTCCCAAAACCTGGAGAGCACCCTAAAAATCCTTCCAACTATTGGCCTATAGCACTTAACAGTTGCATATGTAACTGTATGTCTTTGAATGGTTGGTGAATTATCGTCTTGTTTACATCCTATAGATGGCTCAAACTCTCACCTTTTCAGAGCGGCTTCAAGTCTGGCTGCTCAACAATAGATAACATTATAATATTAATAACCATTTAGTATAAATTTTCTTTGATATGGAGAAGGCGTATGATCGCACTTGGTGATACAGTATACTTCAAGATCTGCATACCATTGGCCTTCGAGGGCATTTATCCATTTTCATTGAAAACACTTTCTTGCTTTACGAGAGTTTCAGGTGTGGATTGGTTCCATCCTTTCCAATTCATTCATTCAAGAAGGCTTTTCTCAGTTTAGTGTACTGAGTGTAACTCTTTTCGCTTTTAAAATCAATAACATCCTTAGTGAGCTACCTTCTGATTGTGGAAATTTTTATGTGGATAATCATAATATCTTCTGTTGCTAAAGACATGTGGTATGTCAAACGACAACTGCAGATAGCTGTTTCTCACTTTATACAGTGGAATGAAGACAGTGGTTTCAGATTTTTTGTACAAAAAAACAACTTGCATGCTTTTCTGCCGATGTCGGAATCTACATCTTGACCCAGAGATCTCTGGGTGGTAACAGGATTGCAGTGGTGGATAGAGTAAGATTTCTAGGCATAATTTTCGACCAGAAACTTACATTTCTGCCCCATGTCAATAATTTGAGACTATCTTGCGGGAAACAGCCAAACCTTCAAAAGTTCTCTTCCATACCTCTTGGGGCCCCATTTTAAATATTTTTCATGCTCTTATTTGCTCCAGATTAGACTACTGCCATGCAGCCTAAGGCTTTGCCCATTCATCTGACTTAAGAAAGCTTGATACTGTGCATCACACTGCACCGAGGATCTAGTGCTTTTTCAGCTGTCAAGAGCTTGTACATGGTATGCCATGAACAAGGCAGACCAATTAGCAAAACTTGGATATGAAACACCATTTATTGAACCAGAGCCCGTTTTGTGTCTACTTCACAATGTCGTTGGATTGACTATAAAGGGTTTACTCCTTGCCAAGTCCTACCATACATGGCTTCAATCTAATGATCAAAGACAAGCCAAAGAGCTCAATCAACAATCTTCCTGGGATAGATAAAGGGAAATGTTGAGATTGAGCAGGAAAGAAATCAAGATAGCTATTGGCTTTCTAACTGGCCACTGTACCCTGAATAGATACCTCAACATTATGGGTGTTATAGATGATCCATTATGTAGAGATTGTCGGATGGTAGAGAGTTCTTTTACACGATCTGCGAGTGTGACTATAACTCTGCACAACGATTTGAATATCTGGGATAGTGTTGTATCGAACCCTGGGAACTGTCGAACATTCCAAGAAAGTACTTGCTGAAATTTATTTTGACAATCTGTCTTTAGTGGATCAGCAGGAGTCTCAATACAATAGACATATTAGTCACAGTGCTGGCACCGTTTGGAGTCGCCCCTTCAAGTCTTAAGTCATGCCTTGAACAACCATTGGCTTCTACTCATCTCTTATTGTTTCGTTTAGGTTATACAACCACATCTTGTCCCACCTTTCCCATCCACTACATGATTCACTATTGAATACTTCTGATTGCCTTTTTAATAATCACCCTTCTGTCATCCCAAATTTTAATTTGTGTTGTCGTAATGTTGTCATTCATACTTCTTCAAATGGCACAGCTGTTTCTGAACGGGAACTTTTTTCCATTCTCACCTTGGAATCATCCTAACAATTCATACTTGCGCCCATTCCAAGATTAGGAGAAAGTGAATACAAGTGCTGCTATTTACCTGTCAGCTCTTTTCTTCGCATCGACACAATTACAGAAATTACATGGAGGTTACACAGATGGCTCAAATTCCACAAATGTGGGCTCTGCCTTTGTGTGTGGATCAGCTACTGAGCTACTGCCTGCCCCTGTGCTTTTAATGCATTTACGTCCAATATGTTTGCCATATACGAAGCATTAAAACATTTCTCGCCTCAGAAATGGCAAGTTCATAATTTATACTGACTCAAAAGTGTCTTGGAGTGCCTAACATCAGACTTCCCGTAGCATCTTCTAGATCTTGCTCTATTTCATATCTATCAACAACTCGCCTGTCATGTTGTTGATGTCTCCTTTTATTGGATTCACGGCCTTGTCAGGATTGCAGGCAACGAGCGGTCTCATAATGCAGCAAAGGATTCTTCGACCTTTTTGAGTTCCCACATTTTATACTTTCATCTCAAACCATTGAACTGAGACATTGTGTGGAACGAATGGCACAATGATTGGAGCAGAAAACAGCTTAACAAGCTCCATGGTATTCATCCATCACTTTCATTATGCAGCGTTAGAAAAGAAAAAGGAAAGTGACTTGTCCCAAGTATAAGTGTATATGAAAATATACTGGTCCGCCGCAATTATAGCTGGTTCGCTCCTCAAATAATAAATTAATTTAGTTAATAGTGTCTTAATTCAGGGCACAAATTTTCCACTTGCCATTGTCTTTAAGGAATTCTAATTACCCTTCTCTCAGAAATATATCAGACGCGCCTGCCATTGCAAAAGAACAGTGTAATATACAACATGGTCAAGCAAGTGTGCCCTTCTCCTGCCGATAACGAGACTGAAAATGCTCCATAGCTTCTTTAAGGATTTGTCGATAGTCAACGGCCAATGATTCAACAGGCGGCGATTATTGTATTTGCAAGAAATCAGAAACGACTCCAGTATACATTGATACAAACTTCCAAATTTTCGATCACGTGATTGAAATAAATTTTGACAGCTTCCTGAAAGTAAGATTTAGGAGTTTGAAAAAAGAATACAAGTGCACACTCGCCTTCGCATTATAGCTAATGGTCCCACATACCATCCAGATTTTTAATCTCCTGGTCCGATCATACTTTTAGTGATCTTGGACCTGCAAACCACCAATGATATCGTACACTGATTAATACTATACTCGCGCATCCAACATTCTTATGTGCTTTTAACTCGCTTATGTATTAGGCACACATTTTACATACCGGCATCTTTTCTTGGGAATGGAGCTCTTGTGAGTGATATGTGTTTGGTTCCGTGTTTGATTCAGCATATTTTAATTGACTGCCCAACTTTTAAATTATCAACATCATAAATATTTTAATAGATATATTTTATTACCATACAAGATTTGATTGAGGAAAATCCACATTCAAATCTTCTAATTTTTACATTCCATTGACTTTTTTAATTTCATTCAATATTTTACTATTCACTACTCATTAATCATCCCTTTCAGATTATACACCTTGTTGCTGGTCAATGTGTTTTCTAACATCAATTTATGACAACTATAATTTTATACATTTTATATTAATGGTTTTTTAATCCTATGAATCGCTAAAATCTTCGATAAAATTTAATATTTCCACATGTTACGTTTTGTACTGTTTTGAATATACCTTTTATCATTAATTTGGCTCGATATTTCAAATTTTCACATACTTATAGATTTTTATTAATTTTGCTTGGCTCAGCTTGTATAATACTGGATATTGCACCATAAACCCAAGTAAACCAACTATCATCAGTGTATGTAGGTTAAAAACTAAGCAAAATTTGTTAAATACATTAATGTATGTCTTTTTAGGTTTATTTAATATTTTTGAAGAGTTTTCACAATAGTTAGAATTATACTCATCTGTTTAAATTGTCCTTCCATGGTTAAAAATATTTGTGATTTATTTTTTAGACATGATTCTGTTTTATTTATATCCCGGAGTATTCCAGCATCATGTTACTTGCACACAAGTTGTTCTCTAAGTATGTATTGTTTATTGCTTAATAAGGCTTGGTTGTCTAGAGCTGTGATATTCAACCTTTCATAATGGAACGGACATATCAATTATGGAGTACCTTGCAGAAAACTGCGAACCTCCACATCAGAATTAATAGAAAGTTTAATGATTGTAAACGAGCAAATGAGGGAAGAAAGTTAAAGAAAGTGACAATGCACTTTGAAAAAGGTAAATAATTGAGATAAAAGATAGAATTTAGTAATTCATACAATCAGGAGTCCAATTCACGTTCCAAAGGGGGTGGGGTAAACGAGGAGGGGTAAGCAATCAGTATCGAAAAGAAGTGGCGAAATGCATGAGATGTGGTGTTGATTAGGGAATAAGGTGATAAAAAAGGGGGGGGGAAAGATAAAAGATTTGTGGGTCCAGGAGATTCCCATAGAACTCTCCACATTGTCGTTTTGGATGTGGTGGAAAAGTGTGAAAGTCACAACCGAGATGGGTTTTGCGTCTCTTGCAATATTTAACTAGGGAGGTGTCATAGGGTGGGATGTTCTGTAAAAGCGAATTCGGGTCAAGTGGAAGTCTGTTGAAAAATTTAGTCTTAATATATTCGAAAATCGGTTTGATGTTAAGATCTTTATGAACAATTTCACAGCATACATAATAAGGAGAATTGTATTTTGGAGAGACTGGAGGTACTTGATATGGGTTTTGCAGGTGGAGCCCCAAATGGGAGAAGTGTAGAGAATAGTGCGTCTAATAATAGATTTATAGATGAGGATTTTATTTTTCAGAGAGAGGTAGCTGTGGCTAGGCCTGGACGATGTATCGATATATCGTGGAAAACCGGTTTGAGGTTGACATCGTCATACCGGTTTCGCGATTTTCCCGATGACGATGTATCGTGATATATCGGCTTTTCCCGATGTCACACAGCCAATCCCAGAGCACTATCACGATTTCGATATTTTCAAAGCGCATGCGCGAAATCGCGGTTTTTTCCGATCTCACGCTGCTAATCCCAGGGCATCATCACGGTTTCAAACGATGCCACACAGCCAATCCCAGAGCATCATCATGGTTTTCCGGTGTCACGATATTCGATGTATCGATGGTTCGATGTTTTCAAAGCGCATGCGCGATTCATCACGATTCATCGTGAAAAACCGATGTTGACATCTCCACATCGGTTTCGCGATTTTCACGTTGAGTTGCCAAACCAGTATTTCATGGTTTTCCGGTATCACGATATTCGATGCATCGATGGTTCGATGTTTTCATAGCGCATGCGCGATTAATCACGATTCATCGTGAAAAACCGATGTGGACATCGGTTTCGCGTTGAGCGCGATTTTCACGTTGAGTTGCCTAATCAGTATCTTATGATTTTCCGGTATGAAATTTCGCGTTGATGATGGCGTGTTATTTTAGCATCTTTGGGGGAAATTTGGGTTTAGATCGACTCAACGATTCCGATGTTTATTTATGTGCATGTGTGATTTTCCACCACGGTACTTAGATTTTCGATGCCGCGATAAAAGGCTAACTAATGAGATTTTTTTTTATAGTTAATTTTGCGATTTCTGCGTTGATTTTTTTTTTGTAGGGAATAAGTCGGCACATAAAGTTTGAATTTTAAAAATTTCAAACTGCGAGAGAACGAATAATTCTACTCGTTTGCTGAATTTATCTAGGTAAGCTTTATATTACGTTTTTTTAATTAGTTAATAATTTTTTTTTTTTTTGCTTAAAAATATTTAAAAACAAAATAATTTTGCAAAATCTGCGAATTTTAAAGATGTTTCCATTTTTTTTTTTAATTAATGAGGAATTTCTTAAAATCATTTGTGTCCTGATGATGACTATTGTTTCCAGAATTTTTTTTGTGTGCAATTGAAATTCAGTACAGTTAAAAATTTTTTAAACAAAAATGATTTTGCACAGTTCAAGTTGAATTCCGAAAACCCTCTTGTTTCTTGATGTTGCAACCAATCCGCTTGCATCCCTTTTTGTTGTGAACTTCTGTGGAAGTATAGGTTATATATGCCGTCATCATTACTAACAGGAATCAAATGCCCCTTTATTTCTATTTATGTAGAAGTTTTTCTCTTTGTAAATAAGCTAATTTTTGAATCTACTTGATCATATATGGTGCGTGGAACACACACATATATATATGCAAAATCTTGTTTTAAATCATGTGTGTTTCTTAAACGTACAACGCAGATCTTTGTTTGTTATTTTTTTCCTACCACAATTTTATATAGCAAAGAAAAGAACTTTAAAAAAATTTTATGCGCATATATATATATATATATATATTATGCATAAAATGCATGGTTAACATCACGATGTATCGTGATATCGTGATGTTAGAATGCCGATGTATCACGATGTCAAAATTTGAACATCGCCCAGGCCTAGCTGTGGCATCCAATGAGAGAAGAAAGGTTAGATTTAAGTGCAAGAGTCGTTTTAGCAATAGTTTTAATATGAGAGGTGAAAGTAAGTTTAGGATCAAGAATCAGACCAAGGTATTTATAATTTTTGACAAAGGGGATGGGTTCATTGTAAAATTTAATGTTCTGTAGGGGGGGGAAGGAGATTTATTAGAAAACACAAGAAGAGCGCATTTGGAGGCGTTAATTTTGATTTTCCAGTTGGTTAACCATAGCTGTAGTTTTTGGACGTAATTTTGAATTTGTTTGATGAGATATCTCCTGTTGTGATTTTGGTACATGGTAGCAGTATCATCAGCATAAATGGCGAGGGAAGTTCTAGGTCCAGTGGGAATGTCTTTGATGTAGATGCTAAAAAGAAGAGGAGCCTTGGGGAACACCAGCTTGAATACACACAGCAATGATGAGATAAAGTGGGGTTAACTTTCACTTGGAAAGTATCTTGAGACAGAAAATTTTGAATAATATTGATGAGTTGAGGGGGGACTTTAAGGTGGATGAGTTTGTGAAGGAGGTCATCGTGCCAAACACGATCAAAGGCTTCGGCTATATCAAGAAAAGGGATGCCAGTGTGAGCAGAGTCACTGAGTCCATGATGAATGATCTCAGTAACTCTAAGGAGTTGATGGACAGTACTGTGTTTGTCTGTATCTAAATTGTTCAGGAATGAGAATATCATTGGAAACGATGTATTGATTAAGTCTCTTTAAGATAATAAATTCATGAATTTTGCTAAGAGCACTGAGGAGAGAAATGGGACGGTAATTTTGAGGTTCAGAGGGAGAAGAATCTGGTTTGTGAATGGGAACAACAATAGCATTTTTCCAAAAAGGAGGGAAGTGTCTTTGATTAAGAATAGCGTTAATAATAATAGTAATAAGGAAGATAATTTTAAGAGGAATATTTTTTAACATTTTGTTAGAAATTTAGTCTGCCAGGAGCTTTTTTTTGTTTGAGATTTTTAATGAAGTCTGCAATTTCAGAAGCTTTAGCAGGTTGAAGAGAATTTTGAATAGGGGTAGAATTGAAAAGTTAAAGTTGAATATCAATGAGAACTCGTTGAGTTATTTTAGGATTGTCAATATTAGAATTGAGTTTGAATTGATCCTCAAGGCTGTCAGCGATTGCTTTGGCCTTTTGAATTTTAGACAGAGCAGGACCGTTGATAGTGTTAAGAAGAGGGAGGTTACAGTTGCTATTTTTAAGGTCTTTAGCTTTTTTCCAAATAGAACCATCCTCAGTGGAAAGGGATTCAATGTGTTGATGGAATTTTTCATTAGGGTGCGAGCGAATACGATTTTTAATAGAGTTGCAGAGGGACTAGTAACTGTTTTTGAATAAGGGATTTTTAGTTTGCTGCCATCGGTGATGAAAAAAGTTCCGTAAGTTTAATTTTATTACAAAATTTCTTTAGGTAGAAAAATAGGAGTGAGTTTGAATTTTTTAGTAGAAGCTTCAATGAGAGATTCATTTAAATGATCAGTGATCGAGATAATTTTGTTGTCAGCATCAGTAGAATTTGTGATGTGAATAGGTGGCAGTGGTTTCATTTTAAGGATATCATGATATTTTTCCATTTAGTGTAATAAAATTCAGTAGAAGTCCTATTAAAATTAATAAGATCAATATTTAAAATAATGGGAGGGTGGTCAGAAGTAAGGTCAATAATAGTTTTAATTTAATAATATTTTTAAAGACAGCAAAATAAATAATTGTTCCTTTAGAGTTTTGTCTATTGGAAGGGTGAGTCGGTAGGTTGGGAGTACTAATTTTAATATTTTGAGTTTCAGTATTAAATTTGAGAAGTTTAGTACCTCTCTGATTAGGTTTGCCGTTGTTCCAAGCAGTGTGAATAGCATTGAAATCGACGGCAATAAATATATTGGGGCTGATATTTAAAAGTTTTTTAAGATCGGTAGTGAGAATTTCATTGCTTAAATTTCGATTGTTATTATCCTTGTGACGAATATAAATAGAAGCAATGCAGATGGGGGTGGGTGAGGAATTTCTGGGGTTTATTGCAATTATAGTATTATCTATAAATTGAGATGAGATGGAAGGAATTTGGTGATGGTCAATATTATATATCCTTTTCTTATCATGGCACACAAAAGCTAATTACTTAAATTCTGTTACCTGGCAAAAATTATCAAATTTTTCTGATCTGTCAAAAAAAAAAAGAACTTTGATTGTTTTTTTAAGAATAAACCAAAGTAATGGTAATTATCAACTAATTTTATTCCAAAATGGCCTTTGAAAACTCTTTTTGAAACTATATATATGACTTTGTTATAAAAAATTTTATTATATTGTTATTACTTGAAATTATTTGATCACACTTGTCAAAAGTTCAAAACTAAACATCAGAAAATGAAATAAATCTTACACAATATAAACTGTTTTACCATTTGTTAAGCACTCTGGTTGAAAATCACTGCTCTAGAGACAACTTGTAAATTAAATTGTACACCTATTCATTATCTGGACGTTTTATCCAATTACATGAGTATGTTTATAAGTATCCAATTCAGCCATTAAGTTGTCAATATGAGCTGTCTATTGTAATTGAAATCATTTTTCAACATAGTCCCCCTTGCTTTGAATTCACTTGTTCCATCGTTGCACAAGTTTTTTGATTCCCTTCTAAAGGGGCTGTTGGCTGAGGAGGGAGTCTTACAATCACTGCTTTATTGAGTTCTTGTTTATGATGAAGGCTTTTGCTCAAAGCATCGGTATTCTGGATCCAATCCTTTTTGAAGCATGTATTATTTACACACCTAAAATATTGAAAAAAAGTAAATTGATGAGAATATTCAATTTCAGCAGAGAAAGATTTTTTTTTTGCAGTATCCCCTGGTTTCTTACTTGTTCCCTAATTGGCACTAGTATTTCATATTGCCTTTGTATCGGACTATCATCTCCCAGGAAAAGTGTGAAGGTTTTCTGATTAGAACAATTGGGGTCTGATACCCGGTTTTGACAGTATGATTATGTTAAGAGTATCAGTCACTGTACGTGTAAAAACTGCTTGGTATTGAACCACTTTTGTATTAGATCCATTTGGTATACGAGTTGCATCTAGGAAATGTTTCTGCTCTGTCTGACTCGATTTGAATGGATGTCGGTCAGATACCCAGAATTCATGGAATGTCTGCAATTATGTTCACCAAAATGTATCAATCTACTCATTGCAGATAGATCTAAACTATCTGGTATCAAGAGATGGAAGTATTGATACAGGATTGCTTGAGTATGAACTTAGTTTTATTCATATTCCAAGTTTGACCAGAAATTTAAAATTGTGTGAAATGAATTGCTGTATTGAAGACCATCAAATAAAATTTTGTGCTAGTACTTTAATAATGTACTGAGAGATAAATTTTTACAATTTTAAAAAGGTATTTCTGTCCTTCAAATGCTTTGAGTTTAAACTATTTTCTTTTTAAAATTTGTAAACCGATGTTATTTAAAGGTGTGAAAGTAATGAGGAATCCAGTAAAATAATTACGTTTTTCACTGTCCAAATGAACTTTTTCTTGATTCAAGCCATAGCTGAAGTTTGAAAGAGATGGTTTGCTTAAGATGAATCACCAGTCATGTGTTTGTTTTGTAGGAAATGAACTTAGAGAAATTAAAGTTCCACAGCTGGCTGAATCCCTCAGTGAGGGTGATATCAGGTGGGATAAAGGTAAGTTTCATTATGCAGTCCAATTGAATTTTGCATTTATTCATCAAGACCACTTTATTTATTGCAAGCCCGCTAGTTTTTAAACACTTATTATTTAATAAAAAAAGCCACATAATCTTAAATTCTATTTAATAAAGACAATAATAAACAAATTTTGGTGAACTTCAAGAACTATTGGAGTTTAAGCATTTAATTACCAAATGAATTTAACTTCATATTGTGTTTCCCTTTTCTAATTTGAAATTATATGAACATTATTATTGCTATACTCAACTTCATTAGATGTTCCATGTCCTTTCAAGAAGTGATACATCTTCTATAAAATAAAAAGAATGTGTGTATGTGTAATCTCTATACAAATCTACACTGTTTGACCAATCCACACCAAATTTGGTATGCTAAAACTTAAAACACTGCGGAAACATAGGCTATTTTCTTCAGACCAATCTGTAGCCATGGAAATTGCCAACAATGTATACCTAAAAGTACCCAAGTGCAATTTTAAAATCTAAAGTTTGTTTTCCTGCAATAAATGGACATGGACAAGAAAACACATTGTACAGTGTTTGTGTATTTGAGTTAACACAGGGAAATGGTGCTGTCATATTTTAGCTATTGCGGTCATATTTGTAACCCTATTTGAAGCAATGCCGCGTTGTTCAGCTAGTGGTTCAGGAATGCAATGCAAGTTAGTTCAGGCAGACAGACTCATGGTACAACATACATTAAAAACTCCTTGGTGACCATGATGTCAGCACTGACACTGGCGAATACTGCTTCTGTTTCACCGTGTGGCATGCATGACAGAATTCCAAGTTACTAAAAGTTCTTTTCTGAGTTGTACTGCCCTCTGGCAGGGGGATTGTCACAAATGCACTCCTGCTAGAGGGCTGTGAGTCATGTTGTTTTGAACACATTCAATGAATTAGGGGACGGTTAGTAACTTAGACAAATCTCGTCCTCAATTGTCGTCTTTAGTGCAGATTCTGGTACTAAGTTTAATGTTTGGTGCCAAAAGTGATAAAATTACTAACGATTTTGTAGGGGAGACATCCTTAGCGATCAACATTCATGCTTTTGCTTATGGCAACCTTCTAAAGTGCATTCACACATATTCAGGAATCAACTGACCCAAGGTTGACTGCCGGACTGCCTTTTTCTTAAAATATGTTGTGGTTATCACTATGTTAAAATATTTTTGATAATCTATCATATTAAGTTTGAAATTTATATCAATATTTACATTAACTGATCAAGCATATTGTAGTTTTTGTAAATATATTTACTAGTTTTTTTCCTGTAGCTGTTGGTGACTACGTAAAAGAAGATGAAGTGATATGTGAAGTTGAAACTGACAAAGTATTTGCTGGAATCTATAATTTAAAAAATGTTTTAAGTTTTATATAACCACTATATTGCCCCATATATGTTAAATAACCATTACCTAGTTATTAATAGGTGCTAAACCTAAAGCATTTCTGGTTTATGTTTTCTTATGTTGATCAGTTTAGTGCATATACAGTAACACTAGAGTTATTGAAAACGTAGAATGTGACATTCAATTCTGTTTATATCATATGAACCTGTATTGATAGTTGTTAAGTGAGAGTGGTGCTGTATTATTCTCTCTTGTACAGCTTGGAACAATGCTCTAAAAAAAAAATCTAACAATATTTGTTTAGAGAAATTGAAAACTAATTTTCGAATTCATATTGTCAGCTATATATCAATAATTTTCAAGTTCACATTGTCAGTTACTTATAAATAATATGTTTAAAAAGGTGATTTCCTTTTATTTTTTATTGAAAGGTATCAGTAAAAAATAATCTTTAAGCATTTTATTTTGCCACCTTAATATATTACTTACCATTAAGGCTTTACTTGTATTTATGCCCTTTATTCTAAGTTTTAGTATCAATATTTTTGTTCTGTTTATATACTAAAATTATAAAAATATCAAAATTAAAGAGCAGTGATTGGATGGTTTTAATTCTTTATAAAATATACTTAAACGAGGCTTTATTGTACCATTTGGTTTTAAATGCTGTTTTTTAAGTAAATTTTTAAAACTAATTATATTGCAACTGATTGAGATGTTATCATTGGAAAGAAATAGGGATATTAAGCATTGAACTCTTCTTTCAAATGTATTTTCTGCTATCATTATGGGAGCTATTAAGTTGGAAAACAGATTTATTATGTTTAAAATCTTAGAAGTGGAGAAATATGGTTGATGTTTATTTGATATTAATTTTTCAATGCAGACTTCAGTGCCTGTGATGGCCCCTGCGGCAGGAGTTATTGAGGAGCTACTTGTTGAAGATGGCTCTACTGTACAGCCTGGAATGAGTATCTGCAAAATCAGAGTGGGAGGTAGATAGCTTTTGTGTATTTATATTGAATATTTAGTGTTTCTTGTTTGGTCATGGGAGTTATTGCATATTGCAGGCAACTTCAATTTGGTATTAAAAGGCGGCATTTACTGCTATCTTTCAAACTTTATATAACTAAGGGTATTTTTTCTAAGTAAAGTCATCTTAAAAGATTGTTTTTAAAAATTTGGCGACCTATGAAAATTTACTTCTTTTTTGAACTATTAGCAGATGTTATTTTTAAAGAACTTTTTTATTGGGAGAGGTTTTCCGAAGTGATGGCAAGTTTTGGCATAAAGCCGTGCAACCATGAAGGATAAACATCGAAATCTGTGGTGTCTAGATTGTTGTAAAACCATCTCTGTACAAACCTTGTAACCTCAATTGTGTAAAAAAAAAAAAAAAAAATTGTTTTTAAATTTTAAAATGAAATTTCTTGGTGATGTGACATTGTGAGGAACTCTGTTGTACTGGACCTTTACGATGAGTCACGTTCAGGGCAGGTGCCTACTCCATTGTGTCATTGGAATATATTCTGAATGGTTAGTGTTTGGTGCCAGCTACTGTTCTTTTGCCACATGCTTTGCAATGACGAGAACAGGTGAAATAGACTGTCATCTGCTGGTGGTGTTGTCGAGATGATCTCTGATTAGTTTATGACTTTTCCCTTTGGGTTATTTTTAGACTGGCAGAGCACTTTGGAGACAACATTAGGGAGGCGGGTAAAAAGTGCCAGAAGTAGCGGGTGAGGCTTGTTCACCATGCTGGACTGACAATACATACTTCTTTATGTTTTGGTGTAATGATGTTAATGTAATGTAAATACTGTATATTTTCTCTTAATGTTCTTGGAATAATAAGAACTTGTATATCTTAGCTGTTTTGGATGTCTTGTGTATTCATACTGTTTTCAAACTATCATTTTGGAGCGACGACAACACAGTGATATCTTCAATGTTTATTTCATACTTAGTTAGCACTTTTTGGGCTTTAGCTGATTCATTTTGTATCAGCAACCAAAATTGCTACTAAAATAAGGCTTACAATGAGACTTTTGCTTAAATTTTTAAAAAATTATTACCAATGCTCTGTATACAGCACTATTTTGTTCAACAAATTCAAATGAGTATTTTCTCCCACATAGCCTCAGCTTCAGATGCACCAAAGAAAGAAGCGGCGGCACCAACACCTAAAGAAGCCTCTGAAAGCACAGCTCCACAACCTACAGAATCAGCCTCCCCTCCTCCTGTAGTTCCTCCCCCTGTCCCTAGCAAACCTGCTGCCCCTCAAGCTTCGAAACCTGTGTCTTCTATCAAAATACCTGTTACACCCTCTCCCCTTCCCCCTGGTCAAGCAGAATCCACAATTACGGGAAGCAGAACGGAGCAACGTGTGAGTTATATTGCATCTTAAACTAGTGGCTAGCACTTCCATTAAAATGATTGGTAGAAAGTGTGATATCTATAAAACAGTTGAGAAACTTTTAATTTATAGACAGAAGATAGTTTCAAAAATAGAAAGCCCCATCTGATAATCATTAATTAATCCTCTGCTGGTAGCACTGGTCGCAACAGATGCATGGCGACTGTTATCAATTTTATGCTATGAAAAGTTGTAAATATATTATTTATGAATTTGAATAATATATATTTTACAGTTTGTTTTGTAGTCCTCCGAGAGGTTTCAACGAGATATTTCATCCATCAAATCTAATCAATTTTGCTAATAATGAGATATCTCATCAAGAATGACAAATGATGAAGGTATACACCTAATTCTGTTTTTATACAATCAATATGATCCTAAAGAATATGTGTAAAAAAAGACATTGCAACAGGAAAAAAAGATCGGAGTTCCTGATAAAAAGAATAAGTAAAACTAATTTTAAAATAAACCATGAAAATATTTGTTTTACGCTTATAATTTTATTTCAACAAAATATACATGTAATAATATGTAATTAAAATGTATTAAAGTAAATTTGCATTTGAAGTGAAAAAAATTCTTTATGAACAAAAAAATCTTTTACACATTACAATATTTCAGTCATTTTCACTTTCTGACAATAAATGGCGCGTACATTTGTGTACAACTGGAATATCACTGCAAATGTTGTGGACATCGTCTTCTTCCTCTATTAATACATTTCTTTCTGTGATATCTTGAAAAAAAATAGAACAAGTCTTCTCTGGTGCTGATGTTGTGTTTTTGTTAAGCCACTATACAATTCTCTGTTAAGAGGCTGTCAAAAACTTCAATTCACGTTGAAACTTCGCAGTGCGTTCATCATTAGTGTGTGTAATATAGGAAGTATACCATTTTGCCACAAATTAAAAAAAAATTACTTAGAATTAAGAGAGAAAAAAATTCTTAAAAATTGGATTGACCCGCTCATTAAATCAATATAACTCGCTTGAAAAGAATGAAATATTTATTTTTAATTTGTATAAAAAAAGTTTGTGCAAAAACAGAGTTAGATGTAGCTGCTATTGAATGATGATTTAATGAAAACCTGGTCAGGTTTCTTCTAATGAGGAGATATCTTGACAGTTTTGCTAATGATGCGATACCATGTCAAGACAACCACCAGGATGGTTAATAGATTCTGAAATGCACATATTTTTAAAGAAATTACCGATGTTTGTACAACTAAGGGGAAAAAAGCAAGCATGTCATAGATGCATCGTGATCTCATTTGGTAAAAGAAAATCTGCGACGAATGAAGGGTTAAACAAAAAAGCTTAGAGAAATTCAAAATTCTATTGTTTCCAAAATCCTGAATCATTATGGAAAGTTAAAGTGTTAGTATTAAATTTTCTGAACTGTGGAGGATATTCTGCATAATGTTTTCCACTAGAATAAACTCATTCCAGAGTTATACTGCACTTATTTTCAATCTATTATTAAATCTTTGCGTTTTGTAATCTATCAACATCATGATGTATCGTATAGTTTTCTTGTTAGGATGTGAAAAAATTTAAAAATTTTGTGTCCAGATTTATTATTTTATGAATTTAAATGATATTTGTACTATGTTCAATCATTTGTTTTTGGAACAGGTTAAAATGAATAGAATGCGTCAACGCATAGCTCAGAGATTAAAAGAAGCTCAAAACACATATGCTATGTTAACAACCTTCAATGAAATCGATATGTCGTAAGTTCTGAGATTTTCAATGTATTACAAATTTTTAATGTAATCTGTACTTTTTGAAATTATTTATAGTGTATTTTTCCAAGAAAAGATGCATTGTAAGGAAGGAAATAGCAAACAATTATTATCTCTAATATAAAAGGAAGTGTTTGTTTGTTTCCTGCACACAAAGTCCTGATGAATCTATGACACTTACAGTAATGGGATTTGGCACACAGGTAGTCCAAATTTTTTGCAATTTTTGGGTCGCAGTGAATTGTAAAATTCCATGTAGAACATTTAAAAACGAATTTAATTATTATTGAATGCAACAGCATAAAAGATCAGAGTCTAAAATTATTATTTTTTGTTTCCATTTTAATTTTGCGCAGAGGAATGATTTTCCCACAGATGAAAAAAAAAAAAACTTTTATGTGGAGTTATTTAGTTCTTTTTCTATCTCCTAGACCGTTAAAGATAGAGTAAAAATTTAAACTGATTTGAAATCTGGGGAAAATTTCATATTAGATCCATTCTGCCAAGTACACCAACAACCCTGGGCAACTTCGTTATGGCTGTTATCCAATTTGCAAAGCAAACATTAGTTTACAATATTCATAATTTGGTTTGGGAAGTAAACCAAATTAGAATTTGCAAGGATTTCATTCCACTAGGCTACAAATTTCCATTTGGTTTGCGAAGCAAACTAATAGCACGGGCAACGCCATAATGTCTGTTATCAAATTTGTCCGCATTTGACAATGATGAGGCCATCTCGGCTTTGCCCGTAGGATTGGTTTGCGAAACAAACCATACTTCACAATATTCATAATTTGTTTTCCGAAGCAAACCAACACCACAGGCAAGACCATGATGGCTGATATCCATCAGGGTACGAATTCCCATTTTTAGCAATCACTGGGGGTTATTGAGTAGTGGTGGTCACAATGACCGAACGAAAAGAACCGTCACTGGCAACGCCGTTCTAGCCACGCAGTGGCTTGTATTTTAATAATTTGAAGGAATATTTGTAAATTGAATTCTTACATAAAATCAAAGGTGTAGTATAGCTTTCAAAACCCTTATTGAAAAATAGATATCCTTTATTTTGATAACTGAATCAAACATTTGAAGATGTAGCTTTTAAAATAGTCTTCTAATCTGTATAATGATATAAGAATAATTGTTATATATTTTAATATTTAGGTTTTATTATATCTATCTTGATATTTATATTTTATCTAGCCACTGCGTTGCCCATGACAGTTCTTTTCGTGTGGGTCACATGGACCATGGCGTTAGTTTGCTTCGAAAACCAAAAAATATAAATATTTAACCAATAAATTATTTATTGAAAGAAAAACAAACATATAAGGTATCTTATCTAGCGTAAAATTTTCAGCAGATTTCAAATCCATTAAAATTTTTATTCTATTTCACGATCGCTGAGATAGAAAAAAGCACTGAAGAACGCCAGTGAAAACTTTAATAATTTCTTTTGCTTCTTTCGAATCCATTTCTCAGGAAATGAAAACAAATTAATCTTGAATCATTCCAATCTGTTCGCTACCATTCGAGATTGAAGGTGAAACATTTATGGCAATGGCTCCAAAGGCTGACGTCAATAGTGACGTGAGGGAGACAAGTATAAATATTCACGCTTCTTCCGAAAAAAGAAAGAATGGTGAAAAAAACCCCCATTAAATTCATTTTAAAGTGTTGTAGATAAATTTTAAAATACGCCGAGACTCAAAAATTGCAAAAAATTTGTACTACCTGTGTGCCAAATCCCATTACTGTAAGTGCCATAGATTCGTCATGACTTTTCAGACCGAAAACAAACAAACAAACATTTCCCTTTTATAATAGCAGAGATATATTGAAGAAAAATTGTAAATTGTATTCAGATATGTATTATAGGGGAGAAAAAAATTATTATTATTTTTTTTCAGCTTACATTCTTTTAAGAAAAAATTATACTTATGTTACATTTAGTATTTTAAAATTCTTTTGTAAAACCCATTCATATTTTATGTTTAACATTGTTTGATTTTACAAAACGTTTATTACTGAAAGAACAAGATAAAATCTTAACTTTGAAGTTGACAAATTATTGAATTGAATATTATATATGTGATCATTAGCTGTTTGATGTTCTTTGTTATCTACCTTTTCTCTGCATGTGCAACTGCTGTTTTTATTTCCTTAGAAATGTGATTGATATGAGAAATCGACATAAAGATGCGTTTTTGAAAAAACACAATATAAAATTAGGTTTTATGTCTGCTTTTGTCAAAGCTACTGCATATGCTTTGCAAGATCAACCAGTAGTGAATGCAGGTAGGATGCAATTATATTTTTTATAAAAATAAAAAAGTACATTCCATGAATTCTACTGCATAATTGAAATTTTTTTGAAAAATCTGTTTATGCATTCAAAATAAGTCTATTTTAAATGAGGCTATCAGAGTAAGAGTGGCCTAACTCACAAAATCCCGAAAATTTTATTATTCCCTTTTATTACCATCTTTTACTTTATTTGAAATGTGCAGGTTCAAGTCTTCTAAAATTACAAAATAACTTATTATTGATCACTGATAAATAAATTTTTAGGATTTCAAATCATATATTGTAGATTAATAAAAATGGGAGCAAGAAAATCGCGTTTTTCTCCATTGAGTATTTTGGTAGTTTAGGCCACTCTTGCTCTGATAGCTTCAAATAATAAAATTAATATTTTGATCTCCAATTTTCCCCCCTGTTCCATGACGTCACAGCGAGTTTCATCAAGGCCGTTTGACGTTTGATCTCCACTCATCTACTCAAGGAACAATTTCTACACTATGCCAAAATTATACTTTTCATCCCATATAATTTATTTCTGAACCAATTTTAAGAATAATTGTTCCATAAGAAAGAGTTTATTCTAAGGTTTCTCTTGGTATTTTGAAATTTTAAAACTAATAGTAATAAGATGTTCAATAGATATGACAATATTAAAAAAAAGTAACAAAAATGTCCCAATTTTTGCTGAATAAAAAAAAAAATTAAAAACTTGGCGTTTTGCAAAAATAGATATGACAGTTTTAGTTTTGTATCAGAAATTATGATCTAAAAAATACAAAAATTGTATGACCAACTTTTGATTGCATCGAATTTAACTTTTGATTGCATTCAAAGTAATTGTACCATAAGAATGAGCACATTCTAAGGTTTCCCGGGATGTTTTCAAATTTATATACCATTAGTAATAAGATATAAATATGACAGTTGGTTCAACAAAAAAATAACGAAAATGTCCCAATTTTTCCTGAATTTCAAAAAAATATTGTTGGGAACCAAATTGAAATTTCTAAAAAAAAACCTCATGGCTGGAGACAAAATTTGCATGTCTTTTGCTCACTCACATTAAAAATTTCGCTTTTTTCGACTTTAACTCTTAATGCACACTAAACTAATAGCTGCATCAGAAAAAAAATAATTTTCAAAAACTATTTTGAACAAACTATGTTAATATCGTAATTTTCTTACTCGTACTTTCTCAGGAAACCGTCTAATAATTGCGAAAAAAACGAGTTTTCAATCCTGTGGTAGTGGTAACTTTTTTCTAAAATAGAGCTATATTTCGTCCATTTATATCAAGAAAACCATCTAAAGAGTTAATAAATTTTTGTAGTAACATTTTACAAATGTAAAATAACTTTTATATAAGTTAAATAACTTCTCAATTATTTACAGAACAAATTTCTGTTCCAAAAATTTAAAAATACAAGCATGTAATTTTTTACCTTCAAATAATAAAAGCAAATTTATTAAGAATTGTGAGGTTGCTTTTAATAAGTTTAGATTGTTTTGTAATTTTCTGAATGATTTTTTTACAAGTTTGTTGCTTTGCTTCTAATTTTAGTTATTGATGAAGGAGAAATTGTGTACCGAGATTATATTGACATCAGTGTGGCTGTGGCAACTCCAAAGGTAGTTTTAAATATATTCAAGTCTCTTAATGTATTGGTTGTTATTGACGTTTTCATCGATTTTTATATGCATTCTACAGGGCCTCGTTGTTCCTGTAATTCGTAGCCTCGAGAAAATGAACTATGCTGAAATTGAGAAAGCCATTCATGCACTAGGAGAAAAGGTATAGTTAAAAATGCAAAACATTTTATTTAATATTAAATTGTTTTCAACCGTGAGGAATGGTGCATTATGAATAAAATGTTATGATGTTTGTTTTATATTGTAATTTTAATTATTTGATATTTTATTTAAAATAAAAGATAAAATTGCAATTTTACCCTTAACACGTTTGATGCCGATCTCACGGCAGCGTGTGGTCTGGAGTGATATTTCAGAGCCAGTCGAGCAGGAAGAGCTATGCCTCAACATTTATTCTCTGCTTTAATTGACATTATATGTTAGGTGTTGGCGTGGAGTAAAGGTTAGAAGCTAGTTCTAAAGATATGTGATTTCTAATAAGCTACTAACAAATGATGAAATGGCAAATTTGTTGGCTGTTTTGGCACTATATTTTCAATCATATTTGTTATAAAAAGTAGGTCGGCTTCTGGGAAAAACCTATTTCTATGTGACTGGCATCGAATATGTTAATACGCATTCGTATTTTGTATAAATTATAAAATCTAAATTCAGGCCCGCTAGTGTATATAAATACACAAATTTTTAATTAAAAAAGAAATCCAGAACCCACATTTATACCGATGTGATAGAGGAGTATAGAAACAGATTAATTGTGAAGAGTGTTCTTCGAAATGACTACATCAGTATCGTGATGATGGACCTCTCAGCTCCTTGGATAGAAAATGTATGTGTGTGTGTGTGCATACAACAGATACAGAAAGGGTATTATGTTAGGTGGCATGAGTGTTAAGGTTTAAATGTGAATTTTTACTGTTGGAGTTCCTTTTAAAATATGTGTCATTTGTTTTCAGGAATATAGTAGAACAAAGGAAATGTTGTTCAAAATATTAAGAAATTTTTGCATAATTGTGTGTGTTGATTGCTTGTAAAATGAAGGTGGAATGCTCTAAACTTTTTCAAGTTGCAATGTTATCTTTAGTACTTCAGATAACAAATATAATTTCTTTGAATTTTGTCAGTAACAAAATAGTTTTGCATAAATGTACATTTGATTCCACATTTATAACAAATTTTTCTGTTTCTTAATCTTATGTTAAAAGCAAGTAATTTAAATGTTCATTTCAACAATTTTGTCTAAATTAGCAGAAAAAACTGTGCTTTGTTTAGTAAAAATTTGTTAGATTTGAAAATTAAGTACTAGGAAGCAATGCTTTTTAGAAGATATTACTGTCTGCAAAAGTTATTGTTTTAAAAGAAATACTATTTTCTTGATCATTCTCTTAATTGTGATATTCTTTAACAAAAATTTATATTTTAAACATCTAACTTATATTTTCTTCTTTTTATGTATTAGTATTACATGCTTATTTAAATTGTGGAATTATTTAAATAACTATCTTTTTTTGTTGTGAGTTTATATTGAAAATTTCAAGTTCTTGTATTGTTTTACAATATTTTTGCTCTTTGGCCGTTGAATTTTAACTATTAAGAACTTTTGGATTGACATTTCACTACATTGAAAAGTTGTATGGAGAAAAATTCTTGTGATATCAATAAGAATGTGTTAAATCCTATCTACGGACATTATTATGAAACAAGTAATTGAGATAATTAATTTATTGTTCACACTTTATTTTTCTGATTAAAATGTTCGATTCTGCCACATTCGTTCTTTCTCTTCTGTAACTATATTAATGCAGCAAATGTGGATTATCAAAAAAGGTTGGAAATATAATCTTTTACTGTTTTATATAGGCTCGCACTGGTTCTTTAGCAATAGAAGATATGGATGGTGGTTCTTTCACAATAAGCAATGGTGGAGTTTTTGGATCTCTGTATGGCACACCCATAATCAATCCTCCTCAGTCAGCTATTCTGGGCATGCATGCAATAGTGGAGCGACCAGTAGCTATTAATGGAAAGGTAACCATTTTACTTTATTAATTGAAAATTAATTAACTGCCTGAATGGATCAGGATTGTTGACCTAGAAATGTGGAGAAATAACCTAACATAATGCTTCTAAGTCAAAGCATTCTTTTACAAATAAGCTGTCATAAGACAGACCATTACCATGAAATTTTTAAAGAGATAGGGCGTTTGATGTACCCTAACAGATATATATGCAAAATCTTGTTATAAATCATGCGGGCCTCTTAAATGTTCAACGTAGATCTTTACTTGTTATTTGTTTCCTGACACGATTTTTAGTAACCAAGAGAAAAAAGAACCTAATAATAATTATATATGGTGATATAGGAACAAGGTTTTGCTTTTACTGTGTATAAAATGCATGGTTAACATCACAATATTGTGATGTTAGAATGCTGAAGTATCGCGATGTAAAAGTTTGAACATCGCCCAGGTCTACTAGGGGGTTCGCCCACTGCTCACCAACTCCATAGTGTACAAATTGTTCCTCGAGCCTGCAAGATATTTTAATTTTTACTATTGCGAAATCCTGTGCCCACAGACCGGACTCGCGTGTATTTAATTTCACATTTTGGTTTTCCTCTTATTTGAAATTTTGCATTCTCATGCCTGTCTGATGTTTTAATTTGATTAGTATTCCCTCTCGAAATACCTTCACTGGCCTGTAGTCTGCAATTTGAGAATCCTTTATTTTTATTAACTCAAAGATCTAATAGTAAAATGTGTTCTGTTTTCCTAAATGTGTAAGACTAGAGAAACTTCTTTCCAGCCTAGCCTCTTTCTGTTGTAGATTTTCTCACTATTAGAACAGCACTATTAGAACTCACTACAGAACTTATAATAGATTTGATTTACGTTGATGGGTTGGATGAGGGATTTTTGGTGTCTGAAGTTTGACAGACGAGTAATTTGTAGTAAAAATAAAAATGAATGAGATTACTACTAGCGAATGCTTCATTGAAAATTTGATTAAAAATCCAGGACAAAAGGAAAACATGCTAAGAACTTGTAAAATGACCACAAAAAAAAGTGCTATAAAACTCTTTAAAATGACCTAAAAAGCTCCAGATGTCTAGGATCAGGAGATTTCAAATGGAATGTATCTGTATGGCATTGTTTTCAAATGCTTACATAAAATTTGGGTTATGTTAATAAGTAATTTCTCATGATTTTATCTGGTTTTGATATGATGAAATACTCGGATATTACTGGTGTTTTTCATAGAATTAGAGTACACATTGAATTGTATGTGTTAATACATAGTATTTTACATAATTACTGAAGACTCCTTCAGAAATTATTTAAAATGATTTTTAATAATATACGCAAGACTTAAGTTTTATTATTTATGTATGCAGGTTGAAATCCGACCAATGATGTATGTCGCTCTGACATACGATCATCGCCTTATTGATGGACGTGAAGCCGTTCTCTTTTTGAGAAAGATCAAGGCTGCTATCGAAGATCCTAGAATCATGTTTTTGGACATATAACTAGGGATATTCTAATTTAATTTATAGAATTCAGATAGACCTGGAATGGAAGAAATGGAGCTTATAAAACTTAGTTATTTTTTGAAGTGTCTTTTTCTTCTGCAGAGTCCAGTGAAAGTCCTCTTGAAATGAATTCATTCCAAGGTGTTGCTTTGAAATAAAAAGTGAAATTGTGGCTTAAGTTTATTTTTGCATGTAAACTGTTTTGATTACTGCACCCCCATATTTTGAGTACTTTCTTCTTACTTAAATCATCCACTTTTCCTATTAAATTTAATTTGTGCTTCAACTTTACTCATAGTAAAGTTGTTTTTTCCCTGCTGTAGGCAGAATTTTTGAATCTATTTTTAGATAGTACCATAACCTATTATCTAATAATTTGATGGATGATTTAATTGTAGTCCTTTATAATTCGACTTGTATTCTTGAAAAGTGTTTTCTAGCTCCATTTTTTTCTGCATGTTTAATAAAATTTACATGTTAATTCTGGGTGGATTTATTTAAAAGCGAAACATCAAACAGCTGTAAGTCTCATAGTAGTATGTAACTTTTGTTTGTAAAGACTGAAGTGTGAATTTCATTATGTGATAATTTTAGTTTTTAAAATATTGATCTTTTATTAGAAATCTCATATAATTTATATTCTAATATCATTTGTAACAAAAATAAAAATTATAATAATAAGATTTTTTGCTAACATAATTTTTTTTGTTTGATGCTTGTAGATTCAAATGATGAGAACACATAAAAACGGGTCTTTAAATATGTGCTCAATTTTGCATCATTATGACAATGTCAGTCCTATAATGTCTGAAAAGATCAATACATTTTTGCAGTTATATCTTAGATGCTTATCTTTTGTTTCTTTCAAACACTTAAATTAGATGCACTAATTATTTTGAAAATATTTTATAAATCCTAATTGAAATAAGAGAAAGAAAGACACCATTTAAACTAATTGTAACTTGTTCTTGTCTTACTCTGAATAGGGTATCTAAACACTTAATCAAGAATGAATTTTGGTATCAAATTTAAGTTAAAGCAATTCTCAAACACAAAATATCAATGACAGTTGTGTGAGTTTGTTTCAAAATCGGTTTTAGTTATCCCAATTATTTCATTTTATATCACTAGTAGAAATATGAATTTAATTTAGATTGTTTTTTATTGCTTTGTCTACCACAAATTACAAACATTAACTGACATTTTTCAGAGACACTAAATGCTTACTTTGGTTGAAAAAGTCTTAGTCCGTGTAAAAGATTTGAAACATGAAATTTTTATGTTTTGACAAAAAACTAACAGCTGTACAGTGAAGAATTTTTATCAGTTTCCGCTGTAAGCCAGGGCTCGAAATACCCGGGTGCACATGAAAATAAAATTGTGCACCTAATTTTTTCCCGCTAGGTGCTTACCGTGCACCTAACGTTAAAAACGGGTGGGAACCTTTTTTGTTATTTTGATGCTTGAACAAACTATTAGTATCGACCTCTCTCGCTCTAAATGAATGTAATTAGAATTCCTAAATACACACTATGCGAAAACAAAATCGATGGTCCTTAACGGGTTTATACAGGAGGAAGGTTTACTTGTGCCACTGCCAACAGAACTTTCCGAAGATCGAAACATTTCCAAGATGGCTCTGTTGAAGCGACTGTCGCGATAGCCGTGCGCCGGAAAAGGGTGAATTTAGATGTTTAAATATTTTCATTTACTATCTACTATACTCTGACCTATCTAAACATAACCAACTAATAAAGTAGTTTACATTATATCAATGTTCTTACGCGTTACGTTTTTTTTAATGTGCACCTAAAATATAACATTTACAACTATTTTAAAAACTTAGGTGTACCTTGTGCACCTATATTAAAAAAACTATTTCAAGGCCTGCTGTAAGCAAATGATATTGCTTTACATTATGAGTTATCTACAAAATAAATTCTGTACCTTGATAGAAAGAACCAATATTCATTTCGCTAGTTTTTGATAACACTTGATTTAGTAATTTTTATTTTTTGAAGTGTCCAAAAATACAGTCCATTCTTTTGATACTTTCATAGAGTAGGGTGCCAGTTCAGGCGTGGATCCATCCCAGACCATCACCCTGCTGTGTTGCTTCAGTGCAATGTTAATTCCACTACTTACCTTGGAAGTGATTTGGGGACATAACTCAAAATCAGTGAATTTGGACATTGATTGTTTTTTATCTAGGTAGAAAAGTATGTCTTAATGCCAATCCAAATTTGGCAAAATGCCGGTCATAAAATTTGTACTTTCATACAATGG